>JZKD02S1401517.1:1688382-1725020 GCA_000966675.3 Picea glauca
TATATATATATATATATATATATATGCTCTCTTTTTTTGGCGACTGATTATTGCATATAATGTTTTAAATAATGCTCGTTGACAGGGGCATTGAGGTTTTTACCATCCATATTTTTTAATAGAAAAGAATTATTTCCTTCGGGAGATGCGACTCTGAATGGTCCATACCAAATGTGGTCAAATTTACTGTGTTTCACCAATTATTCCTTTCTAGCATCCCATTTCAAGACCAAATCACCAGAGAGAAACTCTCTGTCTTTTGCCTTACGGTCGAATAACATTTTCATGTCATATTGGTATTTTTGCAACCTTTCGTCCACCTCAAACCTGTGTTGTTGGACTTCAATTAGTTGGTTTATCTATCTTGTGGCATGATTTGGTTCTTTCCTTCTCATCTTGCCACAGTTTCATTACGGGGAGAGCTAGGTTTATGGGTAATACCATGTTGGTCCCATACACCATTTGGAAAGGAGAAGTGTCGATAGATTTTTTTGTGTCTATGCGATTTGCCCATAAAGCGTATTTTAAATGCACATGCCAATATTTCTTATTCTCATCCAACACTTTCTTGATTACATTGATCAGACTCTTGTTAGATGAATCAGCTAGTCCATTTCCTTGGGAGTAATAAGTTGTGGAATGACCGAGTACGGTATTGTATTTTTGGCAAAAGTTGATCATAGCCATAGATTTAAAATCCTAGGCATTATCTGTGACTATCTTTCGGGGGAGCCGAATCTAGACAAAATGTTTTCTTCCAAGAAATCTATCACCATCGAATTTGTTGCCCTTCTGGTTGGAATAGCCTCCACCCATATAGTGAAGTAATCTGTGGCAGTCAAGATCCATTTGTGTTGGGCGCTAGAATGCGGGTTAATCTCGCCTATAAAATCTAGCCCCCATTGCTGAAAGGGGGCTTCCGTTTTGACCGAAACCAATGGTAGCACTGAAAGTTTATGTTTGCCTGCGAATATTTGGCAAGGGTTACAGGCTCAGGCCTTGGCATTAATGTCTGAGAAAATATTTGGCCAATAATACCCAGACCTCGGGATATTATAAGTTGTCGCCCTCCAAGAATGATATCTCCCGCACACTCCTTCATGGAAATCGCTTATGACCCTCTCTATTTCTGATTCAACTAAACAGACCAATAAGAAGCCAAGTGGGTCCTTCCAATACAATTGACTTTTGGAAATATAGTACTTGACCGCATGCAGTTTTAATGTCCTAGCTTTAGATGGGGATAAGTCGCTGGGGAATTTTAAGGTCAGTAAGTAGGACACTATGTTTTTGTACTAGTCTGATAATGCAAACTTCTTTTCAATTCTGATTTCACTTGTTTTCTCCTCAAGCTCATTTATGTCTACACCTTCTTCCGATCCCTGCAGGCCATTTATACCAAGAGCTATGAAATTCGATTCGGATAAGATTTTGTCCAGACCTTGTCCCTTAACCAGTCTCATTGGTTTGATCTCCAGGTCGAATTCTTGAATTTTGGTGAGCCACCGTCCTCTTTTTCCGTCACCGTCGGATTGAACCAAAATATCCTTTATAGAACTAGTAGGTACGTATGCAATTATCTTGGAATGTAGCACGTAGGTTCTGAATGCCTTCAATGCCTTTACCATAGCATGTGTTAGCTTTTCCATTATATCATATCTAAGTTCTATGTCTCTGAGACTTTTGCTAGAAAAGGCTATCGGCTGCTCGAAACCTTCATCATTTTTCTGGAGGAGCACTGCAGCAAGTGTGTGCTCAAAGGAAAATGAGAAAATAAAAAACTCCTTTAGGTAATTAGGGCTTGCCAGCACAGGTGCCTCACTTATGACTTTCTTGATGTGGGGGAATGACGCTTTGGCTTCTGCTGTCCATTTTACTTCATTGTTCTTCTTTAGCATAACTGTGATCAATTTTACGATTTCAGCGAAGTATGGGATAAATCTCCTTAAAAAAAATATTTTTTCTAAGAATGATTGAATTTATTTTACATTTCTAGGAATATTTATAGTGTCTATCACTTCAACCCTCTTAGGATCAATTTTAATTCCATCCCTGACACAATATGGCCCAAGAGTTTACCTTCTTGCATGGAAAAGGAAGACTTTTTGGGATTTAAAGACAAACCAAACCTAGGGCATTTTTCAAATGTCTACTTGAGATGTATCAAATGATCTTCATCAGACATAGAAAAAACTATCAGATCATCCAGATAGATGACTACGAACTTGTCTCTTTCACCGATGAAAGCGATTTCCATAGAACGTTGGAAGGTGGCACCTACATTCATTCAGCAAAAAGGCATCTTATCATACATGAATGTACCCCAAGGGGTAGTGAAGGTTTTTTTTGCTTTATCATGTTCATTCACGACAATTTGATTATACCCGGAGAACCTGTCGATCATAGACATTCTATTCGCCCCAACTACTTTTTCTAAAACGTGATCCATTTTGGGTAGAGGGTAGTTGTCTTTGAGAGAGGACTTATTCAGGTTTCTAAAATCCACACACAGTCTAATCTCCCCACTCTTCTTTCTGACCGAGACCAGGTTTGCTACCCAACTGGAGTATCTCAGAGGTACTACTATTTTTGCATCCAAGAGATTTTTAACTTCCTTTTCGACCACATGGAATAGAATGGGGTTGATTTTTCTGAGCTTTTGTCTAAAGGTTTTGACACCAGGTTTTAGAGGTATCTTGCGTTCGATCACAGCGGTGTCATAGGTTCTCATCTCCTCATAAGACCAGACGAAAATGTCTTTGTACTGTCTGAGTAGGTCCTTGTACTTTATTTTCACTTCAGTAGGGAGGAGTTTAGATATCTTTACCACCCCAAACTCTTCTTTGGTCCCTATGTCACAATATTCAACTTCTTCTAGTTGGGGCTGCAAAGTGGTTTTTAAGGGCATGTCATTTTGATCGAATAGTCTCTCTAGGGGGATCAGCCCTTTTGGGATCTAATTGTTCTTTAGAACTAGCATGTGATGATTTGCGATCTTTTCCTAAAACTCTTGAGGGTCCTCTCCCTCTTCCATGATCCAGGTGTGATCGTTCTGATTCTCTTGATCGATGTGAGTTTCAGAGAAGTCATCCACTGCTTCAAGGAATTTCCTGATTTGTTCGTCATCCTCGAAAACCTGCCAGTGTTGTATATTGTTTATTATGGATGGTTTGTGCCTTACCTCTAGGAGGAGAAAACGCAAGGATGCCTTGGCTAATGAATTGGCCTGCAAGTTTTCAGCGCCCAGGATGAAGTGAACGTTTACAGATGAGAAGAAATTTTCCATTAGATCCCAGGCACAATTTCTGTACGATCTTAATCTCGGATTCTTGGCCTGGTACTGACGATTTATTTGTTTGACTATCAACTCCGAATCTCCATATACTTCCAGGTTCTTTATGTTTAGGTTTCTGGCGGCCTCCAATCCTAGGACTAAGGCTTCATATTCACATATGTTGTTGGTGTAATCTATATCCCACTAAATCCTATAATAAAAAGGGACAACAAATTTATTTTCGGGTGCACAAAAAGTACTCCTGCACCGGCTCCTTCACATGACAGAGCACCATCAAAAAACATTTTCCAGATCTCAGTGCTACATGTATCTTCATTCGTATTTCCTGACTCTTTCTCATCCATATAATTTTCTTCTGTGCAACTATATATACCATCATCAAAAGACAAAATACAATTTCCAAGATCTTGATTTGCAATATAAATAGGAAAATTGTTAGGATTTTGAGGATCGCTCACTATGTAGGCTAACCTTGTTTCTCTGTATAACCGAGTAAGTTGCCCACCAAACACAAGAATTGTGGTGTAGGTCATATCCAGTTGAAGAGACCCCCCAAGTTTGGCTCCCCACGACCTAGATAACAGTAAGCCATATTTCGGGGGTATATCAGCAATAACTACATCCATCAAAACACTTTTGATCGGGACTTGTACAAGAGTGACTACTAAATCTTTTATCATACCCATGCACTTAACTCTTCTCGAATCGAAAGAGTAGATATCTCCATAAGGCCTAGTGATCTCGAGGCCTCGTCTATCCATAATAGTTTTGGGCATCACATTATGTGAGGCCCCAGAGTCTAGCATGTAGTTATGTAACAGTCGGTCATGCACATTCAAGGTGATATAGAAAGGAGAAACAGTATCTCTAGCGCCCTCGAAATGTGGACCAAAAGTGATATTGGGTTTATCATCTTCCAAGTTTATTATGTCAGATTGACTTTCTAGATCTAAAACCCCTATCACTTTGGTAATGTTCTTTCGATATACCGGATTTTTTTCTAATTCAACCAGAGGAATTGGTATTTTGATCCTACTTATCTCATTTTCAAAGATGAAACCTCCACTAACTTTGTCCATTTATCTAGTTGAAAAGTCAAACTCTTTCTTCTCCAATTTATTTGTCTGAGCTGATCTATTACTCATGATTTTATTTACTGGTGTATTTGTCTCAGTTGTCTTGGTCTCTTTTGTTTGTGTCTCAACCTCCTTCACTTTGGGATCCAGCAAGTCTGCCCCTTTCGTTTTGTTATTAGCTATCTTGTTTTCTTTTGGAGCGGGCTCGTATGTTTCACCTCTAGGGAGAATTTTCTTGGGTTGAGTAGTCGGCATAGGCTTGTTCTTAGGTCTCAGGTTGTATCTAGGTTGGACCTTGTGATTATAGAATCGGTTACTTCTTGATAGCTACAAAGATCGGTTTTATCTCTGTCCTCATTTTTAATTGATGGTCGTTGGGTGTTCAAAGACTTCTCCTAATCCTCTTTAGTCAAGTAAGGTTGTGTGCAGTCATCAACCAAATTCGTCACATCTTCTTCCAAACCCTCGAAATCTTGGAGGTCATTTCCTCCTATAAAATTTTCATTTTTTAGGGGAGTTTGGATCTTTTGATCTTCATTTTTTATCTGTCTTTGTGGATTTTGGGGATTGGGATTTGTCCTAAAATCTTTCTTGATGAAAGAATCGACCTTGGATTGATCCAGCTCCATCCTGGAAATTTTATTTGTCAGCTCTTTAATTATTCGGGCCATATCATCCATTTTGTCGTCTGTGGACCTATTAGACCCTGAGGGTGCCACTTGTTCCTTAAAACGTCTAGTTTATCGATTTATCTCTTCTACTTTAGATTTCAACTTATCAAAATCCATCATATTAGGTTCAGTTTCTACAGCATCATCTTGCATACGGTTTAAGGTAGCTCCTCTCCTTTCCCTTAAAAGACGGGAAAAATTGGGTTCGAAAGCTCCCGCAAAGGTTACTTTGGTTGCGGGTTGGGATGGTTTAACCTTGACTGGGATCTTATTATATAGCTTGTTAAATCTTTGAATAAATTCCATAACTATTTCTGAATTCTTTTTCCTTAAAGATCTGAACTCAGACAAATAATATAAGTGGTCCTTCCTTTCACCCCATTGTCTAAGGAAGGAGTCTTCTAAGGCATCATAGGATAATATAGATCCTGCGGGTAGAATTTGAAACTAGTTTCGTACTTTTCCTTCGAAAGTTTGAATGAACATCCTCGAATACACGTCTTCGTGTTCGAGACGTAGGATATCCATGAACTAATCAAAGAATTTTATGTGTTCGGCCACAGTCAGATCTCCTTCCCCGATAAAATTACGTAAATTTTATATATAATTTTCAGGAAGATCGTGAAGAGGAACGGGCAAGACCAAAGGTGCATACCTAGGAGCTACTTTAGTGAACACTCTGGGAGGCGGGGGAGGCCTTTGGCCTCCCACTCCTCCTTCTAGAGCCCCCCCACCTCCTCCTATGAAAACCCCTCCACCTCCTCCTCCGACATCCCCCATCAATACTACTAGATAGGGAAACGGTGTGTCGTACAAAGGATTCTGGAACACTAAACGTGGAAATTTAGCATCTTCGAGAAATGAGAAGACCAAAGACGGGTGATAGGGGATGCAAGGACTTGGCTCTTCAGATCTGCAAGAGATATAATCCAGGGAACCTGCGGGTGTAGAATCCGAGTATATGGTATACTCTTCGAGACTTGGCGAGGTATCGATTGTTGATAAATCTACTACAAGGTTATCACCTTTATGCATGTCAGAAGTTGGTGGAAGAACTTCATCTTTAACTTCAAGAAGATATGCAGTTGGGTTGGTGGTTTCAGGGAGAGAATTGTGGGAAGTCGAAGCTTCATAAGAATTTTTGGCTTTGGGTTGTGTGTGCTTCAGTTAGTATACTGTTGCGGTTGGCTTAAGAGAGCCCCTTGTTTTAAAAAAAAAATTGGGATTGGAAACGGGCGTGGTTTGTTTACCCTCCGGTTTTTTTCAAGTATTCCTTCGACCAGATGCCATATTACTTAAATGTGGAGTCGCCAAGTGAAAGATAATAAAAACCTTTAGGAGGTGTTCACTCTTTGTTCACTATCAAAGGGTGAAACTTTCAAAAATGTTGTTTTCCCAGGGAAAAGGTTTCGTAACTTCGGTCCCCGGCAACGACGCCAAAAAGATGTTTTTCCAGAGTCTGTACTTAAGGCTTTAGAAAGTACAGTGTCTAGGCATCCCAAAGTAAGTAAAAGATAAAGAAGGGGGAAGCATCAACCTCCAGGAAAGGAAGCTAAGGCTGATTTCCAGGTTGTCACTGTCTCGCTTCCAACTGTTCCTGGATGCTTGTATCCCGTTCAATAGAGGCCCAAGAATGTTCAAGTTCTGCCTAGGTGATGGTTGTTTTGAGTATCATGTCAAAGAGGTTTAAAGCAATGCTAGTTTGATCAGAAAATCTGGGTACGATATTGGGTTGTCTAGTTACAGGGACAGTCATAGAGGAACATGAAGATTTAGGGTTTTTAATGCTGTCTCAATTTTGATCGTATAAGGAGAACTTTATATTCCGATATCAAAGATAGAAATGCAAACCAAAGGCCCATTCCCGTAACTGAGTTATTTCAAAGTAATTTTTGTATGCAATGAAAGAAATACATTAATATGTCTATAATGTGAGGCTCCTATCAAGGGAGAATCTCACCCTGTAAACAGAAGAAGAAAATAGATAAGGAAAAAGTTGATGAAGCGCAAAATATATATAGAAATCTAAACAAATTATAGGTCTTATACCTACTGATAGCCGATACAAAGGAAAAAATGTAAATGATTAGATTACCAAAATTATTTATTACCACAGTAGTAGTTGCACTCAATTGTAGCTAAACATTCATCAGACATATATATATGAGATGGAATTGAAGGCAAGGTGACAAAGAAGATAAAAAACCATAACACAGTCTTGACGGAATCAAGAATCTTTGGATTTGCTTTGTATTAATTTTCAATATAAGAAGTCTCTATTACAATCGACCAAAAAGGTCCAACCCTTTTTTCTTTCTTCCTTGTGTATATTTATACAAATTTCTATATGCTGGAATCTCAATCATTCCAGAGGTTTTCGGTTACAACAAAAGGAGATTTAAACGTTTCAATTCTTTGTCTCTGTCCTTATTTGATACCGGAAATCTTTCCCTTTGCATGCTCGATGCAAGTGATGCACTTCTCCACCAACTGGGCTAACATCCTGGAAGGTTCAGCTTGATTGTTTGCCTCAAAAGTATAACAATCTTTTACCAATTGTGGCAACTTTCCTTCCACCTGTCGATCTTCGGCGTTGATAGAGCATAATTGTACACTCGGTTTTATTATCCATTTATCTATTTGGACTATATCCGTCTGGGTTATTTGTGATATTTCAGCAAACTCTCTTTCCTCGATCTCGTCGATATTTAGCAAGTGCTTGACTATATTGATCCGGCCCAGTGTCTCAGTGCCGCTTTCACTATCGAGACCCAACCAATTTCCATTTATGAATACAAAAGTTTCTCCACAAGATTTTCTTACCTCTTTAGCTTGTTGTCTACCTTCTGATATGTTACGCTCCCATTCCTTTAGCAAAATGTTACCTCGGGTTTTCTCTGGGATGGAAAACCTAGAACTACTACCCGTTTCTCTTTTATTCGTGGCTATAATAGCCTCTTGGAAAGCAACCCAAGCTGCCCCAACTTCTTTTTCTCTGAGAGAGAGGTTTTCCAGTACTTGATCAATGAGTTGACAGTTGTTTTGAATAGTTTCCACCTTAGCAAGTAAACCTTTCTGAGCTGCGGACACTCTTTTTTGGATCTCTATTTCTTGGGATTGAAATATCCCGATATCGATTACCTGGCTCTCGGCGAAGTCTAATTTGAACTCAAGCTGCCCTATCAGTTCTTCTTGTTGGCCTATCTGTAATTGACTGGTCTGAGCCACCTGTTGTGTCTGTTCGAGATCATCTTTGAGTCGCTCGATTTCCTTTTGATCATCTACTCTTGCTTTCTCTATACCCATATTCCCCTGATCTCTAGCAGTTTCCTCTACTGTAGCCAGTTTAGCCTCCAATGTTTTGGTCAAGCGATTTTTTCTCTTCAACTGATCCTTAAGGGACCCGATAGAATATTGTTTGGCTGTGACAAAAGCCCCCAATGTCCCTGCTATCTGAGTTGCAAATTCTTCTTTTTCCATATCTCTCCCATTAGCAAGTATTTTAAATCTCTTGGTTGTCGTGCCTGCTTCTTGATAAAGTTCTTGTTTCAAAACAACCTTTCTCTTCTTATCGAAGAAGAATTCATTCGGAGGTATCTTTTCCATAGTTATGCACGTTAATTCTTTGCCAAAAATCCAACCTACGTCTAGGATCCCCTTTGTGGATTGTAGGGGAGTAATAGAAACAATGGGATTTCCAATCTGCTTAGATGATTTCACCAGAGTAACAACCAAGGTTGGATTTATTGGAGGGTTGGGGGTCTCGGCTTCTTGTTTCGGGCCCCTAGTTTTCTTTTTCTTTTCCTGGTGTTCTCCTTGTTCGGGTGCTAAATCTTTGGAGCCCTTGGCTTCCATTTGTTGTACCTCTACCGTCATCGGGTTCTTAACCTGTAAGACTGGGGAAATACAGCTCCGTCGGTGTTCCTGGAATATGAAAAAATCAGCCATCTCTTTGGGAGATAGGGCTTGTGCCTGACTCAAAACCTCTACATAGGATCTCACGCCTTGGAAGATATCATCATGAGGTGAATTCTCGTGTTCAAATATTTTAAGGCTACAACTAGCCATGTGATTACTCACGACCCTGTGTGGGTTGTGTTTCTTGAATTCAATGTGGACCAATTTCATATCTTCTAAGGCTACCACCTTGGCCTTTGCATGCCCAAAATATAATAAAGAATAGGTATTCAAATGAATGGGGAAGGGTGGCCATACCTTCTTAGAAAATCCCTTAAGCTATTTTCTTATGCCACCAATCACGGTTTGCCTGGCGGTTTCATGACAAGCCAGCCTATCAGGTATAAATAAAGGTAGAGAATATGGAGGAACAGAGGTGCCAAAAACCCTGATGTATGAAAACTCTACCTCTATGTACAAGTCGGCTATGCTGCTCAAGTTGGCTGTGATGCTATCTGAGATCCTGGGTGGTGGATTATCGAAGATGGTGACATGTATCGATATCATTACCCAATTGAAAATTTTGTATATAAAGTATGTTGCCTTATCCTCCCAAATCTTTGAATGATAGACATGAATAGACTCAACAACAGATGGATTCCATCTCCAGCTCATTAATGGAAAAGGCGTCATGAAACAAATGTTGTCCATGATATATGCAGACATAAAGAATGAATCAGCCTTCCCATTCACCTTCTGCATTCGATATTCTGTAATCCGACTGGATAGACTGTCTGACAACAGTCTGGCCCAGTCGAAAGAACAGCCTTCGACAACTGTGTGAATCAAGGGCACCCACGGGAGAAAGAAATGTGTGGTGTCCTCCCTCCCATACAATATATAGGTCATCATTGATATGTATTTGAACTATGGTTCCAAGGAAGAGATTGAATAAATTCCATTTTTGTCTACCCTAAACTTTGCGGGGTGCGAGACCCAATCCTTAATCAAATCAGACAAGTTTCTGCCATATTTCTCGCATTCCTTTCGTTTAAAACCTTCCAGAAAATCGGCATTGTATGAGAAGTTCAGGGTGGGTGAAAATTTTTCCATCGCCTGCAAGTTCTCTGGTCTAAAGGTCCCAATGGTCACCTTCTGCTTGTTGATAATAGTTCTGGTCGGGACATCTACATGATCTAGTGCCCATCAGATCATATCATAGTAAGGAAGAAATTGTGGCCTGGCCGCTACTTTATGCAT
The DNA here is from genome assembly GCA_000966675.3 of Picea glauca. NCBI lineage: Eukaryota > Viridiplantae > Streptophyta > Pinopsida > Pinales > Pinaceae > Picea > Picea glauca. Next base: position 1,698,582 of record JZKD02S1401517.1, read on the forward strand.
CTCTACTTGAACAATGATCTTGTATTTAGTGGCCAAGTCGTCCTTCTCATTATCACTGGAGTCATCTAAATAGTTCACCAATTAGGACTACAGAACCTCAGACACGTATGACCAGGTTCTGACAGAATCAATACTTCGGGGTGAAGTATCAGAAACATTATCTGAGATTTTCCCTAAACTCTCAACAATTGCCTTGGATGATTTTCGTGGGGCCATGAAAGAAGACTCTGACTTAGCTCTCCTACAGTAAAAATGTGTATACATACAGAAATTAGCCTGATGAGAAAAGCTTCTTTGCGCAAGATAGAAATGAAATTTGAAAACAATGAGAGAAAGAACTCTATATTTCGACTATTTAAAACCCCGACGTCCTTATGAACAGAATGATCAAATCGTCTTTTTGGGGAAATATTTTAGCAATAAAAACAATATCTTTACCTGTCACTTCAACTTATTTCAAATAAAGGCCATAAATTTTGACGAGTCATGAGACAAGTTGGCGCAAAACATTTAAATTTATCCCATAAATGGTGCGTATTAAATTCTGTATCAAAGCACTGATAAATCTAGCTTATCTTTTTTAATTAGGATTTCTTTAAACTTTAATCAACCTTTCTGTATTCGCCATATTGGGAGATTTCACTCCTACCCTTGGAGCCCCTAAAACCCGAGATCACGATGACGCGATCTAGTTAAGCGAAATGTAAACCGGGTTAAGTATTTATTTAATCAACGTTTAAGGAACATTGCGACTTCGCGACTTGGGACTTCGAAAGTAAAATTTCTGGGAGGAGTGTATGTTGTGTCGCAAAAACCTGACAGAGTTTAACCATGGTTAAAATATTTTCCCCTGATACTAACCCGGGTACTTATGTAAAAGTCTCGCGACTTCTCGACTCGGTGCTTCGAAAGTAAAGTTTATGGGAAGAGCGAATGTTGAAATCATGAAACCCCGACAATGCTTAACTAGTGGTTTGAAGGATCTTACTCTCGGTGCTAATCTTTGGTAAACTTTTAAGGTCGTTTCGCGACATCGCGCATCAGGGCTTGTAAACCATATGATTTGTAACTCCCAAAGTGCGATATCCCGAGGTACATAAAGTGAAAAATCATTTAATCGATTAAAAATTCTTTTCCTTAGGAGTATAACGACCATCGCGACTTCGCATGACGAGACTATTGGAAATTTTGGTGAAGTAAAAGAAAAATTAAAGACCAATTTTTGATTTCAAGAATTAAAATTTAAAACAACTGAAAAAGGTGGCTCCAACAAGTGGTATGATGGAGCCTAGAAGGATGGGTATGCTACAAACTAGTATCAGATCCCATTGTTTCAATAATGAACCTGGATGGACCACGAATATGGAATTTGGAGTCAAACTTTCACAAGGATTTGATGTACAGAGTGCTCGAGCAACGCTGAGAGAGCTCCTAGGTGGTATTGGAAAGTTCAGGAGGAATAGCGGTTCAAGAAAGTTAGAAGGATAAAGGGAATGCAATAATCGTGCGTTTGGGCCACAAATTTTAAATTTGGGCCGTTGTATTTTTTTGGAAGAACGCAGATCCCTCACAACCATAAGATCTGGAGAAGGTGCATGACAATTAACTATCAATTCCTTCTGACTTCATTACTTCGGTGAGTTTTTAATTTTTTTTTAGAAAGGAGCCAAAGCAAGAAGTTCTGAAGTCCCGGAGTGACTCTCAACTGTAGATCATTCGGGAGGAGGAGAGTCATTGGATTTTCCAAGTAGTTTGACAAAGTCGTAGGTTCGAAACTCTGGGAGGAGAAAGTCCTCAAGCTGCCAGGAGGGAAATCTCTGGAAGTCCTGAACTCCGAAGTTAGTCTAGACCGTTTGTGTTTAAGGACATGTGTCAGTAGATCAGCCTATTCTGGAATATGACATTCAGAGGATTTGTGGTGTAGTGTGGGAAGTCTCCTGGAGCCTCAAAGTCCCAAAGTCAAGAACCAATCCAGACCCTCTGTTATCAAAGACACATGTCAACAGATTATCAAGTGTTTGGAATTTCGGCAATTCGGCACCTCAGAAGAAATGGTTTATGGTTGAGTAGGAGGAAGAGATCCTTGAAGTCCTAGAGAATCGAAGTGATTTGACATTATGACATCACCAGGGGTGATGTGGGAGTGTTTGGAAATGCGCAATTCATGATTTTTGGGGTGTGCATATGTGAAATCCTCCAAAGTCCCATAGCCCCGAAGCTTTGAAGCTTTGGAGTCCCGAAGTACCAGAGCCCCAAAGTCTCAAAGAAATGGATGTGACATGGCATGATGATGTCACCTGGGTGATGTAGACCTCCCCTAGGCATGCCACATGTCATATGATTTGGTAATTTGACAGACCCTATTGTACCAATAATGATATGACACATGTCACTTGATGATAAGGCCACCCACCCTATGTTTTTGACACGTATCACCTAGGTTGTGTAGTACTAAGTGGACCTCAGGAGTTCGCCAATTAAAAATTTGGTAGGAATGAAGTGTGAGAAAGGTGAAACCACCAAAGCTCTGAAGAGAAGAGTAATTTCTCACCGCTGATCATGAGAGGAAACACGACAATAGATCCTGTAGTCCAAAGACTTGGAACTCTGGAGGATTCAAGGCATATGCAGTGGAGCTCAAGGATTTTTGAAGGCCCAAAGGATGGACTTCATATTGAAGATTGATCACAGAGGACACTTGGAACCAAATCCCAAGTTCCAGACAAGTGGTACTCTAGAGGATTTCAGTTGCAGGTTTATTGAGTCAAGAACTCCCGGAGGGCTGGAGTTAATATTGACCATTGATCAAGAGATGATACGTGGAGGAAGGTGAGGATCTCCGGTAAGTTAGAAATTCAGGAGGCATTTCAAGATGTAGCCTAAGAATTCATCGAAGCTCAGAGTCTCAGATCTCCTATCCACCATATAACTAAACAATAAATGAGGATCATCGATCTATACATCCTCTAAGTATTCAAATAATTGGCATTCATAGGAAATGTATTATAATGAAGGAAGATCCTCCGAATCCTAGAAGTTCTAGAACCCCAGAGGCCTGAAGCATTTGTGAAGAAAGAGTAGTTTGTTTCAGTTTCATCTTATGCTCTTCTCTTTCATCTCTTAAAGAACATCGTTGGTTTCACTTCCATTTCTTTTGACTTAAGACAACCACTAAAATTAATGCTTAATTAAAAGTTATTAGACTTTCTGTTTGTAGGGTCCATTAATTTAGTCTAGGCTAGAGCCTTGATTTAGGATTGGAGAGGAAACTCTTCAAGGCTACAAAAAAAAATATAAGAGTTTGTGCTAGGGAGTGCTTGAAAGTCCAATAACCGTGAAAGTTATCTGGGACCCCCCTCTAACACAAGGGCTAAACACGAGATTGCGTGCGGAAAGGTAGTGGAGATAACCCCTCCAAAGTCGGACCAAGCATAGTGGGGAACTCATATAGAGGGCTTATCTTGGGATTCTCTTAGCGTCGAAAGTCACTTCTGGATTTCTTGTAGGAGCAGAGCCCGACACCCATCAATTTAATGTCACGATTGGTTTATAAAGGATGATCAAATGGAGATAATGCCTCGAGGAGGTATCGCTCTAACTCAGGGACTGGATCTGGTACATAAAGAACAAAGGAGGTCTGGAATCCTAACTTCAGCCAGCGGTTCGATTAAAAGGTGAACAGGTGGAAGAATTAGTGAGAAAGGTGAATAGACGACTTTGGGCAACAAGCTTTGGGTCATTTGCAGAAGAAAGACTCTGAATGCAAGATCCGCTTGGTTCAGGGTCTCAAGGAACTGAGAGGGGACTCGAATGGATCCTCCAATTCCAAGTCACTCAGCGCTGGAAAAATCGCAAGAACTGATTAGAGACAGTGCAACTATTACAGTGATTCATTACAACATCATCCTATAATAGCTACATCTCGACTGGATCCTCCAATTCTGAGTTTCTCTAACACAGTGTAAACAAAGACATGAAAGAAACTGGAATTCATAAGGCAAGAAGTCTCAAAAGTTCATACATAACCAGAATAACAGTGCTTCATTAAAACTTTACAACCGGGAGCTCTGCTCAACCATCGATCCTTACAAAAATGGAGAAAACACCTACATATACTCAAAAAACCACCACAGCAGCAAAAACAAGATGTTGCATTAAATAATTGCGCCTGCATGGCTTTTGACAGTCTGCCCATGTAGACTAAGGACGATCGTACGCCCATGACAGACGCCATCTTAATTGCGCATGGCTCCAGCAAGGGGAGTAGTTGAGCCATTTAAATGCCGAGCTAGCATCAGTAGACCTCCTCCGGCTGGTCGCGAAATCGGGCCTGGCTTCTCTAGAAGAATGGGTACACAGGACCCTCCTGAACAGACTGTTGTTCAGACCCTCCATGCCTTGCAATTAATGATTGAGGCAAGGCCTCAACCACCCTCTCTTTTCTTCATTCATTGCTGAGTCAAAGCGGCTCTTTGGATCCCCGAGTGGAAACCTTGATGAAAACCTGACCCAGTCCACAGGTCTCTTCTTCTTTCTTCATGGTCTCCTGTACTTCACCATGACTTTTCCCTGACTCTGTATCGGGTTTTGGGGTTTCGAGTTCCCCATTGTCAAGAGTTCTTGACCCTTTGAACTCTCGATCACCGATTCTTAGATGAGCGCTCTTTTGTCCTTAGCCCCTCTTGGCTAGGCTCAGGTCCATATGACCATCCCTCATAAGACCACAACCCTATACCTCCGTCGGAGTTTCAGCACTTGCGATGCCAAAAATCATAAGTCCATGGGACTCGTGATATGTTGAATCCCGATTTCCCCTGCCACCTATCTTTTTCTCGCATGACCTCTTTTGGGGTCCACCTTCGTCACGATCGGGAAATCGCGTATCGTGATTCTGGAATGCACAAAACTCTCTCTCCCGGGATCTTCAATATCTCGATGGCTTCAACTTCGATGGACGCTTCCCTGTCAGGACCCTCCCCGATAACGTTGATCTCCTGCCACGCGTCCTTTCCATATGGATGGTCCCTATTGACTCTCGGGGATTCGGGACTTTCGTTGTCTTGTTTCTATTTCTTGTCCCGAGACAAGAAATATCACTAACATAGGCTCCATGGGGGATAGAGTCATCCCTGTGATGCTCTAAGAACTCATTCTACAGCTTCAGTGCCTTGCTGTTGGGCTATGGAGTCATGCTGAAAACATCTCGCTGTTGAAAATATAGGCCGAAAAATAAAAGTAACAAAATAAAGCTACATGCTCAAAGGAGCTTATTTATATACAATCCTAAACTAATAAAATATTTCACATGTGCTAGGTGAAAGAGAACTTCCACCATAGCCATTCAAGTAGCTTCCTAGATAGAAGCTCCTTCCTTCTATCGATGGTCACCAGCAGATGGTGTAACCATGACAGCAGAACGAATACACTCTTCAACTCCTCCTTACAGGATGGAGTTGAGATGAAATAGGGCGGCTCCAAAGCATAAGGGAAATGCCACTCCATGTATTTGTTGACAGGGTCATCAAATGAGTGGCCAATTCCAGGAAATTAGCGACAAACGACCTCTTCTGCTACACAGTTGTTCACCTGCAGCTGAATATCTCTGATAAGCACAGGTTGATGGTGGACAAGTGATGTAGGATCACTGCTCTTAGGTGGTGCATGCTCGCTGACTGGCTCTGAACAAAGAGAAGACTACCCCTCTGGTTCTTTTTCCTCTTCTTGTTTGCTCTCCTCCAGGTCTGATTCATATTCATCATAAATAGGGACCATGGGGTGATTCTGCTTGTTGACTGGCTCTTCAGTATGTTTATAGTGATCGAATGTAGGATAAGCGTGCTACTCATCATCACTATAATATTCATCAAAAAGGGACTGACCCTTATCTCTATGATCCTCTTCCAGAATGGTGATCCCATCAAAAATATCTGTTTCAGGGACAGTGGGACCCACTGCTTCTGGTTTCCCATACATAATCTTCTTCTCTTTAATCTCAGGTAAAAATATATCGTGAGAAACTCCCTGGAGAAAAAGAGAGGGAACCGTTTCCACAATAATGTCTTCTTTACAAACGGGAAGGTCTCCATTCTCAGAAACAGGCTTGCTAGGAATATCTGCTTCAACCCGACATTTAGGTGAGCCATCCACCATGGACCACATCTGCTCTACCAACTCATAATCTCCACAGGAGGCGTGTTGATCTTTATGAACATCTAAAAGAACATATGCATATGATATGATGTCTGATGCTTCCGTCCTCGAGCTAACACCACTGATATCATTCAACACCTCTATTTTTTCATGGCAAATTCTTTCCTCCACAGAAAAGGCTTTATCATGGACACGGTCTTCAAGGCCAACAGAGGCTTCATGAAGCGAAGAAAACTCTTTACAACATCTTTCAAACAAGTGAACAGCTGGATAGTAGTCTTTGCAAAACGAATTGAAAGTTGTATGAAAACCTGCTAAAGAGTGGATGCTTGTAGCGGGAAGAGACCGACACCATTCAAGAGCAGCGCCCTTTAAGGAAAACCTGAATAGTTTAATCTGGACATCCTCATGCGTGATATTGTGTCGGTGGATAGCCTCGTGGAAGTCCAATAAATTCTTAGCTGGTACCTCCCAATCCTTTGCGTGAAATTCGGGGAGGAAATCTTCCCAGATGTCTCTATCAAGAAGTGCATTAGGAAAGCCAACTATCTGAGAAAAGTCACAGAAAGAAAACCTCTGAGCCAGAATTTTCTCCATATCGAACCAGTGAAGTCGCCAATTGATCCTCGAATCATGGATTCACCAGGTGAAAAATGTGCAGCTTTGAATGTGTCTAGTCTTTGTTCACCATCAAAGGCCAGATCTTAACATTATCATTACCCCAGGAAACTTCTCAGGCTGAGAAAGCAGCCGCTGAAACCTTCTCGAGAAGTCTCCTCTAGGTCATCTTTCAGGTGTGTCAATAGTGGTCACAACTGAAACAGTAAAGTGAAAACAATGGAGTCGCCACAGTGGATTCGCCAGGTGCACAGTAGCAATCTGTGTAATTCTGATTTCTAATGCACCTTCAGAATCAGTTGATCATTGTCGTTCTGCCCAGGGAAAATCTTCAACTTCATCCCCGGCAATGGCACCAGAAATGTTAGCGTCGAAATTCACTCTTGGATTGCTTGTAGGAGCAGAGCCCGACACCCATCAGTTTAATGTCACGATTGGTTTATAAAGGATGATCAAATGGAGATAATGGCTCGAGGAGGTATCTCTCTAACTCAGGGACTGGATCTGGTACGTAAAGAAAAAAGGAGGTCTGGAATCCTAACTTCAGCCAGCGGGTCGATTAAAAGGTGAACAGGTGGAAGACTTAGTGAGAAAGGTGAACAGACGACTTTGGGCAATAGGCTTTGGGTCATTTGCAGAAGAAAGACTCTGAATACAAGATCCGCTTGGTTCAGGGTCTCAAGGAACTGAGAGGGGACTCGACTGGATCCTCCAATTCCAAGTCACTCAGCGCTGGGGAAATCACAAGAACTGATTAGAGACAGTGCAACTATTACATTGATCCATTACAACATCATCCTATAATAGCTACAGCTCGACTGGATCCTCCAATTCCGAGTTGCTCTAACACAGTGTAAACAAATACATGAAAGAAACTGGCATTCATAAGGCAAGAAGTATCAAAAGTTCATACATAACCAGAATCACAATTCTTCATTAAAACTTTACAACCGGGAGCTCTGCTCAACCATCGATCCTTACAAAAATGGAGAAAACGCCTACATATACTCAAAAAACTACCACAGCAGCAAAAACAAGACCATGCATTAAATAATTGTGTCTGCATGGCTTCTGACAGTCTGCGCATGCAGACTCAGGACGATCGTGCACCCATGATAGACGCCATCTTAACTGCGCATGGCTCCAGCAAGGGGAGTAGCTGAGCCATTTAAATGCCGAGCTAGCGTCTGTAGACCACCTCCGACTGGTCGTGAAATCGGGCCTGGCTTCTCTAGAAGAATGGGTACACAGGACCCTCTTGAACAGACTGTTGGTTAGACCCTCCATGCCTTTCAATTAATGATTGAGGCGAGGCCTCAACCACCCTCTCTTTTATTCATTCATTGCTGAGCCGAAGAGGCTCTTTGGATCCCCGAGTGGAATCCCTGATGGAAACCCGACCCAGTCCATAGGTCTCTTCTTCTTTCCTCACGGTCTCCTGTACTTCACGATGACTTTTCCCTGACTCTGTATCGGGTTTTGGGGTTTCGCATTCCCCGTTGTCAAGAGTTCTTGACCCTTTGAACTCTCGATCACCGATTCTCCGATGAGCGCTCTTTTGTCCTTAACCCCTCCTGGCTAGGCTCAGGTCCATACGACCATCCCTCATAAGACCGCATCCCTATACCTCTGTCGGAGTTTCGACACTTGCGATGCCAAAAAGCATAAGTCCACGGGACTCGCGATATGTCAAATCCCGATTTCTCCTGCCACCTGTCTTTTTCTCGCGTGACCTCTTCTGGGGTCCACCTTCGTCACAATTCGGAAATCGTGTATCACGATTCTGCAATGCACAAAACTCTCGCTCCCAGGATCTCCAATATCCCGATGGCTTCAACTCCGATGGATGCTTCTTTGTCGGGACCCTCCCTGATAACGTTGATCTCCTGCCACACGTCCTTTCCAGATGGACGGTCCCTATTGACTCTCGGGGATTTATGACTTTCACTATCTTGTTTCTATTTCTTGTCCCGAGACAAGAAATATCGCTAAAAAATTATCTTGATCGCATTTTCCATGGAGCTTATAGGGTCTCGAATCCGTTCGAGGTCCTCATTCGTCTTCTGGAACACTCACTTTCGATACCCTTGATATGTTTCGGGCTTGATACCCTGTTCATTGTGGTCCACCCGACTATCGATTGTAGCCACCTTATGACTGTTCGAGAGCTGGAAACATAGTTGCCTTTATCATAGTGACTTACACAGGAGAATGCGGGGGTATATCATGGTACCTAGGGCAGACATCGGACCATGCTTTGCAGAGTATACCTGGAGGGTGCTTATACATTTGATTTTCACTTGCACCGTTAAGTTTCTCTAGTGTCGGCTGGTGTAACTGTTCTTCCAACTAGCTAGTGATCTCCTTGTCTTATCTCATAGGATATTTTTCTAGTGTGTGTTGGTATTTAGCATTAATAGAAATCCCTAGTGTGTCATTGATATTCTTAAACTGTGGAGGATTAGGAGCTCCGCTAGTCAAGAAGGCTTCTTGTCCTGTCGTTGTTTAATTTGGAGCCACCCCTGACACCGCTAAGGCGAAGACTAGACCAACAAGGGTCTTTTGAGGTGATTGGGCCATAGGAAACTAAACCCGACCCATCTCCAAGAAAATAACATTTGATTCTAGAGGAACCAACCATTTCTGACCTTGGAGCGAATGCTCTTGGTCCGTATAACCCTCTGATCATTGATCTATCGTTGCCCATCATCATATAGGTTAAACATTACGAGCGCCAGGTAGTGTCACAAGCAGCGATGGAGACAAATGTTGCTACTTCTTCAAGGAATACTCATACTCCCTCTATGGCTATCACTACAGGGGGTTTTCCACCTCCTAACCAATTGTCGGTGGTCCATGCCACTGCGGTCTCAACTGCCTCTACCTCGGGAAATGGTCTGATTTCATCTATGACGATTATCACTGCTCCTTTTACCCAGAGTGCGAGAGGCCCTCCATTCTCATACGGGATGCCTGACTTCGATATGAACTCTGTCCTTTCCTACTCCACTATACAGACTTTAGGTCTGGGGGTAGGGAGCTCAAACGCTCCTCTGCAAGGATCCATGGGGGGCACTTCTTCTCTCTATAATTATTTCCCTTACGGAGGGGGTCATATACCTCCTTCATCCCCTTCGTTGGACGGTGCTCCCCAGCACTCCATTGGGTCGAACATAAACTATAGTTCCTCTTGAGAAGGTAGTCAAGGACTTCCCTCTTATAGCATTCTGGTAGGTTTGAAATTGTTCTATTTGTTCGACGCATTTGGTAACAACGCTTTCTCATCAGTTGTCATCTCAGCCAGGGGAAACCCTGGTTTTGGATCATAGAATCCTGCACAGGGTACTAATCCTGCGCAGGGGGCACACACTTCTCAAGGACTTTGGAATATGTGGCAAGGATCAGTTCCCTCATCAAGGATTTTGACCAGGGGCAACCCCTTCCATAGCCTATGGAACCCTAGGCAAGGCTCAGGACCTATGCCTGTCGGATTGGCAAGGGGAAACCTTTTCCAGAATCCTTGGAACACAACACAAGCCCAAACCTCCACATCCTACTACGGGAGTCAATCGATGACATATCACCAAGCGCATAATCCATATGCTGGTCATGACCATGGTTTTTACTAGAACCCTGGCCAGCAACCCAACTTTTCTTGGCAACCTGGTGCCAACCAAAATCCAGGCTCCTTTTTCTCTGGTTATAACCAACAACCCAAACTTTTGTTTCTGGCAACCTTTCATTTGCCAGACTTGTCAAGGTTACTAAATGACCCTATCTGTCATGATTTGTGTTGGCCTCCTATGCTGACCAAGTTTCTTTCGGACATTCCAAAGCTCGAAGTTAAGCCTAATGAAGATCCAAGCGATCATGTGACTACCTTCCATCTATGGTGCTCATCCAACTAATTGAGAGATGACTCCAAACATTTGTGTTTGTTTCAACGTACTCTCATCAGGAGTATGGAGAAATGGTACATTGAGATCGACCACTCAAGATACTCTTCCTTCGGCGAATTGGCAATGGCTTTCTTAAACTATTTCCAATTACCTGTGAGATACGATGTCGGCACCGACTTGCTGGCCAACTTTGAGCAGACAAAAATGAACCATATCTCAGATCACATCCAAGAATGGAGAGGCCAGATGAGTTTGATAAAAGTGCCAGTCCCTCCAGCATTCCTACTTGAGTGGTTCCTTAAGTCTTTGGTACCACAGTTATCTAAAGACGTCGCAACCTCAGGGGTCTTTTCAGAAGAAGAAGCGATAATGAGAGCTCAACAGCTAGAGTTGATTTACTCTCAATCTAGTTTACTTTAAAAAAAAAATCTAGATGTACTGCAGTTGATAATTGACAAAACCAGACAAAGATATGGACCACATGTCAATGGTATTGTTGGTTCAGCGCAAATGAAGCCAACTGATCAGTTGTCGAATTAATTGAAGCAATTTTCAATACAGTAGACAGTGGCTAGCCAGACCACTGGTTCGGCTGCTCCCCCTACCCAAATGTCGGATGTACATAGTGTGCAATCGACAAACCTGAAGGCCACCCAGTAGCCTGATGGAAAGAAGAAACAACAAATGAAGGGTAAGGGGCATAAGAAACCTACCAATACTACTGGCGGGGGCAACATAGAAAAGAAGAAATCGAAGTATCTTTGTAATATTTGCATGGAAGACCATCCGACTCACCAGTGCCCTTGGCTTGCGGAGGCCCAGAATTTATTGGCATAACAACAACCTACCGTGTTAACAAACCCATTTCCACATGGGAAAAATTTAACTCAAGCCTCTTCGAGCGCGAAAGGGGGCAGTCAGGAAACCCCTCCGTCTTCGAGTAATCCTTCATCCGTGAATGTGTACATGATGAAAGGTAGCGTTGATATAGAAACTAGGACACGTGACTACGGAATGCCAAACACCTCTGAGAAGGGTAAAGAAGTCGGAAACCCATATCTTCCTCTTCAGATTGATAATACGTTGGGAGAAACAATAACATGCATCCAAAAATGTGCATTCAAGAAAGCTTCCCACAACCCAAACGCAAGGGCCACCCAGAACTACTCTGTGGTGGAGGATTTGTCTCAAACCCCTTGTGCAATGTCTTCTTTGGAAGTCCTCTAGAGATGCCCTTCCCAGAGAAAGGCTCTGTTAGCTATCTTAGGATCTGCTGAGACTTGTAATCTGGGAACAATCATGCTTGATACGACCAACTTAAAACCTCACCTCCCTTACCATGTGGTGTTTCACATAGTAGTGGCTTACACCACGAACAATTTTACCCGGAACATTTTTCGCATGGTGGTTGATGAGGGTGCCTCGACATGCGTGATGTCTTTGGTGTGTTAGAAGGCCATTGGCCAACCCATTTTTTCTACATCACCTACTCTTCTTATCGTTTTCGATAGTCATTTGTTTCGATCACATGGAATCATCCCCTCTTTCCCTGTGTAGTTAGGGGGGAAGACCGTGTGTGTCGAGGTTGAAGTGGTCGATGCATCTCTCGACTACAATATCTTGTTAGGAAGGAGTTGTACCTATGTTATGAAAGCAGTGGTCGCGATAGTTTTCTGGGTCTTGTTGTTTCCACACGAGGGTCAGATCGTGTTCATTGATCAATTATCCTTCTCCCGTCCTGAACCTTCATTGGGGGTATCTTATCCTGGCATCACCAACATAGCGGTTTTTTGTGCCCACCTTTGATGGGTACTTTCAATTACCCGCCTTCGAATGACAATGTCTAATACAAATCAGCTGTCCCTGACCATCTTAGGGTTGAAATCTTTCAAATCTCGTCATTTTGCATGACTTACTTTAACGATCCATGGACTCTTCCTTCCTCATCAGTCATGATGGAAGGGATAGGGCACCATGGAATGTCCATGCCTTTGTCTGCAGTAGATGTTGCGTACTCTATAGTTCAGCAAGCTTCGATCCCGATCTGACTCCCGCACAAGAGTTATATTTGGTTCTCGAGCCTACTTGGGCTCAAAGTTCCCTTGCTGATACTAATTCCTTAGACTTGGTCTTACCCTTAGAGGAGGTGATTATTGAGGCAATTACTAGTCTAGACAGACCCTGGGATGATCTCCATCATAGATCTTATTTTCTGCCAGAGTTAAGAAGAATTGAAGCAGGAGAATTCACTCTGACTATGATTGGAGATAGGGCTTGTCCTATCAATCCTTTGGCTATGCACTTTGTTTACGCTTAAGAAAATATGGAAACCATCGCTAAAATTATACCTATTGATATCTCCAGCGTCCCTGGTGTCATGGAGAATGTCTTTGTCGGAGCGGACTGCTCCCCCAAGGAGATTCAAATCTACATGAATTTATTTAAAGAATTCAACGATATGTTTTTCTGGTATTACGAGGAAATGCCAAGCATAGATCGAAGAATCGTTGAAAATAAAATCATGACATATCTTGATGATAAGTCGGTCTATTAGAAGCTTTGTCCAGTCAATCCTAGGAAAGAAACATTTATTAAGGCTGAAGTAAAGAAACTACTCAAAGCTGGTTTCATCTACCTTGTTCAATTGACTCAATCGGAGTCAAATCTTATTCCAGTCAATAAAAAGCAGGGTATGATTCGCGTATGTACGGACTTCCATGATTTGAAAAAGGCATGTCCAAAGGATAATTTCCCCACACAATTTATTGAACAAATAGTCAATGAATGCGTAGGTTGAAAGGCCTTTTCTTTCATGGATGGTTTTTCGGGATACAATCAGACATAGATCAAACCTGAAGACCAACACAAAACCACTTTCATTTGTTCGTGGGGTACATTCTCTTATCATAATATGCCTTTTCATCTGAAAAATGATGGAGCTACTTTTCAGAGGGCCATGTCTTTTTCTTTCCACAATCTCAAACACATAGTTGAGGCTTATCTTAATGATTTAGCATCACGATCTCGCAAGAGAGATGATCATCCCACACACCTCTGACTTATCTTTGAGCGATGTTGTTACTACTAGATTCGCTTGAATTCAAACAAGTGCAGTTTTTGCGTAACGTCGAGTGGTCTGCTAGGTTTCATAGTTTCAACAACAGGGATCATGGTCGATCCTCTCAAGGTTGAGGTGATAGTTCAGTTTCCTCCCCCATGCACAATCCCTCAGCTTTAGAGTTTACAGGGAAAATTGAACTTTTTACGGCGTTTCATCGCAGAGATCACAAAGGGCTTCATGCATTTACTAAAGAAAGACATTCCTTTTCATTGGGAAGAAGTCTCTCAACGCTCTTTCGAAGCGTTGAAATGCACCCTCATGTCTTCCCCTCTTCTTCGGCCACTCAACTATAATAAAGATTTCTTATTGTACTTGACCACTGTAGAGTTGACCATCAATATGGTATTGGTTTAGGAGGATTCTTTTCTCTCAGAATACGTGCTTTATTACCTGAGTCAAGGCCAGGTTGGACCGGAACTCAATTATTCCCATGTTGAAAAACTTGTTTTGGCGGAAATTCATGATGTCCAATGGTTTTTTCATTACATCTTGTTTCACAAGACCACCTTCATTGTCATTGTGAATCTGTTTCAATACGTGTTGACATGACGTGTAATTGGAAAAAAGATCAGTAGATGGATAGTTATCCTCCAGGGATTCGACTTGGATTTTGTTTCATCAAAATCCAAAAAGTCTTTGGTATTTTTGGAACTCATCTCGGAACTTCCAGTCGAATCAGGTGATATTACACCCGAGGAGTCGCCTATCAAAGGAGACATGTTTTTGATCGTGTCTTCGGACCCCTGGTATGAAGATATACTAGTCTATCTCCATACTTTGAAGTGCCCCACCTCTGCGTCTCGTGATGAGCATCATCATATACGCCAACGAGACAAGAACAATCTCATACTCAAGGACACTTTGTATCGTCGAGGTGTAGATTTCATCCTTCGTCGATGTCTCACTCATGAAGAAGAAGAAATTGTGCTTAACAATTGCCACATTGGAGCATGTGGCGGTCATTTTTCTGGGTTGGCAACAAACCAAAATATTCTACGAGCTAGTTACTTTTGGCCGAAATTAATAAAATATTGTGTTGGAACAGTCAAGAAGTGCCACCCATGTCAGATCTTCTCTCGGAAGATGAGGGCACACCTCGCTCCCATGTTTCCCATAATCACAGTTGGTCCCTTCACCTAGTGGGGGATTGATTACACTACATGCAACCCCCCTTAAGAAAGGGGGCACCATTATATCATCATAGCAGTAGACTACTTCACGAAGTGGGTCGAGGCTATGCCAACATTTAAATATGATGGCGAGACAACAACTCTCTTTTTGTTTAACCAGATAATAGCAAGGATCGGCATCCCAAGAGAGATGGCCACTTACCATGGTAGTCACTTTCAGAAAAAATGATGTCTGAGTTAACGTCAAAGCTTGGGTTGAGGTGATAACATTTTTCACCCTACTACCCACAAGCAAATGGGCAAGTGGAAGTTGTGAATAAGTCCCCTAAGACTATCCTACAGTGAACGATCAATTCGACTAATTCAAATTGGAATTTGATGTTGTACTCAGCATTATGGGCCTACCGAATGTCTGTTAAGATTGCAACTAGTTTCTCCCCTTTTCAACTCGTTTACGGGCTGGAAGCAATATTTCCTATAGAGTGCTAGATCCCATCTCTAAAGTTGGAAGTATATTTATTGCTAGACACTTCACCGCTTGAAGAGAATTTATTATATCTTGAGCAGCTCGATGAGCAACATCAGGATGCAGCCTTAGCTAACGAGGCTCACAAACAAAAATTCAAGTGTCAATATGATTGGTCCGTTCATCCTCAGATTTTATCTGAAGGCGACCTTGTCGTAGTTTATGACCAATATAAGGATCCCCTAGGGGAAGGCAAGTTCAAACCCATGTGGTTCAGACCTTTAATCGTGAAGGAGGTTCTAAAGAAGGGAACTTATCGTCTTGTATACTTTGAGTGAAATGCTTTGGTGGAGCCTAGAAATGGGATCTACCTCAAGAAGTATTACTCTTAGGTGGGTCGCCTTGGGTGACTTCTTGTATATATGTACAGTTCTTATACATTTTATTCTTATTTTTTGTCTTTTTCATTTTATGGACGTGTCATTTTTTATGTCATCATTTTCACTGTGGTAGATATCAAGTGAATCAGAGGTGTTCGTTGGGTTTGTGGACGGCGCTATCCAACACACTCGGAGGATTGCTTCCATAGCTTGGGTGATTTTGACACCTCAGGGCCAGTTGATATATTCAAGAGGTATCTATTTAGGTGACGCCACAAACAATGTCACCTAATATAGTGCAGTCTTAGATTTCCTTCGTGACACTTTGTCGCATGGTATCTCTCACCTCTGAGTCTACTTAGACGCTCAGTTGGTTGTGTCCCAGTTAAATGGGGTTTACCGCATTTATGATCCTACTCTACACTGATAGTTCCTTAGGGTATATCTCTTAGAACGAAGCTTTCATTACATTATGTATATCTATTTTTCTAGGAGATTGAATCAAATCACAGATACCCTAGCTAATCATGTATTAGATTGGCACATTGCACACATGTAAGAAAAAGCACACACATGCATTTGTTAATACATTTGTAAAATAGATGTAATCCATAAGACGTAAAAGTATTTAAATATGCATATATATATATCGAAAATATCAGAGTACATGGGTGGGCACAAGCGCCTCAAAAATATGTCTAGTAGGAGTCATGGGACTTATGCCCTCAAAAATATACAAAAGGCGCCCTCAGCATGTAAGTAGTCTAGCCTATCTAAGGGCGGGGCCTGTTGGACCTGTCATAATGAACAACGTTGTTTGCCAAATGCTAGAAGAGATGGACCGAGGTCCATGGTACCCCAACTACATGAGGTTGCATCGACGGTGGGAGATCCTCGATCTCCAACATAGGGATTGTACGAGTGAGCGTGGTGAGGTTCCGCTCCACCCATCTCAATACTCTCTCAGCCTCTCCAGTTGGAGGCCCCCCTACTGCTACTGTTGGTCCGACAGTTGCGGCTAGTCCTACCTCTATTCAAGGACGCTGCCTAGTCCTCGAGAAATCTACTGGATGCACTGGTCACACATCTGTACATAACAGATACATAGGTTTCAGATACTCGGGTATACAAAAAAAAACAATATATATATAAATAAATAAAAATTAAGTAACTATGAAAAGCAAACTTACCCATCTCTCCTCGCTCTGCTCTGGGAGGTACAGGAATGTTTGGATCTCTAGAAAAGTTCATCCCAGCATAAGGGTAGTCCTCTATTGTCAGAATCTATCATGCCCACTAGTCAAAAAAATTATCATCGAAGGCCTCTACGGTCCTCCCTCCCCCCTGTCGCAGAAACAACATCGCCCATCTGTATAGCACTGGGAGAGAGGCCACGTTCCCTCGTATCGTCTATCGAGGACTGAGACTGGGTACCCTCTTGAAGAAAAAGGAACACAAAATAGTCCAAACCTGAAGTTTTGGTGTTTCCGTATCCGACACTCTATTATTTGTATCTTCATGCAATCCAACATGGTTGTACTCCAGTCGAAAATCCGTGCATTTAAGCACTATACTGCATAATGCATGTGCACCCAGAAGGCCTGATGTAAAGCTATGGATTCATTGATCTGCCCAATGAGTAGAACTATCACTTTCAATGATAGGTTGTTGATATTGTGTATAGGCACTTGAGAACCTACTTTCTCAGTACCAACCTCGCAATGGAGTCCAATCAACTCCTCAATGTTGTGAGGCCAAGGGGGGAAAGTACGCAAGTTAACTGGATCACCTCTCCTCGAGAGACCAGTCAGGAAGTAAATGTCTTCAATCGTTGGAGTCAACGACTGCCCCTCGAGCATAAATGTCTTAGCATCAGGATGCCAATAATATATCAAAGCATTCAACAACCTAGGTTGTGCCCTCATAAATGGACATTGGAAGAATTTTAACAACCCACATTGTGATAAAATAGCGACAGCAGCAGGGTCTTCTGAGACCAAAAAATCAATGTCCTCATGCTCCCTCTCTATCCAATGAACATACATCCTGAAAAATGACAAATTCATGGGGAGTTAACTCTTGCCTTTTATTTTTTCCACTTATTGGAGGGTATATGCGGTTGTCTTGGCAGCAGTCGTGTGTGTATGCGGGAAAATTGTTTTCTGCCCACGTACACGTAGGTCCGAGCTCTTTAAAGGTCAACAACCCCCCAAAAAACAAAAAGAAATGCAAAAAGGAAGAATAGAAATGCAGGAGGGGCTATTATCTACTTACTTGGTTCAAGAAGAAGTTTTTTTCGTCCACTGAAGCTCCCGAAATCAACTCTTTTGGAAAAGGGGTGTTTTTGAATTTTTTGTCAATTCTCAATTTACAATAGTGATAATCAGCTGCCAACTTCTATTTATAGACTTTTTGGACCCATTTTGTCATTTTTTGGACCCTTTTGTCATTTTTTCTAGCTTGAAAATTGTTTAGTATGGTTCTTGAGTTTCGTGTGGATGATTACGATACGTATTACTTTGGGTATTGGGAAACTTTTTGACAGTTGGGTCTTTTGGTAAAAACTCATTTTTTTAACTTTTTGCATCTAAGTCAGGATTCCACCTCCACTTTCTGCGTCTCATTGTCTTTTTCACTTTGCCATAGAATCGATCCCACCGAATTGTGACATGGAACCCTCACTCTTTCTCTAGAAGTGTCGTAGTTTAGTGGTGGAGCCTACCTTCACATGGATGCCCTAGGTAGATCCTCGTTGCATTTTTGGTGTCCATGTCGTCGCTAATGATTATAGGCTTGGGAGTCCTTTTTAGTTGTTCTTGATTATGAATTTGAGCCTCACTTGCATGATTCATTATCACTTTTGACCTCACCCTCAAAACTCCCAAAACAACAGGTCTTGTTTTAATCCCTTTTCAGACCCTCTAAACATGAAAAGATTGTTGAGCAAGATTTTTGCCCTTCATGCTCACCAAACCAAAATTCAAAGGCACATCTGTCCAGCGGTAGTTTACCCCTTTTCTATCCGAATGGTCAAAGGTATGAACAAAGGTATACTCTAGGGGCCTCGGTTCTCTAGAAGAGTATTCTCAGGTATAATTTTAACCCTTTTTTGGGCATGAGGGACTAAATTTACGAAAAAGGAACCCCCATGTAGTCCATAATTAAGCTCTTTTCAAACTCCCTAAAATTGAAAATATTGTCAAGTGACCTTATTTCTTCACACTCGCTAAATATTTGTGAGGTGTGAGCATGTCGTAGCTTTTGCGGTCTCCTAATTTATAGTCGCTAATCTTCAAGGTTGGAATCCTCTCCAACTACGGTCTAACTGCACGTATTCCCTTCGGGAGGTACGTAGTGATGAAAGTGTATTCAAAGTCCCTCGGGACATTGTCACGACTCACTACACCGGATAGGGGTGGGATGTAGTCAGGAAGGATGGATGGGATTAGCTTCGCATTCGCCAAGTCATCATGATGCTTGGTTCTTTTCTCAATTGTAGCTCGGGATGGTCCAAATCCATGAGCAATCGACGGGGAGGCTTGCACTCCTCTCATCGATGAAGCTTGGACTCCTATGTACATCACCTTCTCAGCCATGAGGTCGATTATAATTTCTTCGATTGAATTTTCTACTGCACTAATGTCGTCTGACATGCACGCTCGAGATCAGGTACCTCAGGTCGATGATTGATCACTCAGTGTAATAAAATGTGTGGAAAAGTCTCAATAAACACAGTACGGTAATAGTCAGCTCTCTGTGGGCTCAAAGAATCATTGTTTGCAAAAGTGTTCTCGGTGCAATGTTTGATGAGATAAATAAACAACATCATAACGGTTTCTTCCAACGGGTCGAAAATCCTTAATCATTGTAATTCCATCCATTATGGTGCAGTCCCAACAGTCCAATGGCGAGCTTTCAGGCCATAACTGCTTTTCTAACCGTTCAGGAGTGTCGATCGAATGATCATATTGCCTCCAACGGTCATATTGATCTGTCATGGAAAAGTGCCAATCTGTGTTGTACTGATATTCCAACGAAGTTCAAGTTTTGGAAACCTTCTTTCTGTGAAGTCCTCTCTGGAACTTCTTGCAATTTTTCTAAATTTTCTTTCTTCTTGTTGAGCTTTCTAGAATTCTTTCTTGAAATCTGAGTTATTGGGTTCCTCTTCCCATTTTGATTCTTATCTTCTCTTGGAATAGTAACTTCGCATTTTTGATGATCTTTCATAGGGTTCAAGGGTGATACTTCCTCTCTATCTGAGGTAGGTGCTTTACTCTCCTGTATGGACAATTTTTTCAAGTCTGTTTGTGTTCTTTCAACTTCGATATCAAAATCTATGGTCCCTAGAAGCTTTGACTTGTTCTCATGTTCGTCTATCAAGTGTGCTATTCTCTTAGTCATGAAATCTCTTAGCTTTTTTTTTTTTTTTTCTAGAGATTCATCTTCTTGTTTCCTTCGTGTCGAATCATTCTCAATCCAGGTTTTTCCTAGCAAAATAGCAAATGGGGTGTTGTTCTCAACAAACTTAACGACCTTAAATTCTTCTTCTGTTGAAGTTCCATGTGCACTCATAGGTATCTAGGTAAGTATTCTTCATAGGGTTATCATCTTCCCTCTAAAGAATCCTATTCCTCCTAAAGAAGGGACCATAGTAGGATTTCCCAAAATTTCTCAAGTTCTTTCTGTCATAATATTCACCTATGTTTCCTCATCCATAACACAGTCTATGTCAAAGTCTCATATTCTTGTTTCTATGCACTCTTTTTCTTTTAATATATCTCATAGATTGGTGTCCCTATGATCATTCAAGGTTTCTTTCATCTACAATAATACAGTCTCTAATTCTTTCTGGGGTTCTACCATAGTCTTAGCCTCTTGGCCTTTCTCTTGGTTTTCTTGTCTCATATTCATCTTTTCAACTTTAGCAATCATTCTAGGGAAATCCAAAAATTCATAGTCCATAGCTTTACAACAAAGACAACTAGGTCTTCTACCAGGGCATTCCTTAGCCAGATGGCCCGGTCTTCTGCAACTGTAACAAAAGGTTAATCCTCTCTTTCTCTTAAATGATCCCCAACCTTTCCTGTACTGCGCACTAGGATCATAGTAACTATACTGCACAAAATTCTTTCTAGGATCCTACATCCTTTTGTTAGTCCAAACATTCTTTCTATGCATAGGAATAACATATCTTTCATTATTTCTATCAAATCTATTCATATCAAATCTTCTTTATTTTAGTTGTACCCTAGTTTTTAGACTAGGACCAAATCTATTAAACATAGCTAGATCCATTCTTTCTAAATAAAAAATTTCACTTATCTTACCCTTATCAGAGCACAAAACTTCAAGATCTTAACTCTTTTCTTCAGATTGAACTTCTATTTTCAACACAAAGCTTCACAAGTCAAGTAGAATACTGAGCACTAAAGAAGCATATCTACGCACACAGATTTCTTTTCTTCAGTTCCCAGCAATCACAGTTTCAGGTCCCAGCAACAAAACCATTTGTTAGCACACACAGGGGCAAACCCAGGGTTCAACGCTTCAACAATGCACCAACAAAACTCTAACTACCAGCCCTTTCGGCAACACCTGCGAAGAAGATGAAGTCTCACCTGAGGTAGAGGCAAGGGTGGTTGCAAGACTCAAGTGTCTACAAACTAGCTGAGACATAGATCTGTGATCACACCACTCTAACAAAGAACTTATTAGTTAACATTCATCAATATTTAACCCGTATTCACATCGCATATTTCAACCCTAATTATAGAACAACGCAATATTCAACCATATCTAACACATCTAAGCACTTAGCACATGGAAAGAAATCAGATCTAGCATTCATTCACATCACTCAGCACTAATCTATCATACTCTATTCATCTAAACATTCATTACTGCAATAAGATTAAATCATATGAACAATACAACAACCATAATGCACAAAGAAACCATAACACAAGATATACATGGTTCACCCCAATGTGGGGCTATGTCCACCAACTCTTCTCTTATTTATTATCTTATGTCAATCTTCCTACATGCACAGATCCCAAAAACCCCACTATGCGTAGGACAAGAGATCTGTGCGCACCTCGCCAGATCCTCCTTCCCCGATTTAGGTCACAGCAAAAAGCCTTCTTACACAATTCACACACCAACTTCTTACAATCACTAGCACTTATCTCTACAAGATCTCAACACAACATGCACAAAGCATCATAACCATTCACACTTAGCTCACATTGGACTTCACTCCTTTTTCTACTTACATCTCCTAGATTTCTATCTATGCATTACAAAATGGGCCTAAACATGGGTAAACCCATGGGACGACATCCCATACCCATTACATAAACCCTAAACCCAAAAGTGTCATAAGAAGGGGTCGAGATCCCGCGATCTTTGTTTCGACTTGTGCTCCGCCTTCGACCAGCCTGTTGAAGTCCCAAAAGAGGTCAAACATGACCAAGGTTCTCCAAAACTTGGTCAAGGGCCAACAGAGCCTTAAGACATGGATGTGAGTTTTATAATATAAAAAGGTGAGGTGAGGTGGACTTCTTTTTTAGAATATAAAAAGGTGAAGTAGAAGAGTTTAAGGTTTTTAATAAAAGTCTTTAATTTAATAAAGTTTTTTTTTAAACCTTTTAATTAAAGTTTATATTTTTGGGTTTTAACCTTAAATATAATAAAACTCCTTCACTATAAAAGGGATTTGTTAAATGGTGAAAGTACAGAGCTCTATGTTTGAGGTGGAGAAATTCAGTGGTAAGAATAGCTTTGCGCTATGGAAGCTTAAGATGCGAGATCTTCTTATGCAACAAGGATTGCAAAAAGCCTTGGCTGGAAAGTCAAAGAAACCGACAAGCATGACAGACGAGGACTGGGAGGATCTGGATGCAAGAGCCCTCAATACTATTTGTTTGTGTCTGACAGATGAGGTGTTGTTTAACATCGTTGAAGAGATGACGATGGCATGTTTGTGGACCAAACTCGAGAGTCTGTATATGAAAAAGAACTTGTCAAGCAAAATATTCTTGAAGAGGCAGTTGTATAGCTTGTGGATGAAAGAAGGTACAAAAATTACTCATCACTTGAATGTCTTCAATACTCTGATTTGTTAATTAACTAATATGAAAGTAAAGTTCGAAGATGAGGACAAGGCGTTTACGCTACTGTGTTCGTTGCCTAAGTCTTGGGATCATCTTCTCACAACTGTATGGTTTAACACAACAAATGCCATTGATTATGACACTGTTGTGGGAGCTTTGTTGTCTGAGGAGATAAGGAAAACAACTTGTAAAGAAACCTCAATAGCAGAAGTAATGGTGGTCAGAGGTCGATCTACAGAAGGAGGGAAAGATTAGAAAGGTATAGCTAGGTCTAAGTCAAAAGACAGTAAGGGTAAGGATATATGTTGGTTTTGTGGAAAATTTGGGCATCTCAGGAAGGATTGTTGGAAAAGACAACAAGCATCCAAAGAGGACTCTAGAAAGAAGCAAATTCAGCTACAGGTATGGTTGATG
Source organism: Picea glauca (assembly GCA_000966675.3). NCBI lineage: Eukaryota > Viridiplantae > Streptophyta > Pinopsida > Pinales > Pinaceae > Picea > Picea glauca. Next base: position 1,721,875 of record JZKD02S1401517.1, read on the forward strand.
AAGTTTTGTCTGTTTGTTGTGTCTCACCACTTTTGTTTGCATAGAAGGTGTAGGGCGGTGATGGTTGACTCACCGTGAAATAATAATAGAAAAAAAAAATTGTATTTACTTTGGAGCTGTAGAAATTATTGATTGTATGTAAATGGGCATATGTTTCTAAGATCTGGATAGGCATGTGTACCCCTGGTTTATCAGATCACCTATGAAAATTCTAAATGTAGATTTAGGTAGATTGAATATGTGGAGGGGCATGTATGTTGGGTTAACCTTAACTTGGTGAAAGAGTTAATGAGTTAAATCTGTTTTTAGGTCAAAGCGGGTGGTTTTTCGGGTCCATGTGTTTTGGGTATCTCGTGGTATTGTGTCCATGGATTTCATGTAATGAAGCCTATAAAAGGCTTGGTTAACTCCAATGTAAATGGGCCTGGAGGTAAGTGGTGAAGGCTTACTTGGACGGCTTGGTCAGATTTGGTCAAGGTTGTTCGAATGCAAAGTTAGAGGTCGAGCATTGTGTCTAGTTTAGAAAGGTGGGTCTGTAGAAAGGTTGATGTTTTGGCAGGTCAATCAAGTGTTTGAGAATATATGATTAAGGTAAGTTCATATCCATGGAACTTTGAAAGTATTGCAAGGAAGTTTGGATCGAATAGGCATGTTCAATAATGCAAAGTCCCAACAATAGTTGTGGACAAAAGTGGTTGTACTATCTGGTAACTCGGTCACCATCGGTTGCAAAAGACAGGAAGATTCAAGAAAAGGCATGAATAGGTCATCTGGTAATTACTCAAATGTGAAATTATTTGGTTGTGATGCTTATGGTTTCTTATGAGCTTTCTAAGTAGGACCCAAATCAAACATGTAGATATTTGATATGGTGATGATGTTAAGGGGTGCAGACTGTGGGATCCTACTACTAATAGAATCATCATGGAAAAAGATGTAGTGTTTGATGTATCTCCTTTTATAAGGGGATGTATATGGAACAACCAGAATGGTTAGTTCAGAATCACAACAAGAGATTTGTTTGCAAACTCAAAAAGCATTGTATGGCCTGAATCATGCTAGGAAAATGGTACAAGATGTTTGATTCCTTCATGATGAGCCAAATTTTAAAAGAAGTGAGTATAACCATTGTGTTTATGGTATATTCATTATCTTGGTTTTATATGTTATGCTTGTTGCAAGCACAAGCATGGTTTTGATCAACAGGTTGGCTCAATTGGTTAGGATGTTGGTTATGAAGGATTTGGGAGAAACAAATTAAATATTGGGCATGGAAATACATAGGGACAGGAAATATGGTAAGCTTGGTTATAACAACAGAGGTATGTGGTGAAGATACTCAGGAAATTCAGTATGAATAATGTGAAACCGGTAAAATCCTATCTTTCCATTGTAAGTTCTCTTCAGGTTTATGTCCTAATTGGTGAAGAAAAAAATGTTTATATGTCTCGAGTATTATATGCTAGTAGGAAGTTTGATGATTTCGATGGAGAAATGGTAAACATTTCACATGCAGTTGGTGTTGTCAATAGAAAAGTGGCAAAACCAGGTCAGGACCATGGAAATGGGTGCTTTAAACACTGAAGCACAAGTATCACCTATGGTGGTTGTAGTGATTTGGTCCGTGGTTATGATTCATGAGATTTGGACAAGTGCATCGGTCTATTATACAAGTTATCGATGGAGACAAAGTGGTCCTTGCTGGAGTAAATCGTGCAGGCATGTTCATGTAACGGTATTGTCAGAGAAGTTGTGAAGCATTCATGGTGTTTGGCTTCTCTTGGCTTGCAAAAAAGGTGATGAATTAATTAAGGGCATGATATATCACATAAATTGTTGTCAAGGTGGAGATTGTTGGAAACATGCCAACGAATTTCCTCATGCGATCACATGCAGATGCACATGCACATGTGCATGCATGCAATCTATTTATGAACTGTCTATGTAACTATGTGATCTATTCATGATGAGTCTGTGTAACTGAGTGATATGTTATATATACAAGCATACCCATAGAGGTAAAGTACAATGTGAGTACATTGTGTGAGGAGATAATGGTTGTATGCCTCGGTAGGCTATTGTAATTATCCTTTGAATAAGAAGAAGACCGATAATCATTGCTCGCGGTTTTTTCCCAATATGAGTTTCCACATAAATCACTGTGTCAAATTGTGGATTGTTGTGCTTGGTTTCATGCATGTTTAATCTTACTTAGATTCAACAATCTTCTAGAAAAAAATTACAGACAAAGTTGTGTTAGAAGCTTTATTACCATCAATTTCTCGAAGTTGCATGTGGCTCCACTCTAAATGTTACCACAGGCTCGTGGGGTATATAAAATGTGAAACATTACCGATTAAGGAGAGGACGCTAGTAGAGTGTGTGCATTTGGTAAATAATGCATCCCACATGCAAGCAAAACATGGTAAGTCATATATGAAACCTGAAACCTTACATGTTAAGGAGATAAAGCTAGCATCCATGCCATTTGTTTGTGGGAATTTAGTTTTACCAAGGCATTCAACATTCCACATTCCACAAATATGTGGTAAATGTTCTCTGCTCAAAGTAAAAATCTAGGTATTAATAATTTATTGGTCAATATTATGCTAATCACCTTAATCATCTTTTCTAATGACAAACATTCATATTTTGTTATAAAAAAAATTAATGATTGAAATCACAAATTAAATTTGGCCATTTCCAATGAGATGTGAAGTTAGTATTTCAATTAACCAAATGTTTTTGTTTGTGGTGGGTGGATGGGTGTGGCCGCCTAGATGTGAAGCGTGGAAGGATCAGCCACATCATTTCAATTAACTTTGCGTGGTAATGGCTTTTCAATTAAGCATTCCCTCGTAACGTCGGGTTTCAATTAATCTGGGATGTGAAGTGTTCCATGATCGGTGTTAGTGTTTCAATTAACCAGGTTGGCATTTTTAATTATATATCTCTCTTCATGCCAAAACTTTTATCCTTTAACCACACATTTTTAATTGTATATATCTAGCGTGTTAATATTTCCATATGAACACGCTGCCTTGTTATCACAATATAACTTCATAGGGCTGACGTGCTTAATATGTAAATCTTGCATCAGATTTCTGATCCACAATAATTCGCATATTGCCTTAGCCATTCCTCTG
>JZKD02S1401518.1:27435-45382 GCA_000966675.3 Picea glauca
TCTCCTTAATTTGAACAAACTTATTAATGATCCTATCTAGCATGATGCCAATTGGCCCACTATGCTAACTAATATCACCTCATACATCCCTAAGTTTAAGGTTAAAATCAAAGAAGATCCATTTAACTGCATTATTTCCTTCCACCTTTGGTTTTCCTCCAACACCATAACAAAATATTCTACTAGTTTGAGGCTTTTCCAACACACTCTTATGGGTGTTGCTACCAAATGATACATAGACTAGCCCAACAATACCCATACCACCACTAGTAAATTTGGGTCATTTTGTGACGACCATTTCGACACTCTTGAGACGTTATGTCATGGATATTGCGACAAATCTTGGGCCCCTCAAACATCGCTTCACGTGTCGTGGAAATTGCAATGAACCTGGGCTAATGTCGCAAGAGAAACGACCAAAGGAAGTCGTTGCAAGCGAGACGAACTATGGCGGTCATTGTATGAGAGACAACTTACAATTCTCATCGCACGAGAGAAGACCAACAATGATCGTCGCAAGAACGAAAACCGAGGATGATTGTCGCAAGAATGAAAACCAAGGATGATTGTCTCAAGAATGACAATTGAGGATGCTCGTCGCAAGAGAGACGATTGGGGTAGTTCTTGTGATGAACTATTCAAGCATAAGGTATTTTCGACGATAATGATCATTTGTTTCTCTTGTGACGACCCTAGTAGTTCTTGCGATGAACTATAAATACTATCGACATACCTCTTCGTCACAAGTGAAATGACCTATCCTAGTTTCGACGACGAAAAATTCATCGCAAGAGAAACAAAGTTTCGATAGTTGTGGCGAACTATCATTACTATCGACACTCCTCTTAGTTGCAAGAGAAACAACCTACCCTATTTTCTACAAATTCTAATTCGTCGCAAGAGAGACAAAGTGTCTGTATTTGTGACGAAATATCAATACTATCGACGCTCTTATTTGTCGCAAGAGAGACAAAATATATCTATTTAAAAAAAATATATATATATTAATGCAAAAGAGTGGACGTTAACATTGTTGAGAATTTCAGGAATGTGGAGGGCTCATGCCTTGAAAAATATTCTTATGAATCTTAGACCTTGTAAATCTAAAGGATTTAACATTACTTGTGTTAACTCCACCTCTAAGCTACAGTCTTTGATGCCATTTCTAGTTCTCCATGTTAATATTTAACAAAATTTGAAAATGATATGGGGCCTCATATTCATTTGTAGTAGTTTTCCAACTGTGTCGAAGATGCATAATCCAAATCTCAAGATCTCATTTATGTTGGAGATGTGTAGTGAAATCTCAAGAGATCAAGTTCAACCATGTTTGCCTCCAACCTAACCAATGCCCCATTCTACAATTGTTTGTTCCACACATTGTTTTGAAATATTTGGTAAGCTATTTGTTTGTTTTCATATTATTGTTTTCAAATTTGTATGCAATTTGAAGTCTGGCATTAAAGGTTATGTTGGGAATATTGAAGTAGTGAAAGGAAAATTCTTCTATTTGTAGTTTATCATTGTTTGATTGTAGTGTATCTTGCTAATATTTTGTAGGAACCTTGCACCTTCAAGTATATCACTAAGATGGTAGGATTTTTATAAGGCTATATCAAACCTGGTAGTTTACTTTAAATCGTTTGGGAAATTGGACCCGAGATACTGAAAGTACAAGTGAAACAATTACAATAAATCAATTAGATCATGCACCCAATCAAGTGGTTACTCCAATCCATCAAAAACCAACATGAAATAGCTCCTTACATTTGAAGGAGATGAATTTGAAGGGAAGGTTTAGGAAATAACATGACTTGCATGAACTTCAAAATGAGATCTAATATGAAGCACTTTCATTTTCCTTGTTCATTTGTTACTTGACATTCATTTACATGGAGACTTACAATTAATGCATAAGAGATCCTAGGTGCCTCTTCTTGGGATAAAATGGGATCTAACATTTTCATGAACTTGTAAGAACTTGAAATTTAACTTTCTCTTCTACAAATAGTCCTTTTCCATTATTTGAGTGAAAATATTCTTCTTCACCCTAATGTTATTTCTCCAATCCAAAACACAATTTCTCATATACATGTAATTCTTGTGGAGGTGCTCATTTTGTANGGGGTGAATCAGTTGTTTGTGAGCTTAAACAATTTTATTAGTTAAAACATTATTAATCTTTCTTCATGTGGTCATCAACAATATACAACATATGAACAGTAAAATTAAAGACCATTAGTCACACATAAAATACACATAGAGACAGATTTTCATGAGGAAACCCATAAAGGGAGAAAACCTCTTCTTCTTCGAAATGATTGGTAGTCTTTTTCAGTTCTGTACATCATTTACAATTGAGCACCAACTCAATGTGAGGCTTCTACCTCTGTTTTACAAGCTACAACTTGTTTGAGAGATCCAACTCTCTGGTTTCTCTAGCACCCACTAGAAGGAAGCACCAACTCCCTGAATGGTCCAGCACTAGCTGGATGGAAGCACCAACTTCCTGACTGTTCCAGCATCAACTGGATGGAAGCACCAACTTCCAGTTACACAGGCTCCAACCTGTATAACAAAGAACACTTGTTCTTCCTAGCACCACCCTGCCACCCTTGTTTCTCTGGATGCAACCAGATGGAAGATACAACTCCCTGGGTTCAAGCACCCACTTGAACCTCTGAGGAAAAAAGTCCTCCCGAGCACCTCCCAACCTCCCTAAAATATCAAATAATGAATACACAGACAACTACACAGGTAAATCAATTCTTACCAATCTCTCTTTGTATCTGATCTTCAACAAACTGTTCTGCAATTCTTCTCTTCTTCTGTTTGTTTAGCAGGTCTGCTCTACATCAATCCTTTTTTGTCATTCAGTTCTGCTTCTGCTCTGTCTGTCATTCTGCTCTGCTTCTGCTCTGTGGTTCATCTTGCTCTTCACATTTGCTCAATTTCGTGCTTTGCCTCTGCTCTGTTTCTTTTTACTCTGCATTTCATCTCATATTCACTTCAGAACAACCAACCACACACAATCCGTCTCTTCTTCTTTTATGCATACTTCCCCGACGATTCACCTTCGCCTACCCTCAGCCAAAACAAGAACACCTGTCCTAGCAACTGAAACGCTAACCGATTCGTCATCATCTTAACAGATTCATAATTGAAGCGTTAATGTGTGAGAGAGAACAACAACCCTCCGATCACATTCAAACCTTATCTACACCGTTGGATAATATTCATTATTCTTGCCTTTTAAATCAGGTTTCGGCATTCCTCATGTTCAATGTTCTTTTCACTTATAAATCTCGATACACAAAATTCTATAAATTAGTCAGATCAACGATCCATATGCGATCTTGACTCAATGACTACGATTGTGTCGCGATATCGCATATCGCGATTTCGGCATTTCTGTTGCATTGTGTTCTTATCTCCTTGATATCGCGATCCGCGAAACTCCGATGTGGAGTTTATCCTTAACTCCTTCTCTTCCCGTGACCAAGAGCTGTGACCAGGAATTTATGTGAAAGGCGCTTTCGCGATTTCGCATATCGCGAAATCGTAATTCCTTATGTTCAGTGTTCCTTTCACCTTCAAATTTCGATCAACAAAATTCCATAATGAAATCAGATCAACGATCCAGATTATATCTAAAGCTAACGGTTCAGATTTACTCGCGATTTCGCATATCGTGAAATCGGGATTCTTGCTGCATTGTGTTCTTGCCCTTTTGAATTCGCGATCCCCAAAACTTCGATACGAGCTATGATCAACGGTCCTGATCATTTCTGGATCTGACGGTCCAGATTCAATCGCTATTTTGCATGTTCTATGCCTTTCAAATTCCCGTTTCGTGAAACTCCGAGAGAAATTAAATCAATGGTCCAGATCTCATTCTTGCTTTAATGGCTGCGATCAAATCGTGAAATCGCATATCGCGATTTTGGGGTTTTTGTTGTCGAGTGAATTGGACATTTCAAAGTCTCGATCCCCAATTCTCCGATGAAGAAAATCAACGATCCATATCTCATGCTTTCTTTAACGGCTGCGATCAAATCGTGAAATCGCATATCGCGATTTCAGGGTTTTCTTTGTCGAGTGAATTGGACATTTCAAAGTCCCGATCCTCGATTCTCCGATGAAGAAAATCAATGGTCCATATCTCATTCTTGCGTTAACGGCTGCGATCAAATCATGAAATCGCATATCGCGATTTCGGGGTTTTTGTTGTCAAGTGAATTGGACATTTCAAAGTCCTGATTCCCGATTCTTCGATGAAGAAAATCAACGGTCCATATCTCATGCTTGCTTTAACGGCTGTGATCAAATCGTGAAATCGCATATTGCGATTTCAGAGTTTTCATTGTCGAGTGAATCAGACACTTCAAAGTCCCAATCCCCGATTCTATGATGGCTTATCTATCTCATAGCTTCTACAGATCTGACGGTTGTCGGCCTTTCGAAAAATTTGAATGGGATCCAACGATCACTGACTCTTCTCCTCCCGATTATTGATGCGTTGCTATTCATTGCTGTTGTACTCAAACCATCATTGCAACCACAACTATACTTGCCATCAATGACAAGTATACGCTGATTCGTTGTCTGTTAACTGAATTTTCCAACATTAAGGGTGCGAGGATTTTCGTATGAAGGTAAAAGAGGATTTTCTCGAAAGTTCTAGAATAGAAGTTTCGAGGGTGAGGTGGCCTCCGATTAGTTTGGATCTGAGCCACATCCTTGATCTCATGGGATCATCCTAACTTCCTCACCCTATCCTTTTTAGCCTATAAAAGGAGAGGAGTTCTCATGGGGAAAGTTATCTTAGATTGGAAGAGTTGGAAAGTTCTTGAGTTTTGTAGCTTGGAGTTTTTGGAGCTTGTATGTTGGCTTTGAGATTTTCTTTGTCAAGATAGATTGTTGATCTTAGAATCCATGGAGTAGAAGTGTGTGGGAAGCAAGGAACTGTTGGAAGGGACCTTACAACATAAAGGCATTGATTGTATTCTACTTTTCGTATATTTAATACAGTGATATATTTCTTTCCCATAAAATTGGTCTTATTTTATTGTATGACTCCTTGATCACATACATAGGTTTTGTTGAGTATACGTTGTTTCTTTCACTTTGATGGATTGTGTCTTTTTAAAATTTCATCATCCCATAAGCCTTGGAATGGAGCAAGGATGACACTAGAAAGGACAAACGAAATTTAAAAGGTATGTCATTTATCTCGTGTTAGTTAGTATGTTTGATAATTAAAACTTAGGGAAAGTTTTATATTTTTTCTTGATTTGTTCTAGTTTTGGGGTAAAACTAGGGAGATCTATTTGTGTCTTCCCTTACCGATTTGTCTGATAACAAAATTGGTGACCATACTAGGGAACATATTGTTTTCCTAGTTTGTATTGCTTTCTTTCTTTGATTGTCTGGGTTCTGTTTTTTGAGTCACTGGGAGATCCAGATTAACTCTTTGATTGTTTAAATTCACTGGAAAACCTTCTTTCTTTTTATTTTTTCCATTTTTTCTTTGATCGTCACACCCTGCTGTGGGGGACAACGTGATGATATAGGATCGACACACCCTGCATTTAGATACAGTGCAACATCGTTGCACTGTACTATTCTCTGGCCCGCGACAATCTAAGATCGTCGCACTATGTTGGCTAATAGCCCACGACAATTTTGTGAATTTTTTTACTTTTTGATGGTTTTCCCTGCCAAGATTTGTGATAAGTGTTTGGGGTGATTTGTTAGGTCTGATTACAATCTGATTTACAAGATTTGAATCTTGTTTTAGCCTTCTTTGATTTTTTTTGGCTTGTGTGCTTTCGAAAGATTTGATCTCTTTCTTTGAGTGTCTTTCAATTACCAAGCATTGTTTTTTCTTTAGAATTGTTTGGTGAAAGAACTTCTTTTTCTTTTATTCAATAGTTCGTGTTAAAAGAGAAAATTTGTTTGGGTTGCTTTGTTTTATAGAGATTTTCTATTACTTTTAGCTATCTTTGGAACACACATTTTAATCTCTTTCTTTGCATTAGGTTGGGGGCATCCTTGCATTTGAAGTAGTGAAATTCATGGTTTTTGGCATTTTTGGTCTTGAATTATTGGTGTACAGTCTCTTTGGCTCATTTCTTGAAGATATTAATATTGATGAGTTTAATAAAATTATGGGACATTGTGCATATGGGAATGATAAACATTTTCTCCTTCTCGTAATATAGCTTTCATTGAAGTGAAATATTTGCATTCTCATTTCTTTGCATTGCTTAGAGTTGGTCAAAACATCATTTAGTCCACGCCATTTTCCTCTTGAGTAAAAAATGACCTTAAAATAAAGCGCTTATAAAAATTGATTAGACATTTTTATATTTTCGGGTAGCAAACCTACATTATCTTAAGGTGTAGGGCTTTGGAATAGGTTGAAGGATAACTTTCCAAAGCTATAAAAAAACATAGTATCTTGTGCTAGGGAGTCGTAATCCACTGATTAAAGTTTTTCTTGGGAAGACCTTCTAACACAAGGGTCAATCACGAGGTTTCATTAGGACTGACAAAGCTACTCACCCTGCTTTGTTGGTCTTAGTGTAGAGATTACGTGTATTATTGGGGGTCACTTGAGAAGAAAATCCTGTGGGGACCTTCTTGAGTTAACTTCAGGCTTAGATACCCTACCTTTACACGTGGATCAGACTGTCGACTATTTCCCTAGGCATCATTGTCATAATTGGTAACCTTAGTAGCCTATCTCTTTAGGTTCTTTACATGAGGTGACTGTGAAGGGACAATTCTTCACGGTACCTGGAATCGACATTGGCCAAACTCACTCGAGCTCTTTGGAGGGTATACCCACAATTATGTGTGGGAGATTGCACCAAGGTGTAACTCCATTAAGTAGGTCGTCAACGTAACTTTTCCACCTGCTCTATCTCATCCCCTTCTTACATTGTCCTCGTGATGTTGGATTTCATCATCTAGTGTGTTCATTGTGAGAAGGTTTTGTTTGTTTTCTTACTTCCTAGATTTTTAGCGTGTGTTGTTTATTTTCCCTAGCATACTCTAGGTTGGATCTATGTTTAATGGTGTCATTTTCTAGAATGACCAATGAAGAAACCCCTGCTCCAGGGGAGCCTTTTGTTTTTCCTTCTTACGGAAATGTTGGTCCTCCTCACATCGCTACTTTGAGCCTTCCAGGTCTCACAATTGGATTATCAGTATGGTTGTTTTCCACTCAGGTAATCTCTAATGCAGCTAGTGATTTGGTTTTAAGCACTTCTCCCCAAGACCATCAACCTCATGTTGATCATTGACCTTATTCACCGTTAAGATCTTCTTCACCTTCTTCACTTTCAAGGTCTTCTTCCGTTTCATATTCTTCGCTGAGTGAAAGATTTGAAGCTAGTAACCCGGTGGATAAGAAGAAGAAGAAAAGGAAGATTAAGAAGAAGAAAAATAAACAAGGGTCCAAACTTCCAACCACTGCCGGACATGTTGGAAAGAAACCAGTTACCGTTAATCATGATGGGAGTGTTGATGATGCCAAGATCACCCAAACAGCCTATAAGCCCAAGTACCCTTGCGGGATTTGTAAGGGTAGCCATATTCTTAAGGATTTCCCCGGTCTATCGAAGGTTATAAAATCATGGTCTACACACCCTCTCCAACCCATGTCATCAGCCTCTGAACAATATGTTGATGACCTCCCATCAACTAGTCATGATACCATTGGGAAGAAGAAAAGTAGAGTCTATTTTCCATGTATGTTATATGGAGGGAGTCATCAAACTCACCTTTTCCCTTATATGGATGAAGCCTTGAAATTACTGGAATACATGACTGTTTCCCAACCTCAACTTCCAGCTGCTTCTCGCAAGCTTACTCTCAACCCACCTGTAGTTGATGGAATGGTCAATATGGTCCCTTCATTGATTTGTCTGGTTGATCAAGTGGTCAATTTGGTCACATCCTTAGTTGAACGAGTTAACCAAGTGGTCGATCTGATTTAATCATTAGTAGATCCCACTCTCCCTTTAGAGAGTGAAACCCATGTGGTCAATCCTTTTCCATTTGTCGACCCCATTCTCCCCTTGGAGAATGAAACCCAAGTGGTCAATCTGGTCTCGTCATCGGTCGATACTACTCTCCCGCTAGAGAGTAAACCTGATACTACTCATGTTTTTCTTGTTGATACAGACACTACTGTGCTAAGGGGAATTTCTCCTTCTCCTGTGGAACCCCCTCAAAGTAATGAGGCCATCTGTTTTGATTGGGGATAACTAACTGGACCTCCTCTTCCCTCTCACATTCCTTTCAATATTCCAATACAATTTTGTGGTCGGGACATTCCTTAGATGTTGATAGACGAAGGTGCGTCTGTTAGTATTTTTTCCTCTATTTCTTGGCAAAATTTGGGTTATCCTCAGCTTGTGCCAGTTACGCAGAATTTGGTGGCTTTCAACAAAAAAACCAGTTAACCTTTAGGGACCCTTCCTCAATTTCACATAACTTTGGGAGGGAAAAATGTTTTTATTGACATTATGGTAGTCCAATATCCCTTGGATTTCGATTTACTCCTTAGGCGAGATTATGTCTATGCCATGAAAGCTATCGTTTCCACTCTTTTTCATGTGATATATTTCCCTCACAATGGAAGAATTGTGACTATTGATCAACTTTCATTTGTTGGCCCTAGCTTGACCATCAACTCAATGACCTCCTTTTGAGCACTCAACACACCCTAAAAAGTCTATGTTAATTTTTCACTTTTTGGGTATCATTTAATCTTTGCATTGTCTGAATTCATATTTTTCCTTTGAGAAATGTTTTTGCTTATTCTTTTCACTCTCTATAGCTATTCAAGTTTGTCTAACTTATGAAAAATCCAAGAATTAAATAAGCTAAATATTTAACTAAAGAATCAAACAACTAAAAAAATTTCACTCGATGCACCCAAAATCAATGTCGAAAGGAATTAAAAGAGGAAATAAAATCATTCGAAAAAACCTCATTCGTTGGGCGTTGATCTTCACCGTCATAAAAAAAATGATTTTTTCTATCGTGACAAGCGTCACACAGGGATATCACCGATATCTGATCTCGGTCGACATCAGTAAAAGGCGAAGGGAGAAAACGTTAATGAAGAGAGAAACGAATCGCCGATAGTCGATCCCCAAAGCATTTCGACATCGACGAGTTTTGAGAAAGCAAGTTTGTAGAAAAACGTGATAGGCTTATCCTCGGTCACCAACCCCCGATACTTTTCGGCATCGGAGATCCCAAGATTATTTTAAAACATGCAGTTTGTGGAAGATCCTGACTCTGATTTATACATACGATCATACCACCTGTCCTCGTTTGCCACATATTTTGTTTTGCCAGGTTGGATAATATTATGATCTAGTCTTACCCCAAGTCATTCTTTTGTTTCCCAATGTCCACGTCACACCCATGGTCAGTTTTTTCACATCAACATCAGACAACAAAAGGTATGAAAAAAGAACACTGGAGATACATACACAAAGAAAGAAAATAATACATCCAATTTCTACAAATCCGTTCATCAAAACGATTTAGGACTTTGCATTAAATTGAGCTTAAATTACATACAATAGACACTATCTACACTTTTGGGCCGGGCGAGGTTTCTTAAAAAATATCAAGATCTATGTAAACTCTAAAAATACAAAATAGGGATAGTTAATCATCTGTCTTTTGTGCACTGGCAAGGCCTGTGCAAACTTCCTCCTTGGTTGCCTCACGTTCTTAGAACTGTTTCACGTCTTGTTCTTTAGATGCCCTATGTGCTTCATGCAGCTGCACGATGGTATCCTACACTTCCCAAATATGTCTCTTAAGCCACATAAAATTACCTTCATGGCCTTGGGATGCCGACACCTCAAGGGTATTTTCCGCCAACTGTTGTCTTAATTCTCTTTTTTCTTGGTAGAGTTCAGGGATGGCAAGTTGTGCTTGTTTCCGCTGATGATCCGGCTCCCAAACGCTATCACCCACAACATCCATTCCCCTTGTCATTATCCCTCTTTCCAAACTTGTGCCTTCAACAGGATCTAACCGAATAGCGCACATAAGTAATTCCTCGACGACCGATCTTGCTCGCGGCTCGCTTGAGACTTGGGTTTCCCCAACCTTCTTATTCTTCCTTTCCCTGCCTCTTTTCTAGGATATCTGTTGTTGGGGAAGCATGCCTTCCAACATCCTTCCTTTCAGCATGAATTCTTCCATTTCATCCTTCGTGCGATGTGATATCATTTTTTTCGCGTGCAGAAGGGAATCTTCCTTTGAAATCTCGAGGATGTCTGCTGCGAGTGAGAATGAATCCCAGTCACTTTGGGGGTCTGTCCTGGCACTCCTACTGCTTCGCATGCCACTTCTTATGTTTTGAGGAGTTCCCATGATGAAAAACACATCTTTCTCAGACGAGGTCTTGAGGATGAAATCTTGATCAAACTAGGCTCGCTAGATGAAATATCAACAGGGCATAAAATCGGCTGGTGTAGTAGAATGCATGCAGGAAACCTAGATTTTATAACATCACATGCAGGAGGTTGAAATGTGCTAGGGAGAACTGAATGCATGGTGATTGAATGTTTGAAAGAGAACTAAAGATTTATGTGGCACACCCACACGACAAGTACGTCCGGGGGCATGTGAGGTGCATCCGATAGGAGTTGCAGGGCGTGCGTGATATGAGTGTCGTAATGTTTCATTCTTCCAGCCTTCATGATGAGCTGATGATGGATGTTTCACTTGTCGATGTGAATTTTGGTTAAACAATGTGACTCGACCTGAGGCATTTAACGACTTCCCTTCTTACAAGACCCAACTCTTTTGGAACATACTTGTACTCTCAACACATGTTTGACTCTGACAACCTTTCCCGACTCCAAGGGCCAACCATCCACTAGTTTGACGTCAACTCTCATGATATTATGTACATGATATTTCATACTATGGCACATGGATGTAACCAGACTAAGACCCTCACTAACTGGAGAAAATGACGGCACTGACAGAAGCAAAGCAAGCAATTCGAAAGCTACATAGATTTTGTAAGTATCAAATAATCAAGTTTAGCAAGCTTCACAGGTATGTACCAGTTTGGAGTTTTCATGCTTACACTGCAAACACGTATTTTACCCAATGTTGCTCTATACACGATCTCTAAAGGTTTCTATGTTTATTGCAGGAAAGAAATCGATTGAGGATTAAGATAAAATGTCTCGGGAAACATATCAAAAAATCCAAGAGAGATGGGCCTAGTGTGAGAAGAACTGGGTCAAAATAAACAAAGGCAATGAAGGATATCAGACTCCCTGAGTTCAACATGCCCAAAGACTTTGTCGACTTGCGCGACATAGTCGAATCACACACCAAGCAAGATTCATCTTGGGTTGAAAGACTAGCAAAGGTGACCGATACAACGCCAGGACATGTGCAACAGTTTATGGAACACCCGATCAAAGCTCAGGCCATGCTGCAACAGTTGAGTGCCAGTCTAGTTAAGTATCGGGCACATGCGATAGAGATAAGAGAGATTTACACAGCTCCAATGGAACAACACAGATTCCCATAAGCCAACACCTGCGAGGAGTTGTTCATTAATTGGTCGGAGTATGAGAAGAGTCACCCTTTTAAAGTGATATCTTGAGATGTCTGTTAGAAAAATGTTAGGAGAGAACGCCACATGGTGAATTTTGTTTCTATTATATACACTTTAGCTGTTATTTTTAGTTAATTTTGTATTATAAATAAGAGCATCGACCGATTAGTCAAGGGTCGATGGTTGCTGTAAGAAACTCTCTTTTTTTGGTTTTGTTAAGAACTATTTCCAAGTTACCTTTAATTGAGAAGTCCTTCTGGACTAGAGACAAGTTTATGTTTTCATCAAATGTATGTATGATTGGACGTGAAGAATAACTATTTCCTATCTTGTCTCATGAATGGATACTGTAATGAGTAAGAGCTATTAAATCTATTATTATGTTATCTGATGCAATGTTTTACTATTCTTTTCTTTAATGATGAAGATGAATCGTTGTGTTATTGTGTGATCGATGGTTAGAGTTGAGTGGATTATTTTACTTTCCATTATTGATCTCATATGTGTTTTCTTTCTGATGATTAATATCCCAGTCATTAATTGGATATTCACATGGTTAACGTATTAGTACTAGGCCCGTGGTATAGAATTATTGTATGCATGCTTGAGTAGCGGCTTATCCCAAACTCAACCTCTTCTCCAGTAGTTAAACCTTTTCCTTTTTTTTTACCAAGTTGGTTTATACTGGATTCCATCTTTTATCGGTCCCACCTAAGAGAAAATACAAAAAGAGAAAGTCCCAACTGAAGGAGACACCTTCGTAAGAAAACGTAAAGCCCATCGATTAATTGTCTGGATCACAAAATCTGGAGAACTAGTCCACTATTAAACCTTGCAGAGTCTAATCGAGCCTCAGTGGAAGGTTTGGTTCCTACTATTGAATTAAAGGGATATATGACCCATCAAAACCTCCCTAGACAGTTCTTATATGCAGATGGTATTGCCCCTGCCATGGGTCAATTATGTGGCGTTGTCTTCCATGCATTCAATAGTCGATGTAGATGAGCCTCTCACTCTAAGCTTACTCTCTTATGACTTGGATCCGGTAGTTGAAATGGTGATATCTTCAGTAGGGATATTGGAGACTGACCTCCTTACCCCTATCAAGACCCTCAACATGTGTTTTTTCCAGAGTGTGTTTCTTCCATCAAGTAAAGATCTCTTGGAAGCCATGATTGAATTGTGTCGGTGTCCTTCCAAAGAATTGTCTTCTTGGAAGCCATGATCAAGAAGAGAGTCTTGAGCATGATTTTATGATTTCAATATCGTTAAAAAATGAAACCAGTTGTGAGCATAGTTCCTGTTTCTGTGTCAATCTCGTTAAAAAAATGAAACAGAGATCCGGGGATTGAACTTGGATTCTCAAGCATAGTTCTTATTCATGTGTCAAGCTTGTTAAAAAAATAAAACAAATTGTTCCCCCTCTTTATTTCAATCAAGTCCTTCGTTTAGTATTTGAAGCTTTATTTCTGATCTAGGTGGATATTGGTGGCCACCCACCTATTCCATGGGCTCGATTTTTTTTTCCATCTTGGCAGTTTTTCGACAGTTTTTCAAGTTCCAAACTTCTGGGGCCGTTTTGAGGCCCTAAACGACGTTTTATGGAGATTCGGAATCCAGGAGATTACAAAAAACATTAGCTTGGATCAGTCAAAAATCGTTCTTCTTGGCTAGACCTTTCCAACGGTGTATCGAGCGCCCCAAACAGAGATCGTATGAAAAATTTATGCACCCGTGAAGTTGACGTATCAACTACCCCCATCAGGGCCTGCAAACCTTTTGGATTTTCATCTTCCGGGGTTAGGGTTTTGGATTTTACTTACGTTAAAAAGACCTTTGGAGCCTCATTGTAATAACCATGTTCTTGGGAATGTGAGAAGCCATCACATCACTTCTCAGAGATAAGTTGCCACCATTCTAGAAAGTCTTCACTCTGTATTTTTACAGTCTTTGTACATTTTCGCTCATTAATAGAAAATGTATTACTGTATCTCTGTATTTATGGTTGCATCTTTGACACATTTATGTTATATTGTTGGATATCTGAGATATCTTTGTATATTTCTTTATTATATCTTCACTCTCATTTCGTGCTGAAAATAATCCGGATCAGTGGTATCAGAGAAGGCTTCTCTTAATCGTTTGTTTTTCAGTGCATGTCCCCGACGAGGTCCGAGTATAGCAAGTTGGGTCTTGAGCTTGTCTCTCTTGAAGACAATCGCTCTTGCATTCCCAAGAAACCCTCCATGGCAGAAGAAAATAAAAATGACGGAGCAAACGATCCTATCAATCAGTTGCTTGAGAAAGCTCTCACACGACAGAGGGATGAAATGATGGAGAATTTTTCCCACATCCTTCAACGCCCGCTGATAGAAACAGACGCATCTTCATCAAACAACCACTTTGGAAGAACCTCTCCTTTCAAGGTACAAGTTAATTTTGATATTCCCGTATTTGAAGGTCAGATTGATGCGGATTCCCTAGACAAATGGTTAAGTCTGTTAGAAGGTTATTTCTATGTTCATGATTTTTCCGATAGGGAAAATATCACCTTTGCACTCCTTAAATCTCTCCCCCATGTTAAACATTGGTGGGAAACTTACCGGGAGAAAAGTTCCACAGAGGAGTCTGGAATATATGGGGCCAAGCCCACTTGGGATTTTTTGTGGATGCGGTAAAGGAACAATATTACCTTGTTGGCAACTATGAGGACCAATACATGAGATGGACCACACTACTACAAGAGAGGGGCCAAGCAGTTCTGGAGTTCACCAATACCTTCCATACCTTGTGCACCAAGCTGGGTATCAAAGAATCCAAACGACATTTGGTTCTGAAATACCATGGGGCTCTACATAGATACATCCAAAGTAAAATGGAGTTTATGGATATCTCATCACTTGGTGTTGCGTATCGATATGTTGTTAAAATCGAGAAAATTTTTAGGCACCAGAACAAATGGGAGTTCGGATTTGCAAATCCGCAACAACCAAAGTTTGAGAAACACGACCCTAACAAATAGCTTCCTGAAAAATAGTCTAAGCCACAGGAAAATAAGGGTCACAGGAAGACGAATAAAGACACTGGAAAATGGTGTGATTTCCACAAAATCTCCTGGCACAACACTGATGAATGTCGCTCAAAACAACCATTGGTGGCTGAGATCAAAGACAAGGAGCATAAAACTTATTCAGAGTATGATTATGAAAATACTGGTAAAATCCAGATCATCGATGCAGACACCATTTCTATTGTCGTGACTGCAAAAATTCAACCAGAAGAACCAACAAATCCAGAAGAGGGGGAGTGCATTTTTCATTCATAGATATGGGTGAAGGGGACCCTGCTACATTTAATTTTGATAGTGGAAGCAAGAAGAAACTCATCTCAATAGAGATCGTCAAACAATTGGGATTGTCGACGACACCACACTCGCAACCATATGACATCGGGTGGCATCACTAGGGATGAGATGTTCATGTCAACCAACAATGTTGATTGTCATACGACATCCATCCCTTCAAGGATGAGGTATTATGTGATGTTTCCTCACTAGATGTCTGTGATGTTTTATTGGGCCAACCATATATGTGGAAGCGCCATGCTATTTATGAGTCTCGACCCTGTAGTGTCATTGTTACTCTAGGGGGTCATCTCTACAGAATACCATAGGTAGTTCCAACTATTTTCCCACCTAAACAGTGTCGCAAGGTAGTATCTCATACTACAAAATTCAGCTTCTTCACAATCTGTTCAAAAGGGCAACAAAAAGATACTGCAACCACTACAACCTCAACCCAAACACCTTCTATCCAATAGAAGCAAGTCAACGGGATTGTAGAAAAACACAAAGATTCCTTCTTCACACAGTCATATCAGATAGCCCGACTGGTTAAATAGAGTCAACCCCGCCAACAACAAGTTCATGACATCCTTCCACAAATCGAGCAACGCGACGTCTCTAGCAAGGAAAGCAATTCACCAAGATTCAGATTCAACAAACGCTTCCCTCTCTCCCTTGAGAACTCAACGCAATGGAGACCATTGATTCCTAAGGAGGGAGGATTGATCTAGGTGGATATTTATGGCCACCCACCTATTCCACGGGATTGAAAAACATTTTTCCATCTTGGCAATTTTTCGACAGTTTTTCGGGTTCCAAACTTCCGGGGCCATTTTGAGGCCATAAACGACATTTTTGGGGGATTCAAGGTCCATTAAAATACCAAAGGAACTAACTTGGACCTTTCCAATAGTGTATCAAACGCCCCAAACGAAGATCGTATGCAAAAGTTACACCCCCGGGAAGTTGACGTATCAACTACCCCATCAGGGCCCGCAAACCTTTTGGATTTTCATCTTCTAGGCTTAGGGTTTTGGATTTTACTTATCTTTAAAATGCCTTTGGGGCCTCATTGTAATAATCATCTTCTTGTGAATGTGAGTAGCCATCACATCTCTTCTCAGAGATAAGCTGCCACCATTCTAGCGAGTCTTTCACTTTGTATTTTTACAGTCTTTGTACATTTTCGCTCATTAATAGAAATTGTATTACTTTATCTCTATATTTATGGTTGCATCTATGATACATTTATGTTATATTGTTGGATATCTGAGATATCTTTGTATATTTATTTATTATATCTCTGCTCTCATTTCGTGCCGAAAATAATCTGGATCAATTTCATTCTCCTTTGTAGTTGGATGAAATGAAGCTTGGGGGGAATTTTCTTCCAGCCTCTGGACTTCATGTTGAAGTTGAGCCACTATCTTCTTAAGCTGGGGGATAAGTACCAACCATGCGAATTCGTGAACCATGTGTTGGGAAGTAACAAGTATAGTTTTTACTTTTGTTCAAGCTTGTGTAAAAATGAACCCACCTACCTCAAGCATAGTTTCCTCTGGTTCGAGCTTGTCTAAAAATGAAACCAGGTCCAAGCATAGTTTTTTTTTAGTTTTTAAGCTTGTGTAAAAATAAAATCTATCCCAAGCATAATTTTGTTTAGTTTTTAATCTTGTGTAAAAATAAAATCTATCCCAAGCATAGTTTTGTTTTGTTTTAAGCTTGTGTAAAAATGAGAACAATCCCGAGCTTGGTCTTTGTTCTTTCTCATGCTCGTAAATACCTGAGAATGTAACCGAGTATACTTTTATCACTTTTTTGGACTCGTAAAGGTTATATGAAAAATGAACCCCCTAGAGTTCCCTTTAAGCTCTTTTCAGACTCTCTAAACATGAAAATATTGCCGAGCGATCTTGTTCTTTTCACGCTCGTTAAAGTATTTGAAGAAAACGTCTGTTGAGAGGTAGTTTATCTCTTTTTCTATCTCATCAGACTACTTTACGAAAAATGACATTTTGGAGTTTTCTTTAAGTGTTTTTCAGACTCTCTAAATATGAAAATCAACTGAGTTTTGTTTCCTTGGACTCATTAAACAAACATCGAAAGACCCATATGGGATCAAATCACTCCTTCCTAGGGTTCGTTAAACATACTTCGAGGGGCTCATCCGAAGGATGAGATGACAGTTCAAGCATATGTTATCATCCTCAATATTGCGTAAAAATAAAGAGGTACTCGCCAGAAATGGTGGGAGGGGAATTAGGAAAGAAATGTATCTAAACATGTATTCTATGGAAGAGTTGCTTTTGAACATGAAACCCTTTCACTCGCTTTGTGTCTAGGTTGGAAAATCTGCTTGGCTCCTGATCATACTCCTTTATAAGATTACAAATTGGTCTATGATCCTTATTGTTGAGTCAGTATTTCCAAGACAGATGTCGTGTCTTCCATATGTTCAAAGAGAAGTTCAACCTGGAAAGCCTTATATTGTGTCGACCATTTCTATAGTCCTTAAGCCTTCTATTGCGTCGACCATCCCTGAGTCAGTCCTGAATCACTTGTTACTCTAATCTACCTTAAATCCTTTTTCTCGTTTCATGTCATTGATGACAGATACATTAAGGCCCTCCCGTGAAAAGTCTTTTTCTATCGACTCCAACTCATTATCCAGGAATTAGACTTAAAAACTAATTGATACCTTGGAACTTGCATGCATCAATGGTAGGTTTCCTCGCTTTCGACAATGGGTTTTCATTGTTGACCCCTGATCGAGAGATTCCTCCAAGTGTTTGAATTCAACTCATTAATTCGCACCCATTGGATTGTACTAGTGTACCTTGGAAGTCATTGACATTAATGGTGATTAACCTCACACTTGTTAACAATATTCACTAATGACCGGTAATCAAGTGGTTTCTACCATGTTCGACTTCAACACATGTATTCACATGGTTAGATTCATACTACAAAGTGATGGAGATGAA
>JZKD02S1401518.1:71294-86239 GCA_000966675.3 Picea glauca
TTGAGTACATGGTTGAGACAAGTAGTTGATGAGTTGGCACATACATGAGGTGTATAGTTGATGATGTTGGTACATATTAATGATTCATAGTTGATGAGTAGTTGACACATGATTGTTACATACATGGTACATGGTTGGATGCACTTGTTTATGGTACAGGTTGATTATAGGTTATTTGGTACATGTTGGTGCATGGTTGATGCACTTGTTTATGGTACAGGTTGATTACAGGTTGAGGTAGAGGTTGATGCATGGTTGAGGCATGGTTTAGATTTATTGGTATAGGTTTATAGCAGTATATCTCACAGTGACAGGTTAACAGTGGTTCCATCATTCTACTTCTACTTCAGGGTGGAAGAACGAGGCAAGGACAGGTGGTTGTAGCCACCTTCCGGTTGTAGCTGGAGAACATAGGGGGTTGTAGCCTCCTTCTGGTTGTATCCAGAGAATTGGGGATTTGGAGGTTCCCTCAGGTTGTAGCCTAAGAAACTAGGGGGTTGGAGCCTCCTTCCAATTGCAGCTGGAAAACAAAGGAAGTTGGTTCTTCCAATGAATGTAATTCTTCAAGACATATAAGAAAAAACATTCCATGGTTTTCTCCCAATTTGGCTTTCCACGTAAAACACTGGTGTACTGTGCATGTGTATGTTTGTTCATTTGTTCATTGCTTATTTACTCTGCAGTTATTGGATGATAATGCTTCATTGATATAACACTTGGATTATATGGTTAAAAAGGATTAAATTGCTATATTACTGATTCACCCCCACCTCTCAGTAATCCAACAAACATGACCTCATTACTTAATTATTTATGCATATCAGTCTCTATTCTTATCATTTAGTCATTAAACATACAATTAATGTTATTGCGCATGAATCTATCCAAAATATGATTAAAAATAACATTCATTCATAGTAAAGACTTGAAATAACACCATACAAACATGAATTAACACAATACAGGCATCAATAACCATTCAACAACATAATTCGACACACAGTTACCATGGTTCACCCCCTCCTGGGCTACGTTCAAAAAATATTTTCTTCTTTATTATATTTAAGGAATTATGCTTGCGCTTTACGCTACAACAAATGTTCAATATACATTCCTCTGCTTACATTCATGGATTATTTACATACAATACATCCTACAACTACAAATCCTACTCAATATCCTTATCTTCTTCCTCTTCTATCACTTCTCTTTCGCTTTTGTCTCTGCTGCAGTCGCTCCTCTCGCTAATGAACTTTATATTCTTCTGTTACATATTTTGGTTCCTTTTTCTAAGGTTTTCTTGCCATCTCTTAATGAGTTGGCTCCCACTCATGCTTTGCTGGTGACAACTCATTATGAGTTGGATACAACTCATGCTCGACTTGTTTTCCTGGATTTTGCACTGGTTGTTTCTTCATGTTCCCCATCTTCTTCTCTTTCCTCTCTCTTCTTTCCCGGTCTTCTTGATCCCATGCCTTTTTCTGTATTCCTTGTATCTTCTCACTATTCTCTATCGAACCTTCCTTCCCAACAACTATCCTCTTTCCAATTCAACTAGTCTCATAGAATTTGGATCGTCTGCAAATAATATATGACTATTTTACCCGAAACACTTGTTTGAGACAAGTTACAGGACTAGTAAAAAACCCTATCTTCCACAAGGTATATATCTGAAATTATAACTAACCAAAACTTGAAATTTGTACCACAAGCAACCCTCTATGTATTATAAATAGCCTCCATGTTTCACTTTCTAAAGTGGCCCTAAAAAACAGTTATAGTGAAAATTCCAAGATGACTTGCTTGAGGAAGAAAAACCCTAGGATCGATGCTCTAATACCAAATGTAATGTACCAAATGCTTAAAATATCATAACATAACATAAATTGTAGTGTCCCCGATTTGTAACCCTTTATAATTGTACATATAGGTTGGTGAGTCATTGAAACCAAGTGTAAATGTAATATACATTCAGGTCGGTGAGCCATTGGTATTAGGTTTTGATGTTGCGTGCATCAGAGTAGTGTACAGAGAATTTTTATAAAGATAGGGTGCACACATTTTATGAGTTTCACGTACCTGGGTAAGTATGCACATTGTACTATGTTGTGCACAGTTGGGTTATTGCGCGAGATCGATGATCTGGATTTTATGAGAAGAATGAAATGAATACAAATATATATTATTAATAGAGGGATACAATGAACAATAAAATAGATACTGTAAAACTTGGCTTCTATTCAATAAGGAAATATGATGAAACTTTAAAATTCAGACTGAAACAAACTTGCTAGAATGGTGGCATCTTATCTCTAAGAAGAGATGTGATGGCTATGCTCATTCACAAGAATATGAGTACAATGATGCTCCAAAGGCATCTTTACATTAAACATGAATGAAAAAACCTCAGACATCCAAAAACCTAACCCTAGGAGATGAAGCACCAAAATTCATGAGGGCCCCGTTGGGGTAAGATGGTACATCAACTTCACGGGGTCGTAACTTTTGCATACGACCTCTGTTTTAGGTGAACGATAGCCTATTGGAAAGGTCTATCCGAGGAATACGCATTATGCCATCAAACTCTGACTTCATCTACAATGTGACTATGGTAGGCCCAAAAAATGCAGTTTAGGGCCTCAAAACGACCCCAGAAGATTGGGACCCGAAAAACTAAAAAACAACTGTCGAGATGAAAACTGAAACTGCCAAGACAACATCTGTATGTGATCCAGTTGGAATAGGTGGGTGGCTACTGATATCAACCTAGATAAATCCTCTTCCCATAGGAACCAATGGTCTCCATTACATTGAGTTCCCCCATTAGATGAGGAAATTTCTACTGAATTTGGTGATCCAAATGGATGTCGGTGGCCTCCCACCTATTCCAATAGGTTCATTTTGGCAGTTTTTGAGTTTGGCAGTTTTTTTTCCTAGTTTTTGGGTCGCTGACTTGAAGAGCCGTTTTGAGGCCCTATACAATGTTTTTAGGGGTCACCATAGTCGGAAATGACCTTTGATGGATAACAACAAAATGTGTAGTCCTTAGATAGACCTTTCCAATGGGCTATCTTACACCTAAAATGTAGATCGTATGCAAAATTTACGACCTTGGGAAGTTGATGTACTAACTTACCCAAACGACGCCCACATGACTTTTGGCACTTCATCTCCTAGGGTTAGGTTTTTGGATATCTAGGGATTTTGACATTCGTGTTTATTGTAAGAAAATCCTTCAGAGCCTCATTGTAATCATCTTCTTGCAAATGAGAAAACCTGTCACATATTTTCTCAGAGATAAGGCGCCACCATTCCAACAAGCTTGTTTTCTGTTGCATTTTACAGTTTCAACTTATTTCCTTATTGAATAGAAAACTAGTTTTACTGCAACTCTGTTATTATGTGTTAAACATATTTTAATAATTTGTATTCATTTCGTTTTTCTCATAAAATCTAGATCAGTGGTATCATAGCAGTCTGCTCCTTTTCATCTTAATGCATGTCCCCAACAAGGTCAGGGTAAGAAGAATTGGGTCTCGAGCTTATTTCTCTTGAGGAAGAAAGCTCTTGCATGCCCAAACAACCTCTCATGGTAGGAGAAAAGAAAGATGATGGGACATGTGATCCTTTCAAAATGTTTCTTGAGGAATCCCTCACGCAACAGAGGAATGAGATGATGGATAGTTTCGATCAAATCCTTCGACGACTACCAATAGGCGACACATCTTCCTCGAGCAGAGGCACTGCCTCCTTCAAGGTACAAATCAACTTCAATATTCCTATATTTTAAGGTGAGATAGACATATATGTTGTAGACAAGTGGTTGAATCTACTAGAAGGGTATTTTTATGTCCATAACTTTTCAAATAGAGAAAAAATTACTTTTGTGCTCCTCAAAGTTGTTCCCCATGTCAAAGATTGGTGGGAAACTTTCAGTTAGCAAAAGGAAACAGAGGAACCCTCATTATTTACAGTCGCGGCCACTTGGGAATCCTTCATGGATGCTATTAAGGAACAATACTAC
Organism: Picea glauca; assembly: GCA_000966675.3. Taxonomy (NCBI): domain Eukaryota; kingdom Viridiplantae; phylum Streptophyta; class Pinopsida; order Pinales; family Pinaceae; genus Picea; species Picea glauca. The sequence goes on from JZKD02S1401518.1 coordinate 75,319, forward strand.
CTTGTTGGAAGTTATGATGACTTGTATACCAAATGGGCCACACTGCAAAAATAAAGAGACCAAGCAGTGCCAGATTTCACAAATATATTCCATACCATGAACACCAAGCTGGGTATCAAATATTTACAGAGATATTTGGTGCTAAAGTATCGCGGTGCTTTGCATAGATTCATCCAAACTGAAATGGAATTTCTGGACATCTTGTCCTTGGGTGCAACCTATCGATGTGTCATCAAAATTGAGTAGAAGCTCAAACAAAAGATGCGACAAATTGGGCCTAGGAACCCATCGTAGCATCAACCAGGAAAGGGCGACCCCAACCTACAGAAAAAAGGACATAACAATTATGGACAGTATCATGACAACCAATCCAAGATGCAAGTAAAGAAGGACACCAAAAAGACAAAGAAGGATACCGGGAAGTGGTGCAACTTCCATAAGAGCCCTTGGCATAACGCTGTTGGCCGAAGTGAAATCCTCTGAATCAGATGTGGGTTCCGACTCTGATTCAGAACTAGAAAGAGGAGGACGGATCATTGACGCAGAAACCAGTGCCACTGTTTCTACCACCAAGCTCCAGCCTAGTGAACTAGATGAGCCAGAAGAAGGAAAATGCCTTCTCCATTTACAGATGTGGGTAAAAGGAACCCCGCTGCACTTCATCGTTGATGGCGGTAGCCAGAAGAACCTCATCTCAGCAGAGTTAATCAAGCAGTTGGACTTGCCGACAATGTTGCACCCGCAACCCTACACCATTGGATGGCTCCACCAAGGAAGCAATCTCTGCATCAACCAATAGTGTCGACTATCGTATGACATCAAGCCCTTCAAAGATGAGGTATTGTGTGATGTTTCTCCTCTCGAAGTTTGTAATGTTCTTTTGGGCCAACCTTATTTATGTAAACATCATGCTGTATATGATTCTAGGCCTCGTACTATTATTATTACTTTGAACAGGAAATTGTACAAGATACTCGAGGCAGTCCCTCCTAGTGTTATTTCTTTGATCTCTGCCAAACAATGTAGGAAGGTCATCTCTCAGACCAGGAAATTTGTCTTCTTCGTGATTTTCTCTCAGAGTAAGAAAAAAATCACAACCACATCTAGGGCCTTCGTGACCGATCTCTCCACACAATAGAAGCAAGTGGATAAGATCATGGACGAATAATCAGATTTATTCTCCTCTCCTACTGGGGTACCTCTACACTGCCAGGTCAAGCATCCCATCGATTTGACCCTAGGCACACCGCTACCCAATGGTTCAGTCTATTGCCGCTCTTTGTTAGAAAATGAGGAGATCAAGAGGAAGATCCAAGAACTTCTCCACAAGGGGCACATCCATCCTACCTCATCACCTTGTGGGATCCCAATCGTACTGGTGCAGAAGAAAGATGGGACCTGGTGACTCCGCATTGATTATCGAGCACTGAATAAAATTACAGTCTGGAACAGGTACCTGATTCCTTGAATCAATGACCTCTTTGATCATCTCACGGGGCCCAAATGATTTAGTAAGATTGATCTGAATTCTGGCTACCACTAGGTCCCAATAGAACATACATATGTATGGAAGACTGCCTTAAGTCAAAATAAGGTCTTTTTGAATGGTTGGTCATGCCCTTTGGTTTGACAAATGATCCAACAACGTTCATGAGGATGATGGATGATATGATGGACGATATCCTACGACGATATCCTCATCTACATCAATACTTGGGCGGAACACTTGCAACATATTCAGCAAGTTCTACACACCCTGCAACAGCACAAACTATATGCAAACTTGGAAAAATGATCCTTCAGCATGGACATGGTCCATTACTTAGGCTACATATTTGATCAACATGGTGTGCATGTGGATCCAGCCAAGATCCAGGTCATTCATGATTGGCCAACCCCAACCACACTCACTAAGCTTCAGAGCTTCTTGGGCCTCGCCAATTTCTATCACAGGTTCGTGTTGGGATTCTCTCATATCGCATGGGCCCTCAACCAAGTAACCAGGGGTGGAGGTAAGGAAACATTTGTGTGGGGCCTATCCCAACAACAAGCCTTTAATGACTTGAAGCAGTGTTTATGCTCATCCCCAGTACTTTCATTACTGGACCTACAACATCCATTTGAGATTGAGACAAATGCTTCAGACTATGTTCCCACTTTAGTATGGGACATACACCATCACCAAGGTTGTGGGTGACAATTATTTTGGGTTCAACATTCCCCCTTTTCTTGGTCTGCACCCACTCTTCAACGTGGCTCTCCTTCGGCCATATTTCCCACCATTATTGGACACCTAAAAGATAGCAGAGAAGTTGAAACCAACAAATCTTAACCCTGACTGCATGAAACATGAATCTAGTAATTGTATTGTGGACACACATATCAAGGGCACCCAACAACAAAGGATCCAGTTTTATCGAGTTTTCAAAGTAGGGTAGCTCCATCACCAAGGCAAGTAGCTCACCCAGGGCCAAATTGAGCTGAAATTTTCTCATCTGATGGGGGAACTCAATGAAATGGAGACCATTGATTCCTAAGGGGGGATGATTGCTCCATATGGATTATGGTGGCCTCCTACCTATTCCAACTGGTTCATTTTGACATTTTTTTTTTCCTAGTTTTTGGGTCCCTGCCTTGTGGGGCCATTTTGAGGCCCTAAACAACATTTTTAGGGATTTCCATAGTCGAAAATGACCTTTGATATATGGAAAAAAAATATGTTATCCTCAGATGGACCTTTCCAATGGGCTATCGTGCGCCTAAAACATAGATTGTATGCAAAATTTATGATCCTAGGAAGTTGATGTACTAACTTACCCAAACAGGGCCCACATGACTTTTGGCGCTTCATCTCCTAGGGTTAGGTTTTTGGATGTCTAGGGTTTTTGACATTCTTTTTTATTGTAAAAAAGGCCTTCAGAGCCTCATTGTAATCATATTCTTGCAAAAGAGCGCATACGTCACATCTCTTCTCAGAGATAAGCCGCCACCATTCAAACAAGCTTGTTTTCCGTTACATTTTACAATTTCAACTTATTTCCTTATTGAATAGAAAACTAGTTTTACTGTATCTCTGTTATTCTATGTTAAAAATATTTTAATAATCTGTATTCATTTTGTTTTTCTCATAAAATATGGATCATTTAGCCTTGGGTGAGCCACTTTCCTTTGTGCAGGAGCTTCCCTGTTTTGATAACATGATAAAGCTGAAACTTATATTGGTGGGTGCCCTTGACCTGTGTGCCCACGATCTAATTAGTGGATGAATGTTCCATGAAGTTAGGGTTGAGCTATGTTCGTGTCAACTATTTTTCTACCTTTGAGATGTCTAATAATGGTGGAAAGTATGGTCAAAGGAGGTCCACATTAAACATGGGGTGCAAGCCAAGTAAGGGGGAAATGTTGATATAAAAAACATTATCACCCACAACCTTGGTGATGGTATAAGGTACATAGTGGAGTGGACAAAGCTTCCTATGGGGCTCTGTAAGGCATTCTTTCTACAAGTGCAACTAAATATTATATCCCACCTGAAACTTGTGTGGCACCTGGTGTTGATCATGGTGATGCTTATACTGGGCATTTGACTTCTCCAAAATATCTTGAACCTATTGATAGATGTGTTGGATCTGCTCAATGAGCCAGGTAGCTATTTTGGCTTCAGTTTGCGCTTGGGATGAGTCTACCTGGGTGGTCGTAAGGGGTAGTCGAACATCCATGGGTCCCAATGGTTGAAATCCCAACCCTTCATGAAAGGGGATGTGGCTAGTTGATTTATGCATGGCTCTATTGTAGCTATGCTGAAAATATGGACAAATATCATCCCATGTGTGGGGAGGCTTGGAATTGTACATGCACAAGGTATGCACGATCATTCGATTGACTACCACGGTTTGGACATCTGTCTAGGGGTGGAAGGAAGTGGATTTGGTGAGAATGGTGTCTAGTAGTGAATAGAGGCTCAACTAGAATGTGTTGAGGAGCGAACTATCTTGATATGAGACGATGGTTTGTGGTATCCCAAAATGTACCCACACTCATTCAAATAAGATCTTGGCAGTGGCCTCTGCTGTGATAATCTTCTTGCAGGTGACCATAATCACTATTTTATAAAAATGATCAACCACTACAAAAAAAGGTCATTTCCCCACTTGGTTGATGGAAGGCCCGACATGCAGTCCATCGAGATGGATTCCCATGGCATTTTAGGAGTAGGAAGAGGGGTGTAAATTCATTTTTTCTTAATGGCTAGTTTGGAAATGGCACAGGAAGTGTAGGACATGATATACTTGCTAACATCCTGTCGAAGTTTCGATCAATATAAATGTTGCTACAACATGACCACTATATTTTCTACATCAAAGTGTCCTGCCACCCGACTGTAGTGGGATTGCAAAATCATCTTCGCTTTCTCACTTGTTGGAAAACATAGATGGACCACATGGCACAAAATCCCATCTTGAAGGTGGGAATCAATGAAATTTGTTTTTGTTCCCAACATCTGGTAGTTGGAAGCAAAGTCAGGATCTCTCTCATAGAGTTAGGGCCATCTGGAGGTCTCGTGGTCACAGTTGTTTGGCAACATGATGAGTAATGAAACTGGAGAGTGACTGATGAAATCAATGATGTGATTGATGCTTCTTATCTTATACTTGATGTTGATATGGAATTGCTTCTTGTCTTATACTTGTATGTAGACCACTTTTGATGGAGGTCATTCTGCAATTTTCTTTTTGTCTGCATGAACTACAACGACTTATGATCGATGTGGATGACTGAATCCTTCCTGAGAATGTAATGCCTCCATTGGTAGAATGCTTGCATAATGGAGTAAATTTCTTTTTTTGTAAGTAGGGTACTTACATAAGACATCTGATAGTGTCTCACTATGATAGGCCACAGGGTGCTTGTGCTGAGTGAGAACTGTGTCCACAACATAGTCTCAATCATATGTCTCGATCTCAAAGGGTTGTTGCAGGTCGGGTAATGAAAGAACTGGGGTTGAGCACAATTTTTCCTTCAAATCATCGAATTCTCGTTGTTGTGACAGGCCCCACATGAAATTTTCCTTACCACCACCCCTGGTTACTTGGTTGAGGGCCCATGCAACGTGGAAGAATCTCAACACAAACTTGCGATATAAATTGGCAAGTCCTAAAAAGATTTGAAGCTCAGTGAGTGTGGTTGAGGCTAGCCAGTCATGAATGAGATGGATCTTGGATGGATCCACATGCACCCCATGCTCATAAAAAATGTAGTCTAGGTACTGGACCCTGTCCATGCTGAAGGAACATTTTTCCAAATTTGCATATATCTCGTGTTGTCACAGAGTGTGCATAACCTATTGAATATGTTGCAAGTGTTCTACCCAATTCTTTATTTATATGAGTATGTGATCCATATACACCACCATAAAATAATTGGTGAAAGGCCACAATATATCATCCATCATCCTCATGAACTTTGTTGGGGATTCGTCAAACCAAAGGGCATGACCAACCATTCAAAAAGACCTACTTTGGACTTGAAGGTAGTTTTCCATACATCTATCTACTCTATTGGGACCTAATGGTAGCATGAATTCATATCAATATTACTAAGTTAATTTCCCCCCTTGAGCTGGTCAACGAGATCGTCGATTCTGGGAATTGGGTACCGGTTCCTGACTGTGATTTTATTTAGGGCCCAATAGTTGATGCAGAGTCACCAAGTCCTATATTTCTTCTGCACAATCATGATTTGGCTTCCACACAGTGATGATATTGGTCGAATGTGCCCCTTTTGGAGCACTTATTGGACTTGACGCTTGATCTCCTCATTTCCTAATAGAGATCGACGATAGACTGGCCCATTGGGAAACGATGTGCTAGGGGTCAGACTGATTGAATGCTTGACCTAAATGTGTAGAGGTACCCTAGTGGGTGAGGAGAAGATGCATTTTTATTCTTCCATGACCTTATCCACTTGGTTTTGTTGGATGGAGAGTTCATTTGCAGAGGCCATGGATGTGGCTGCAATCATCCACTCACTTTGAGAGCGAATCACGAAGAAGAAAAAATTCTCAGTCTAAGAGATGACCTTCTTTCATTGCTTGGAAGAGATCAAGGAAATGGCAGTAGGTGGTACTACTTCATATATCTTGTACAACTTCCTGTCCAAAGTAATAATAACACTATGAGGCCTAGAATCATATACAACATGACATTTCCATAAATAAGTTTGGCCCAAAAGAACATCAAAAAATTCAAGCGGAGCAACATCACACAATACCTCATCTTTGAAGGGATTGATGTCGTAGGACAAGGGAAACTCTTGGCTGACGTGAAGATCGCTTCCTTGGCGGAGCCATCCAATGGTGTATGGTTGCGGGTGCGACATTTTTGGTAGGGCCAAATTCTTGATGACCTCCGCTAATATGAGGTTATTTTGGCAACCTCTATCAAGGATGAAGTGCAGTAGAGTACCCTTCACCCACATATGTGAATGAAAGAGGTGATCGCCTTCCTCTGGATCATCAGGTTCACCGGGCTGGATCTTGGTGGTAGAAACGGTGGCACTGGGTTTCGTGTCAATAAGATTTCTCCTGTTTTGTGGTTCTGTCTCTGAGTTAGAACCCTCATCCAATTCATAGGCTTTCACCTCACCACCAATGAATTATTTCAGAAACAATCAATAGTGCTATGCTAGGGGATCTTATGGAAGTTGCACCACTTCCCAATGTATTTCTTCATCTTTTCATTATCTTTCTTTGTTTATGGATTAGACTAGTTGAACCAAGGCTATCCATATTTGATCTACCCTTCGTTCTATGGGTTGGGGCTACCTTTTCTCTTCTTCTTCCGTGAGGGGTTCCTAGACCCAAACCGTCGCATCATTTTCTAAAGATTCTTCTCGATTTTGACAACCTATTGATAGGATACTCCCAAGGACAAGATGTCTAGAAACTCCATTTTTGTCTAGATGTATCTATGCAGACCACCATGGTACTTGAGCACCAAATGTTGCTTAAAATGTTTGATACCTATCTTGGTGCACAAGGTATGGAAGCTATTTGTGAACTTGGGCACTATTTGGTCTCTTTCCTTCTGTAGTGTGGTCTATCTTCTATATAGGTCGTTATAACTTCCAACAAGGTAATATTGTTCCTTAATAACATCCTTGAAGGACTCCCAGGTGAGTGTGATTGTAAATAATGAGGGTTCCTCTATTTCCTTTTTCTCAGAGAAAGTCTCCCACCAATCTTTGACATGAGGGACAACTTTGAGGAGCACAAATGTAATATTTTCTCTATTGGAAAGGTTATGGATAGAAAAATACCCTTCTAGTAGAGTCAACCATTTGTCTACAACATTTACATCTATATGAACTTCAAATATAGGAATATCAAATTTGATTTGTACCTTGAAGGGGGCAATGCCTCCACTCGAGGAAGTTTTGCTTCCTATTGGTAGTCATTGAAGGATTTGCGCAAAACCATCCATCATCATGTTCCTTTGTTGCATGAGGGATTCCTCGAGAAACAATTTGAAACGATATCATGTCTCATCGTCTTTATTTTCTCCCACCATGGAAGGTAAATTGTGCATGCAAGAGCCTTTGTCCTCAAGAGAAACAAGCTCGAGACCCAACTCTTTATACCTTGACCACGTCGGGGACATGCATTAAGAGCGACAAGGAGAAGATCATTCTGATACCATTGATTTGAATTTTATGAGAAGAAATACATGAATACATATATATATTATTAACAAAAATATACAATGAAAAATAACATAGATACTGTAAAACTTGGATTCTATTCAATAATGAAATATGCTGAAACTGTAAAATGCATATTGAAACAAGATTACTAGAATGGTGGCGGTTTATCTCTAAGAAGAGATATGATGGTTGCGCTCATTCGTAATAAGATGAGTACAATGAGGATCCAAATGCCTTTTTATATTAAAAATGAATGAAAAACCCTAGAAATCCAAAACCTAACCCTAGGAGAAAAAGTGCCAAAAGTCATGTGGGCCTCGTTGGGGTAAGTTGGTACATCAACTTCCCGAGGTCGTAACTTTTGCATACGATCTCTATTTTAGTGCATGATAGCCCATTGGAAATGTATATCCGAGGAATACACATTATTCCTTCACACTCTGACTAAATCTACGATGTGACTTTGGCGGGACCAAAAAATGTTGTTTGGGGCCTCAAAACGGCCCCAGAAATTTGGGACTCGAAAAGCTAGAAAAAAACTGTCGAGATGAAAAATGAAACTGCCAAGACAACATCTTTATTTGAGCTAGCTGTAATAGGTGGGTGGCCATCGATATCCACATGCCATTGAATGGATATGTATGGAGGCCAGAGAGCCCGTGTGATTATGAGGTTGGTGAGCATGGACGCAGATAGGCCACCATGCATATCCATGTATATATAATCATGAATATTAAGATGATGTTACATTATTGCACATTGATTGAATCAGACAAAATGTGATGAGGGGCCTACTCCACCAGAAAAAAAAGGGAAATAGGGAGGGGGTGAGTTGTAAGTCTTGGGAAATATTTTATAATATTTCCAGGAAAAGTATAATGTCATATATATATTATTTTATCCTCAGTTCCCGGGGGTAGGGAACGGGTCACCAAGTGAACTAAAGTTACTTTTGAAGGTGACACATGTCAAGTGGAATTCATACAATATATATTGTTGGCCTTACTGTATTTTGGGGATTATTATTATTATTATTATTATTATGCATGGAGGATTGGGGAAATTTTTCATGTAACTTGCTCTCGTGAGAAGAGGGGGGTTGGCCTGCATGGAAAATTTGATTATTACCCTATCTTCCCAGATAATCTTGTAGGGAGTTGTTGGGGCATAACTAGATTTCTACTGTCGAAGAGTCGGGTTCACAGAGTATGAGTATTCTCTTTGGGTAAGAGACTCATTTTTTTGGAGTGGTTGTTAGAACCATGGGCATACTCTCTAGGAGAGAGGTTTTGCTGAGATTTGTTCCTTTTTGCACTGAGAATTAGTCGTAGGGCTTGGAGACTTCCTGTATGGCCTGTTGTTGGTAACCTTGGGAAGGGAAGTGGGGTAGCCAAAGGAATGTTGAGAAGAGAAGGGGAACACTTCCTTGGGTGTGAGGAATGAGGGACTGTGGGCTAGACGAAAAAGTGGGCACCTAGGACTAAGTAATTCTATTGAGTTTCAGACCATATCTTGTCACTAGGAACCTTTTTTACCAGGTGGAGTTGAGCCCTAGCTCGGGGGTGACCTGTTGCTAAAATATTATGAGAAACAATTTCTATGGTTGGGACGAACATCTGAGTCAAGGCCGTAGTTGGTGACTTTTATCAAAGATAAGTGTTCATTATGTTCTTGTCTTGTTTATTGTTTGCATATTTATCTACTTTTGACATGGGGTAATTCTTGTATGTTGTCGCACATAAGTATTTATTGTTATTCCGTTTAATGATGCTTTCATTTATAAGTGTGATTCTTATAGCTTGTACTTGTATTTTTGCATGGATATGACCAATATGGTTAGTATTTCCTGTTAAGTTAACCTTATGATTTTTGTTATGAGTCATCTAGAAGATAATTGAGTGGTTGGGTGTGTAGGAGTGTATCCTGTAAGCATCAAGAGGCTGGAATTCATGAGTGTGGATAGAGAATTAGACCTCACGCACAATGAAATCAAAAGTGACACATGATGCCTAAATGGATGTGCACACTGTTACACTGTGTGATCAATTTGTTGGTGCATGTAGTTAGTGAATTATTTATGTTTCTCAAGGTCATATTTAAAAAAGAATGTATCTTCCATTCCTATAAGTTGTGTGGCATGACTCAATCTTGGAATGAGTGTGTTACTTCAAGTGATACTGTGCAGTGAAACTTCATAGTAGAATTTCTCAATAGTATACCAGGGACATTACATTATGGTGTTAGAGAAATATCAGAGTGTTGTATGGGGTAGCATGTCCTAGCCTGTATGGCTGGGGATGTTACAAATTGGTATCAAAGCCATTGGTTCAACACTAGACTTGTATGGGTCAGAGACCAACATAAATAGACGTGTGCACTAGGAATTGGTGTCACGCAGTGAAAAGTTTAGTTGCACATAAATACAATGGTGTGTGGTATAGATTTGTGATGCACACAAAGAAAGTGATGTGCATATGTGTGCACTTGAGTTTGGAATGTTAAAATCATCCAAGAAATCCAAGAGAATTATTCTGACAAATGATGCAAAGATTTCATGTAGTTGTTGCATGAAACCACCTAAGAAATCTTGTTGTCTTCACATTTTGCAAAATTATCGACAAATAGAGACATAGTCAGTGTAGAAGGTTGAAGGCATGGAATATGCACAGAGGACTTATAGTCCCGATGATGAATTTGGGGATCTATATTTTGGTTTGGATGCTCATGGTACAAAATCCAAGGGGGAGTGCATGAACTTGATAGAAATTGTAAAAATATTATAGAAATATGTCTAGAGCTATAAGGATGATAATGAAAGGCTTATGAGAGACAAGGCACAATAGGATGAATTCAATGTCAAATTGATGAAAAGTATGGACATAATAGAAAATGAAATGGATAAGGAGAAATAGTCGAGTAGATTAAGAAATAGAAGATTTCATAATGATAAAAGAAGAGAAGATAGAATTGTCGGTAAGCATTGTTTTATGAAAGCGTTCAGTAGTTTGAGTCCATATCCTGTCAGAAATCATAAGAGAAGGACTAGGGTGGATGAGATATAGGGAGAAATGAATAAGATCAAGCCTCCTACCTTTTATGGTGAGCACAAAAACGATGAATATGTGGAGACATGGCTGCTGAGTATGAGAAAGTACTTCCAACTTCATAACTATTCTGCACATGCAGAAGGGAGAATTTCTCTATATCAGCTAAAAGGAAA
>JZKD02S1401518.1:100228-110277 GCA_000966675.3 Picea glauca
TAGCCATAAGTTCTGAAACTTCGTATGCTCTCCCTTTCCCTCATGTGGTTTGTCCCATTTTAGGACAAGGTCACCTACTTCAAAGTTTCTATCAGAGGCAGAGTTGGAATCAAACTAGATTTTCACCATAAGTTGATGCTGATCCAACTTCCATTTTGCTTGAGCCATTACCTCTTCTAGTTTTAATAATGTGTTAATTCGATTCTCCAAAGGGGGGCAGTCCTCTTCCTGTATTTTCTGTGATAGTTGTAGTGAGGGAAGAAGAATATGTGGGGGTAGAATTGCTCCTCTTCCATAGACAATAAAGAAGGGGGAGTTACCCACAACAGTTTTCGGAGTTACTCTATCAACCCAGATTGCGTTTAACAGTGCATTATGCCAATTTTTGTGATTTTCAGATACCGTTCTCTTGATGATTTTAATCAGATTCTTATTAGTTGATTCTGCCAACCCATTACCTTGAGGGTAATAGCTGGCATACTATTTTAATTTAATTCATTTTTCTAGAGCGAACTCGCTCATCTCAAGAGACGAAAAATATGAAGCGTTATCAAATACTAAATAGTCAGGGATACCAAAACGAGTAATAATATTTGAATTTAAAAAGGCAATTACCTGACTGGTATTTACAGCTCTTAATGGGGCAGCTTCAGACCACCTGGTGAAGTAATCCGTGGCTGTTATGATAAACTTGTGCTACTATGAGGATGGCAGATTGATTGGACCTATAATATCAAGACCCCACTGCTGAAAATGGGAGTCTACTGAAACATGCTGGAAAGGGAAGGCTGGTTTCTCTATCCGCCTGGATGCTTTTTGACAAATAATACACTTGCGACACAAGGCATGAGCATATCTAAAAAGTGTAGACCAGTAATAACCTGCTCTTAATACTTTATGGGCAGTGATATCCCCACCAAAATGCCCACCGACCTCTCCTGCATGCAATTCTAATAAGACCTTTTTGGCTTCATCTTTCTCAAAACAGCTCATTAGTACTCCATCAAAATTTTGACGAAACAGAATACCATTAATCAACTGAAAGGAGAGAGATTTTAATATTAAAGATCTTATTTTAGTGGGATGCAGGTGACGGGGGGTTGACCCATGTTCAAGATAGAACTTTATATCATCATACCAAGGACTAACAGGGTTTTATGCATAGCAGATTGAATTTTGGTAGTGTTGTCCTAGGTTTTACATATCGTTTTCCTCTTGCTGTCCTGCTGCTGAGTCAGCAACTAACTTGCATAGCCCTTGGCCTCTCACTATTTGTGTTTGGGTGATTTCTATGTCATACTCTTGTAAGGAGGTGACCCAGTTCGCCCTCTTTTCACCTAGTTCTTTCTATACTAACAAATTTCTGACGGTCGGGTAAGGGACAATAATTTTCATCCTAGATTTCAAAAGATAAGATCAAAAGTGCTTTACTGCTTTAAAAACAACATAGACTTGTTGATCTACCGCTAGGTAATTAAGTTCTGTGCCTTTGAAAGAAGAGCTCATAAAGGCAATTGGGACTTCATTGTTTTCAACGTTCTTTTGAGTTAGGACAGCAGCGTAGGAACAATCAGAAGCAAATGTGTAGAGTGTGAAGTCTTGCGAAAAGTCGAGGCTCATAAGAGAAGGAGCGTCTATTATGGCCTTTTTTATTGAATTAGAAGCTTGGTTTTCTAAGGGTCCCCAATGATATTGTGCATCATTTTTTATTAAATTCTGTAAAGGTCTTACCATTTCTGAAAAACTGGGGACGAATCTCCTGACAAAGTTTATCTGGCCTAAGAAAGACTGCATAGACTTTTTTTACGAGGGAGGGGGAAGTTTCAAGATGACTTTAGTCCTTTCAACATCGATAATCATCCCTTTGCTTGACACAATAAATCCTAAGAGGTTACCTTGTTCTACTGCGAAGATAGATTTTTTAGGATTCAAGGAAATGTCGTACTTACGACATCACTGTAGAACGAATCTCAAATGAGCTAGATGATCAGCTTTGTTTTTCGAAAATATAGTAACATCATCCAGGTAGACTACGACATATTGATTAATTAAGCCTCAGAAAGTGATGTCCATCGCTCTCTAGAAAGTGGCACCAACATGAATGAGTCCAAAGGGCATTTTCCTATAAGTGTAGGTGCCCCATGGAGTGCGGAAGGTAGTTTTAAGTTGGTCTAGAGGAGACATCAGGACTTGGTTATACCCTGAAAAACCATCCAATAAGGATAATCTTTCAGAACCAGATACCGGTTGAAGGATCTGTTCCATGGGTGGGACAGGGTAGTTGTCTTTATCAGACGCTCGATTAAGGTTTCAGAAATCGACGCATAGTCAGATTTCACCACTCTTCTTCTGGACAGGGACAAGGTTAGAGACCCATTGTGTGTGCATAACTGGGAAGATTATATTAACGTTCATGAGTTTATTTAATTCTTTTTTGACGGTCAGTTCGAGTTTAGGGTGCATTTTTCTTAACTTTTGTTGAAAATGCAAGGTTTGGGGTTTCATAGGAATGACGTGTTGTATGATGCTAGGGTCAAAAGTTTTTAGGTCATCATATGTCCATGAAAAAACATATTTGAATTCCTTAAACAACTTAATAAACACCGCTTTCTCTTGTTCAGAACACCCCACCCCTAAATTAATGCATTGGGGATTGTCATTAGTTCCCAAGTTTACTTTTTCATATGATAAAGAGGAACTATTTGTTTTACAATTGACTGATTTTTTGAATTTGTCTTGAAGATCATAAAATTTTTCTAATCTAACTATAGTTTTAGGGATAGAATTTACCATGTCCGATGAAGATTCAGGAGATCTCGGAACTGGTATTACCATGAAATCCCGAAGATTCTCGTCAGGAGTGCATTCGTCGATCACTGCGCCTTGGAAAGTTTCTTCCATATGTAGGAAACTAATAATTTTTTGGTCATCGTCGAAGACTCTCCAATTCGTGATGTTGTCGGGGACGGATGGTCTAAACAATAGTTCAATGGAGAATGCATTCGAGGACAAGCCTTCTACATGAAAGAGTTTCGAAGCTACGTTAGCTAATATATCGGCTTCCGAATTATTCAATCTAGGAATAGAATTTATATTAAAAGAAGAAAACTTATTCATCAAATTCCATACCTCAGATTGGTAGCTTTTAAGATGTGGGGACAAACAATGGATAGAATATCTTACCTGTCTAACCACGATTTTTGAATCGCCAAAGACAGTCAAATTTTGAATGTTCATATCTAACGCTTTTCTAAGGCCTTGTAATAAAGCCTCATATTATGTTGTGTTTTTTGTACATTCAAACTCTAATCTGCATGCAATCAAGGTTTTGTTACCTGCTGGATCAATAATAACACAACCCGCACCAGCTCCTTCATTGGACTTTGACCCGTCAAAGTAAAGAGACCATATTTGATTTTTGTCGGGTGCATGAGACCATTGTGTAGAAATTGTTGGCTGCATATATGCCACAATCTCAGAATGCTGCTCCGGGTTAGTGATAGATGAAGTCTCGGCCATGAAATTGCCAAAAAAGGTATCCATCCCTTGTATCTTGGGTGAATCAGCAGAAGGTGTAAATGGTTCATTGGGATCATTTAAATATGTCACTGTGAACTTTAGGTAATGTTCACGATTTACCTTGATTTTGTTGGGCTTTTCATTCTCGGGAATCCACAAGTGAGACCAATCTATTGCAAAATAGTTGTGTAGCTTCTCTGACTAGTCTCTGCTTAAAAAAAAACCATAAACTTCCTGAATATCCACAACAATAATATCAATTACTTTATGAACTTTGGGGTTAGACGATAATCTTATAAGCACATTCCTTAATTCGCCTATAACTTTAACACTAGTTCAATCAAGTTGGATGATCTTTAAGGTGGATGGTTCAACTTCAGCATTAATCTTCTGACACACAGACCATGGCATTACATTGGATGATGCTCCTAAATATACCATACAATTTTGCATGTTTCTATTAAAGATTTCAAAAGTTAACAAAAATGGATGTACATTTCTGCGAGTACTAATGGTGGAAGCTTGTGGCTTTTTACTTGCAGCCTCTAAAGCTAATTTGTCTACATTTGTTACATTATTTACAGGAAGGTCTCTCTTCTCACGAGGATGAAAATTATTCTTAGCGGAGGCCTTCTGAGGAACTTTTGGGTTATTCTGAAACACTTTGTTACTGCTTGGATTACTGTTTTTGCTATTCTCTGCGATATTCTGTAACATTTTTTGTAGAAGAAATGGAAATTTTAATAATTCATAAACAGAAATGTTAGCCCTTAAATTTTTTAGATCTTCAACCAAATCATAATCTAAGTTTGGGTTTACATGACTCTATTTAGTCTCAGCTAGTCTAGACTATTTTGGGGGTAAAGTCGTAGTGTTTTCAGAAGAAGGTTTGTTTGTTGTCTTACTTCTAGTATTGTAGGGATGTACTGTCTCGAAATTAGCTTGAAAAATGCTATCTGAGAAGTGTCCAAAAATGTTCGAAGAAGATTCATCTTCTTCAACTGTCTCTTGTTCAACTACTTCCTCAGGTGTCTCAGGAGGCATCAAGTTATCATGGGCTTCTAGAATCGTTTGAATAGCGAATTGCAGGCTTTCTATATTTAAGCATTCGGTATTTGAATTAGGTCAGTTGGTGGGAAAAGGCTTCCTAAATGGGGGTTTGTAAGGCCCTTTGCTCGAAGAAGCTTCTTCGGCCGTCCTTTTCAAATATATAACTTGATTTGATAGTTTTTGAACGACTTTTGTTAAGTTTTCTAGATCTGAGCTTTCAGGTTGCGTTTTGTTTTGGGCAGGTCTAAGGAGGATTTCGATTTTCTTTTTGGAAGATGAAATAGTCTCTATTTCGTTTCTAGTAGTGTCTTTTAAGCTAAGGATGTCTTTCTCAATCTGACTGGCCTCTTCAAAGGCCTCTAACAATGTGGATTTCTTAGATCTCTTTACCCAAATGGCTATACTTTGATGTAAGGCTTTTGTATAGTATGCTATAATAAGATTCTCAGCAAGCATCAAATACGTAGGGATTCGGTTCTTTAGTGTTAAGAATCTTTGGTTAAAGTGTTTGATTTTCTCTTTGGGGTTCATTCTTAAACTAGAAATCTCCATGACTAGAACTTCTGGGGACTTATCGTCTCCAAACTTCTCAAGAAAGCAGAATTCAAACTTCTCCCATGACACGATGGTATGGGGCTGTTGGGAAAATTATTAGGTAGAGGCATTGCGCTTGAAAGTATAGGGGAACAATCTACAGACTACGTCTTCATGCTCGACATTATGGAGTCTAATGTCTAACATAAAATTTTTGATGTGATCTTCGGCGATTTGTTTAGAGTCAGGGTCAAACTTGGGGAGCTACTTCTCTGGATGTTTGGGTAAGGGATGTTGAGGCCCAGGTACAACTACTGCATCTTGGTCGAGCCAGGGTCTGGCAGGATTGTTCTGGTTAGCCATTGGTGTGGGTGGTGTTGAAGGCTGGGATGAGGAACTGCCTTCGTCAGAAGAGTCTTCTCCAGAAGAAGAAGGGGATGATGGAGGTGGTGAGGGTGGTATTCCAGATCCTCCTGCTACAGGAGTGAGGATTGTATATGTAGGGTTTAAAGTGAGGTTAGTGCCTCCAAGTTGTTCTCTGATATCAGAGAAATCTAATGGTTGTTCCAAAGGTCGATTTTGGTTGCCTTAAATGGGCGAAGGCACTATGTGTCCTTATGAGAGATTGTCAGACAATCTCTTGTACGTCACCACCTGTAGGATTTGGGGTTACTGGTTCAACTGTGATTTAGTAGATCGGCATTTGATGTGGTTGTTGGTTGAGGGATGATGTTGTCATTTGAATGACTTCTTGTCACTATAGGTGAGCGGTTGGGTGGTGGAGGAATCTTACGACCGCCTCATGCCATTAATAATTTTCAGGCCCTCCTTATAGCGCCATTTGCTGATGGGCGAAATTGACCGCTCGTCAACTGGAGAAGTGAATCCAGTCTGGGGTTGTCTAAATAACCCAAGTTGTTTGGATTGATTCACCCCGATGGGTTTAGCAGCTCCGTTGGCCAATCTAAGTCCTAGGAAAGCGAAAAAAACTAAACTAAAGAGACCAACTAAGTGAAAAATAGTTGCTACAAACTACATACAAGTCTAATATATATATACAGTTGGCTAACTAATATTTATAAAACAATAATCCTACTTATTAAATGTACAGTTATCGATATGATTAAACTTCTATTATTTATACAGTATTCACAAAATGCAAATTTTGATCGAAATCTGCAAAATCATATATGAATTGTCTTATGACATCGAAGCTAGTATTTTTGGATTTTTATAACTTTATGAAAAAGAAATGAAAGGATAGCTATATAAGCTAAGCAATAAAAATAACAATACTAATTGTAAATCTAAACTACAGAAATGAACAGTGAAACATGTTTATATTATAACAAATTTATAAATTAACTAAACTAATCAAATAGCACTAATAGACTAACCTGTAATAGCGTTTCCTATTCGTCTTGTGCACACTACTCGATTTCGATGTTTGATGGGGGCAACCCGCACCAGATTTTCCAATACTTAACGTAAACATGAAGCAACAATGCTTTGAGTGATAATGACAGAACAAGTAAGATGTAGCAACAACAATTTTATAATTTACAAATGATTACATTAAGATAAATCGCACTGCAAAGATTTGTATATAACTGCACATTTAACAAAGAAGATTAACCTTCTGTTCATTAAATTGAAGCAGGATAATTGATGTATGTAAAATGAGAGACATCAAATATGGACACTATTTAAATCATATCACATCAACCTATAACAAATTTTGATATCTAAAGTAGTCAATAATTTGATTACAAATTGAAATGAACTAAAACTTGAACAAAAGTATAATGTATTGAAAGCTAAAGCCGTACAAACATCCACTTTCATTCCAGTCTAAATAATCATCAATCCATAGTCTCTGCTCCCAAGCAATGATGGTTTGTTTACAAAAAATAATAGGTATATAAAGGCCATAGGATGAAAACATTCCTTGTGGAAATTATCAAAACTGTTTGCAAAAATTATGGGAACAATCTCCCAAATTCCTATTTCTATCTAAGACTAACATCCTAATCCAAAACTATGTAAAACAAATAGCATGTTCAAGGATGCCACCATCGGTCCAATTTCCTTTGAAATTCATGTGTACCTATAAATGCACAAAAATACACGATTTCATATTGTGTTTAGTTGTAAAATCAACAAAAATTCAAATTTTATGACTAGCTACAGAATCTCACGATTTTGTAGCTAGTTATTATTTACAAACATAATCGTATTGTATCAATTCAATCATAACAGGAATATATGTGATTTATCAAACAAATCCTTTATACTAATTTAAAGCAAACAAAATCATTTTGAAATCATTCTTGAAATACCATACCTTGGTTTCAGGGATTCGATTCGATCAAGCTATTTTTGAATTAACAATGGCAGTGGCCGCCTCTACATTTTTGAAAACCACAGAGCCTGTAGTCTTCTTCCTTTTATCATTAGCTAGCAATCTGTCATTTTCTTTGGTTAACACGTTTACTCGGTCCTCCAAGGACTTGATTCGGGATTGGAGCAAAGGGACATCTGAATAATATCGGTCGAGCCACGACTTGCATTCATTGCACTAGGGTTGATCAAGCCGTGTAGTTATAGGCGAGGAATCTCTTGATTTACCAGCAATTCCACTATCGAGTTTGGGGTCATCGCTAAGGCACGGTGGGAGGTTCGATACATATTCATAGGGTTTGACTGAGCAGAGGCCATGTGAGTATGGATACTCCTCAGTTAGAAACCACTCTATTTCGGAATATGAATCTTCACTCAATAAAATTGGTTTCTGATCTGTCTTTTGTTTAGGTTTATTGTGAGCACACCTTGATACCCAGCGTGCAACCTTCTTACCCTTGCAATTGACATCATTATTACCCTTACCCTTTTTCTTTGCAGGCCTCTTAACAGGGTTAGTACTGTCTTTTAGACATGATTCAGGCAGGGTGTCAGGTAGGTTATTGTTCGGGTAGGTCGAGGGTTCGACAGAGGATAAGAGTGTAGGAGGGGGCACGACAGGCCCAACAAGGGATTTTGTGACCACGGTTTTTTTCACTTGTCCAATTCCAGGACTGGCAAAGCCATTCCTCAACAACAAAGCTTCCCAACAGTCGCTACTCAACCTCAAATGATGAACTACAACAATTTTAATTAAACAGTGGTGGAAGAGGCTGGAGTCGGTTTTCTCCCTCTTGTAATGTTTAGCCATTTTATACAAACTCCGAAGGAGGAAATGTGGCATATTCAAAGGAAAATCTATGAAACTCATGAACAGTCAGAGGTGGTAAAGGAAAACTAAACCGTATCTTCCCTTGTATGTAATGAATTGCTTGATAATGGCCAAAAAATCATGCCACCTAGACTTAAGAGTTGTGACTAGTATACCTTTGTCACAACTGTTGATTTTCCTTGAGGTAAACAGGAGAAGCCATGGTACTTCATCAACCTTAGAATTTTTAAACCATTTATGCCCTTTGGCTGGTAGACCAGTGGTTGAGCTGAGGAAATCCTCGTTCAATTCAAGTTGGATGTCCCCAACTTTGGCCTTGCATCCATCGAATGTAAGTGAAAATTGTTGAGCGACTGCGAGGTTGAAACCCTTGAACTTCTCAATAAAAACCCTCCACCCATTCCTCTCGAGGTCCTCTCGGGTGTTATCAAACAAGAGCAAAGATTGAATGCCGTTGGGTTCGATTCGCACTACAGGAGCCATAGAAAATAGCACAGGATCAACAGGGTAATCGACGAGGGGGTTTGACAGGGTAGATACAAAACCATTTTCCCGTAGCTTCCCAAAACAAGCAGAGGCTACCCGAAATGCAAGGTAGAACGTTAATGCTTATGCGTGTGAGGGTGGTGTAGTAATTTGGGACCATGCAAAACTATCATGTCAGCTGTACAATCAATGACGGCCTTGGTAAAATGTTTCATTCAAATCACAATGTATATCAAAAGCATTGTAAACAGCATGTCAAATGGATCATCACATAACCATTGAAAGCCATGAAATACATAACCAAAACTTAATCCGAATGTTAAATAAACAATGACATTTGTATGATTTAAAAGAAACCAATATGTCGAACATTGCACCAACGATTCGACCCCAAAATTAATGTGCTCAATAAAACCATTGCACCAAGGATTTGATCAAAGACACCAAAATATCATATAACCATTGCTAAATTGAAGCCATATTGACAATGGTCAAATGCAAAGTGAGTGGAGGTTTGGTGTTTTGATAAATGTATGACCAGTAGTGAGTTGGAGGTAAAAGAGTTATGACCACATAAACAAAAACATTTATAACAATCCAAAAGATCATTTTAATGCAATCAACATGACTTCCAACTCTAGGTTTTCACGCTTGCAGTCGTGAAAATGAAAACGAAAAGCAGGTATGCGAAAGCGAAAGATAATAGTGTCGTTTTATTTTAAAAAATTGCGATGAGTAATGCGGGTTCAAAACCCTTTTGTAGGTAGCTTATAAGGAAAAGATAGGAATGAAAATGGCTACCAACAAGTACCAATCTCTTGCAACACCTTATAAGGGCCATAGTGCTTTGGTGATAATTTATTATCCTTCTTGGCTTGCTTGAGGGACATCTGTTTTTATGGTTGTAGTCTTAAAAACACCCAATACCCTACTTCAAAACTTCTGTCACTATGATGTTGATCTGCTTGTTGTTTCATGCGATTTTGTGCCATGGTCAGGTTGTCCTTTAAGATTTGGAGAACTTGTTTTTAATGCTCGATGTGATCTTCCACTGCTTGAACCTTAGATTTTTCTTTTAGAGAAGAAGATATGGAAGGAGGGTGGTATCCATATAGTGCCATAAATGGTGTCATTTGTGTTGCAGTATGAAAGGAAGTGTTATACCACCATTCTGCCAAGGGTAACCATTTGAACCATTGTGTTTGTTTATCAGAGACAAAGCAACAAA
>JZKD02S1401518.1:111329-127217 GCA_000966675.3 Picea glauca
TCCCTGTGATACCTCTTAACTCAATTTCTTTTCCTTCCAATGAAAATTTCATGAAAAGTTCTTGAAAATTAAAAGCCATTGTTCCTAATGATTGTAACCATTGGATTCCTATTACGACATCAACACCACGCATGGGTATAGCAATCAATGGACTATTCATTAAATATTCCCCCATATTAATATTGATCTTATTTCATTTTCCTGAGCAATTGATAGTTCCTACATCTACAATCATTACTTGAAACTCTGGTGCTGGATATACAAATAAATTGAGAGCTTTGGCTAATTTATAGTGAATGAAATTATGAGTACTACCAGAATCAATGAGGAGTGCTACTTCCATCCAGTTCATTACAGAATATCGTGGGAGTCAACTCTTCAGATGAAATTGCTTCTACGTTTTCATCTTGAGATGGTTCCTGTTCTTGTTCTTCTTCCTCTTCACAATCTATGTAGAATAATTTATTCTCACCACACTTATGTCCCTTACTGTACTTGCTATCACAATTAAAGCATAAACCTTTTGCTCTTCTTTCCTCCAATTGTTGAGGTGTCAACCTTATAGGTTGAGGTGTTTTAGAAGAAGGATCATTATTCTCTGTATAGATGTTAGGATTGGTCCTTCTAGTAGCCATAGCCATATTTTTACTTTCAACATTTCTTGCCACCCTAAATGCATTCTCCAATGACTTGGGTTCCCAAAGGCGAACCTCATGTTGAATGTTATCTCTTAAATTTTCTATGAATACATCAATCAAGTGCTCATCTTGAATATATGTTATGTTTATATTCAATCTTTGGAAGTTCTCAATGTGCTCTGTAACTGAACCCTTTTGCTTGAGATTTATCAATTGGCTAAAAAAGGTATTGCTCCTTGTATCCTCATAGTGTGTTATCATTTCTTCCGTGAAAATTTTCCAAGTGACAAGTGATTTGCGAGAACAAAGCCATCTATACCATACAAATTGATTGGGTTCTAAATATAAAGAAGAAATTCATACCTTTTGTGTATGTGGAACATTATATAGATCAGAGAATTGGTCCATCTGAAGTATCCATGTGATAGGGTCCTTGCCATCAAACTTCCTCATATCGATCTTAGGAACGTGGTTGGTCTTCAACCCAAGGTTAGAGTTTCTCCATTCTTGATTCACCTTCCTTGTGTCATCATCATGAATTTCATGGGATGCATTTTCACTTTCAGGTGTCCTCTCTATTATTAAAATTTTCAATACTTCCATGATCTCCCCTTTTAAATCATCCATCTTAGTATTTATTTCCTCAAACTTAGCTTCTGTTGAATCCATCATCTCTTATAGTTCATATTTTGTTACTGTCTTCTTTTGTAAATAATTTATGTCCCTATGCATTTCTTCACCTTCATCAAGAGTCCAAGTAGGATTGTCTGGAGTCTTATTTGGTGTATAAGTTCCCTTTTTGGGTGGCATGTTGGCCAAGTATCACTTTTGAACCTTGATTTTGAGGTGGTTCTGCTAGACAATCTTTCTTCTGTTGTATATCCCACATTTCAGCCCTTCTGGGTATGAAACTTTGTTTTTTGTAGTTCTCTAATATTTCTTCTCTGCAATTCCACAGGTCTGATCAAAATTGGATGTGCCAAGTGTAATTCATGGTAACTTCGCCACAACTTGTTGATTTTTGGCCTTTCCAGTAGATCTCACTTGTATAGCATGCCCCACACAAAATAATTGATATTAAATTCTAAAACGCATACCCGAAATAATAAAGACTGTCCACTATCCAATGAAACTATTCTCATGCAATTTGGATACTCTAGGAAGAAGTTATGATTGTTTTACCTAGAACACCTTCTTGAGACTAGTCAATAGGACTAGTCAGATACCCTATCTTCCACAGGGTGTATCTACAAATGTATTATGATCCAGAAGCTAAAAATTTTACCACCGATACCTTACTAATTTCTGTGAATATCCTCTAGAGTTCAGTTTCTGAAACGTTACAAAATCCTTTTTATAGCAAAAATTCCGCAATGACTCATTTTATGATGATTCCAGAACCTTATCTTGCACAGGCTGTATCTCCAAAAGTATAAGGCCTCAGGATATGAAATTTTAAACCAACGTACCTTGATCTGTCTGATAAATATCATCCAAGACGTTCCTTCTAAAGCATTGTATAAAAATAGTTATAGTTAAAATTCCAAGGTGTCTCATATGCAACAACGAAACCCCAAGACCTTGAGCTCTGATACCATATGTTAAGAACCAAATATAAATATAGCATAGAAAAACCTTAGAATAAGTACTCAATGCCTTGAAAAAAAGATAATTTCAGATAATAAGCCTCTTCGAGGGGGAAACCTCCTTTTACCCCACATAAATGTTCAAGTACAAGATGATTCCAAATGAAAATGTCTCCTTGGCATATATAGGAGACTAGGAGGTATAATTACAACTAATGGAATAAAGACAACATCAATAAAATAACATTACTAATGTAATATGCCCCAATTAAGGGGTAATGAGCCAATATTAGGGATTAATAGTCATGGTATTGGTCATTGTCTAAGTACAGTTCTAGTTCCAAGTCAAGGAAAGGAAAGGAAATGCAAGACAAGGAAATAGCAAGGAAAATAAAGGAAATGCCATGCAAGGTAATGCAAGGCTAGAAATGGTAAGGCAATATCTACATCTAGGTATAGGTTTAGGTCTAGTTCTAGGTCCAAGTAATGGTATAAGTATAGGTCTAGGTATAAGTCTAGGAAAGGAAAGAAAAGGAAATGCAAAGTAAGGAAATGGAGGGGAAAGGCAAGGTAATTCAAGGAAACACAATGTAAGTCTAGACATGGCAAGGAAAGGCATGGAAAGGCATGGAAAGACCTACACCTAGACATAGACCATGATCTATACCTAAACATAGGCCTAGACCTAGACCATGACCTATACCTAGAACTACACCATGACCATGACCTAGACCTAGACCTAGACCTTGACCTTTCCTAGACCTATACCTAGACATGACAAGGAAATACATGGAAAGGAAAGGATGGGAAATGGAAAGGCAAATAAATAAAATGTAATTCAAGGAAAATCAAGGATAGACATGGCAAGGCAAGGCATGAAAAGGGAAGGTCTAGCTATAGGTATAGGTATGACAAGGTAAGGAAAGGTAATGCAAGACATGGAAAGAAACGAAAATGCATGGAAAGGAAAGGCATGGCATGAAAAGTCAAGGAAAGGCAAGGCAAGACAATGAAAGGAATAGAAAGGAAAGGAAAGGAATGGAAAGACAAGGCAAGACAAGGCAAGGAAAGGCAAGGAAATGAAAGGCATTGCATGGAAAGGAAAGGAATGACAAGGAAATGCATGGCATGGAAAGGAAAGGAAAGGAAATAAAATGCAAGGTAAGGGAAGGATAGACATTGCAAATAAAGGAAAGGAAAGGCATGGAAATGCAATGCAAGGAAAGACAATTCAAGGAAAGGAAATGGTAAGGCAATGGCAAGGAAATACAAGGCAACATAATATGACATTTTTCTATGCAGGGATGAAGGACAAAGGAGTCAAGGAGTGGAGAGAATGAAACAAGTTGCATGTGAGACAAAACAATATTTAATGTGACTTGGTCATTCAATTATAAATAAAAATATATAGTGTATATAAACATTCTATTAGGGTTAGCAAAGTAAAATCACACGAGATCAAATTTATCCAAATTCACATCTACTAGAAGAAAACAAATTTAGAATAAAATAAAATTTATGAATGCACCAATTTTTGATGATTGATTTTGACGCAATTTTGGTGGAAATCATGGTTCTCCTCTTTGTTCCACCATGCCTCAAGGAGTTTTCAGAATATTCAAATTGATCCAAATCTTAGAAAACCTAAAACACATCGGGGTGATCGAAGTTATCATTTTTTGTTTGTCAAATTTCAATGTGGGTGGTTGGAAATGATGCTCTCCAATATCATAAATGCATAGTCATATATACCTTTGAATATTTGAGATATTCAATGGCACACATAACTTCAATTTTGTTGTTTCACCTAAGTTATTCTTAGGTATCTCTCTACTCTACCATATAATTCAAATCAACATCATTGCCATGATATAAATCCCATCATGCTACGCACAAATATAAAGTCCAATGTTAAAAATTTTACAATTAAGCCTCAACCTTAACAAAAAATGCACTCCTTAATCATAATCTCTAAGTAATTGGAATACAAAGCACCATATAAACCAAATATGAGAGCACTAGTTTATGACATATGTATGTCCCTTCAAATAAAAAAATTCCAAAGTTTGCAATTTACACCTTAATATTAGCCTCCAAATATATATTGTTTTCAAATGTTAACTTATTGTGATTGAAACATATCAAGTACCACTAATTAAGGAATTATTACCTAAGAATGGAGATAAACTACAACATAGTATCCTACCATTTATTGAACACAATTTTAGTTAATGTGTTGAAAAAACAACATTTGTTTGTTAGAATCCATAAAGAATTTGAAACCTCTGAAGTTGAAACTTGAGAAACAAATTACCATAGGACTTGATGAATAATTTACACAAATAGATAAACATACACATTTATAATTTGCCACTAAAATAGTATAGGAATTCTAAAGATCTTGAATGTGGTCCTAGATGAAAATATAACATTATTTTATGGTTTAGTATATGATTCCTACAATTACTATGTGGTCCTATAATCCCAATGGTAATATAGCATAGATAATCACTACCACACTATGAGAATGAGGCCCAAAGAATAGTTGTCCCAATTATTTTTTTAAGATTGTTGTTGTGCAACTGAGAATGGAACTTGAAGCCTATACCTAAATAATTCTATGCATTGTCATTAGACCACAAGCCCAAAATTTGAGTCATGAAGTAGACTTTAGTGCAACTAGGAAACAATTGTTGCAAATTAAGACCATATGCATGTGGAATAATTCTTAAAAAAAATTGGTCCAAGGTCATAAAGGCATTCCTTAGGAAGAAATAAAGTCAAATACATACATATTCCTAGCTCTCAAAATAACAATAGTTGAAGAGAAAATATCAAACTCTATGATCAAATGGTAAGTTTTCAAGGTAGCTTGACCCACAACTCGATATATGTATCTATGAAGGTGATAAATGAAGTGATATCACCTATCACTATGTATTGTTCTTGTATCCCTAGTAATGTCTGGAAGTCCCCATGAACACCACATTATTGCTATTAACTATTAGTCTTAATGAATATATCACATGTCAAGATCATTTTAATAAATAATCAAACAATATATTGCAAAATAAGGATAACATGTTTATATGTAATGTTATGAAGAAACCTCATTCCACATTCATTTGAGAAACAAGTTCACTTTTGATTCATATGGTATATATCTTTCTTTGTAGTTAGTACTTTTTACATAAATGCTCTAGTTCCAAAATCGGGGAGGATGGAATTGATTAAAAAACATGTAAAACATATTGAACTATGGACACTAGATGGTACAATGTCAATGTTGGTTTAATAATCATACAAACATGCACGAGAGCCTCATTTAAGAAAAACCAAGAGGTTTTCTCCCTTATTATTATCCAAAATCACAATAAAATTTTCTAGTTACAAAAAAAACATTTTGTACATCTATGGAAAACAATAAATATATGTATATGGAAAGACTTAGACCTAGACCTAAACTATGACCTATACCTAGACCTAGACCTTTCCTAGACCTATACCTAGACCTAGACATGGTAAGGAAAGGAAAATAAAGGCTATACATGGCAAGGTAAGGCATGCAAAGGTAAGGTTTAGGTATTGGTATAGGTATAGGTATGGAAAGGAAAGGAAAGGAAATTCAAGGCATGGCAAGGAAATACACGACATGTCAATTCAAGGTAATGGAAGGCAAGGAAATTATAGACATGGCAAGGCAAGGCAAGGCATGGCAAGGGAAGGAATGACAAGGAAAGGTATACATCTAGCTCTAGGTCTAGGTCTAGGTCTAGGTATGGCAAGGAACTTCAAGGCAAAGCAAGGAATCAAAAGGAAATGCAAGGCATGCAAAGGAATGGAATGGAAAGGAAAGACAAGGATAGACATGAAAAGGAAAGGAAAGGAAAGGAATGGAAAGGAAAGGAAAGGAAATACAAGGCTAGACATGGAAAAGTAAGGAAAGGAAAGGCATGGCAAGGAAAGACATGGAAATAAAAGGAAAGGAAAGACAAGGAAATATAAGACATGGAAAATAAAGACATGGAAACACATAATACAAGGTAAGTAAAGCATGAAAAAACATGGTAAGGAAAGGAATGACATGGAAAGGAAAGGTATTGAAAGGGAAGCCATTGTAAGGCATGGAAAGACAAGGCATGCCAATACAAGGAAACACAAGGCAAGGAAAGAGAAGGCATGGAAAGACAAGGAAAGGAAAGGAAAGGTAAGGAAAGGAATGGAAAGACATGGAAAGACAAGGCATGGAAAGGAAGACATGGTAAGGAAAGACATGGAAAGAAATGGAAGGAAAATCAAGGAAAGGCAAGGCAAGGAAAGGAAAGAAAAGGAAAGACAAGAGGAGGAAAGGAAACACAAGGAATAGAAAAATATGGTAAGGAAATACATGACAAGGAATAACAAGGAAAGGAAATGCATGGCAAGGAAAGACATGGAAAGGAAAGGAAAGACAAGGAATGGAAAGGAAAGGAAAAGAAAGGCAAGGAAATGAAAGGCGTGGCAAGTCAAGACAAGGAAAGGAAAGACAAAGAAAGTAAAGGAAAGAAAGGTAAGGAAATACATGTCAAGGAAAGACAAGTAAAGGCAAGGTAAGGCAAGGAAAGACATGGCAAGAAAAGGCTATACATGGTAAGGAAAGTCAAGGAAACCCAAGGAAACCCAAGGAAAGGCAGCACAAGGGAAGGCAATGCAACATAATACAAGGTCAATTAGGTGTCACAAGACCCAATGTAGTGTGGTTTTGAAACATGACATGATTAAGAGGAAAATTGCAAAAGTAAAAATATATTATTTTCTTATATCATTTATAATAAAGTTGTTTGGATGCACTTTTCAACATTATTATGACCATATTAAGATGCAAATACATCCATATAGGTTTCCATTAATACATTATGATTGAAATGTTTTTTTTGCATTAACACTTTTGGAGAAAACGGAAATTGTTGAACAATTTTTTTTCTTTAATACATTAAGTGGAAAAATAGACAAATGGAAAAATTTAGCCCTTAAAATTTTCATTGAAATATTTACAAGTTCATCAAGTTCTCCCATAATCCTTGTAGTAAGTGTCACTTATATCTATGTTTCATTTGTATCATATGATTTTAATAATTCGGGCATGTGCATATACCAAAGTTTGATATATTTAACCTTTAATTTTACAACATATTGATTAGAGTGGTTTGAGTGATATAATAAGGGGGAAATAAGGCTTGATAATTTTATAGCCCTAAAATTCCCTACTCATGCATACATGGCATTGGCCCTCTTACTTGCATAATTTTCCAAATCATTGCTGAGAATCTCTACTTAAAAAACCATTTTTAGATCATGTGCGTGCTCTACACCACTACAACCCACGTGCATACGCTTGTTTCATGCTAGACAACCCACACATATATGATTGTTTCACACTAAACAACCTGCGTATGCTTGTAAAAGTTGCAAAAATTAAAAATTAGTGAGGAATTCAGTGAAATTCACGGGCTATTGGAGGTTTCCCAACCAATTCACCTTCTATAGACCGTCCCCCAACCGAATAAATATCCTTTTTTCATATAAAAGGAGGTGTTGTGGTCTCATTTTAGGAACAAGCATAAGAACAGTGAAGCTCTACCCAATTTCACTTCCTTTCCTTGCCCAAGATTTTGCTACCTTTTGTGAGATACTACCTCAACATTCCCTCTTCAATCCCTTATTCTTCCATTCAATCCATTCCCTTCCATCAAGGTGATCAAAATATTGAGAGAAGAGGCCTATTGAAGGTTCACTTGGAGCATTGTAAAGAGGAGACCAGACCGGGTTTGTGGAACAATGGCCAACACAGATTGTAAGTTTCAGTATTTGTTTGATGAATAAAAGAATCTCTTTTCCCTGCCCCAAATGATGATGTTTTGTGTATTTTATTTGATTTATACATAGAATTCGGTATCTAACCCTAATTTATGAATATAAATATCATGCTTGTAGTCCTTGTTTGCTTAGTTTTGGATGCAGGTTAGCCTTGGGAGGAGGCTTGCAGTATTTGGAACTATAGAGCTTGAGGAGATCATCACCAAACATGGGATAAAAGGTACAGTAACCGATCTTATTTTCTGTTGCTTTCTTTTCATTTATTTTGGTATGTTTGGGGTAGAGTAGAAACTAGATTGACTTTTAGACAGTCATTCGCTCTGTCTATATCTTAAACCCTGGTATAGTTAAAGGGGGGATTTTCTTGCTAGCATAACTGGTGACCATACTGGGGAACTCTCTAGGGTTTTTAAGGGGGTTTTGGGTTGATTGATTGATTTTTCTTTTCCTTTCAGGTTTCAGTTAGGTTTACTGAGTTTGTCAAGGGGTTTTGGTCACCTTCAAGGTGCATACTAGCTTTCCATGCCTTATAAGTCTGCCTTATCTTTTTATTTTTGAAACAACTTAGAGGTGTATGCGCCCTACTAAGGGTCAGCCCGTGTACATACACGATTTTCACAGTAGACAACTCACGTATATATGCAGGCTATTGATGCAACAGTCCGCGTCTCTGTTTCATGAAAGTATTTTTAATAAAGAGGGACTTTGTCTCTTTCCTGAAAGAAGTTCAAACTTATTAAGGATTTCTTGAATCAACCAGAGTCTTTGTCTATAGCCATAACTTGGGTATAAGTTCCAGTTTACTTGTTTCCTTAGCCTTCTTGTGTTTTCCCTAAAAGGTTTTGAGAAAGTTTTCATGTCTTTATCAGTCTTGTTTTTAGTTTTCTTGCTTTGAAAAAACAAAAAAAATTACTTCATTTTTTTCTTGTTAAAGGAGATCGAAAAAATAAAGACAAGTTTATTTTCTTGCATTCATTTTGGTAAGGTAGTCAAGGTTTCTATTTTCAAAAAGAAAAAGTGTCTTCATTTCCAAGATATTTTCGATTTCCTTAAATATAAGTAGTTTTTAGTCAAACGAAAGCTAGTTTTAGGATTTCTTCATTTACAAGATCTTGAAATATCAATTAGAAAAGTTGTATTTACAAAGAGTTGGTTACAAGCTTTGCTTTTAATTTCGAAGTATTTTTTCTTTCAAGTACTTTAAAGTTATCTTCTTTATTTGTCTCTCCATAACACCATCATTTTGACTACCATAAATTTTGTGTAAATCAAGCCTTAAAAATAACGTCTAATCTAAAATACATTATACTTTTCTCTTTGTAGGGTTCACGAACTAGTTTAGGGTTTTAAGGCCTTGAATTAGGTGTGAAGAGGAAAGTCTTCAAGGCCACTTTAAAAAAAACATTGGAGTCTAAGTTAGGGAGTTCTTTAAGTCCAGTGTCATAAGAGTTAGTCGGGACCCCCCTCTAACACAATGGATAAACCTGAGGTCGCGTGAGGAAATGCAGAGGAGATAACCCCTCCAAAGTTGGGATGAACATAGTGGGGATTGTATATTGAGGGTCTTTCTCGGGAACAATACCGATCGTATTTTCCTATGGATCTTCATGGACCTCGAATCCATTTGATATCCTCAGTTGTCTTCCAGACCATTTTCTTTTGATACCCTTGAAGGGCTTTAGACTTGTTAACCTACTCATTACGATCTTCCCAACTGTCGAATGTACTTGCCTGGTAACTGACTGCGAGCTGACAACCTAGTTTCCCATATTTTATGAACTTACATAGGTGACTGTAGGGGTATACCGCGGTACCTAGGGAGGATTTTGAATCGCGCTTCATAGAGTATACTGGAGGGTGCTTCCATGTTTGAGGTTCACTTGCACCGGTTAGTTTCTCTAGTGTCAATTGGCATAACCATCCTTCCAACTAGATAGTTGACTGCTTGATTTATCTTTAGGAAAAATTTTAGTGTGTGATTTGTGTTCTATGCTAGTCAAGCCTTACTGTGTCATTTGATCATTTCACAAAGTGGAAGATAAAAAACTCCTCTAGTTGCGAAGGCTTCAGGGTATGTCGTTGGTTACTTTGGAGTCAACTCTGCCACCGTTGAGGTGAAGAATTGATTAAGAAGGGTTGTTTGAAGCAAACAATCTGCATGAGGAATCTGTGCCCGAGACTGCTCCACGAGGAGTATTTTTGACTCCGGAGGAACCTACTATTTTTTACCTTGAGGCAGAAGGTCTTAGGCTAGCTAACCCTCTGATTACTGACTTGTCGGCATCAATATTGATTCAGATTGTCCCCCTTGAGGTGACATCTTCTGAGCGCCAGCTACTCCTACGAGCGACAATGGAAGCGAATGATGCTACTTCCTCTGGGAGTCCTCATACTCCCGTTACGACTACTACTTTAGTGGGCATATTACCTCCTCTCCCACCATCGTCAATTAAGACCATAGTGGTCTTGACTCCCTCAACTTTGGGAAACGTACCCATACTGTTATTGTCTTCGACCATAGTTCTATTTACTCAGAGTGCATCAGGCCCTCCCTTCTCATATGGGATTCCTGACTTTGACACAAACTCGGTTCTTACTTATTCTACCTTACAAACCATGGGTCTAGGGGAAAGGAGCTCGAATTATCTCGTGCAAGGGTCAACCAGGGAAAATTTTGTCCCTTTTAATGCTATCCCTTATGGTGGGGGTCATATACATCCTCCGTCCCCTTCACTTGGTGGTGCTTTTCAGCATCCAATCGGGCCAAACGCTAATTATAGCTTGTTTGGTGGAGGTAGTTTAAGTCCTTATTCTTATACAACGTCGGTGGGATCTATGTAATTCTCTTTGTTTGGTGCATTTGGGAACAATGATTTTTCTTTAGCTGCAATCTCAATTGGGGGGAACCCTAGATTTGGTCAACATAACCCGGTGCAAGGTACTATTCCTTCATAGGGAGGGACGACTGGGGTTTTCTCCACACAGGGTCATTGGAATCCTTGGTAGGGATTAGTTCCCTCGCAAGGGATGTCATTTGGGGGAAACTCATTCCATACTCAATTTAACCCTGGGCAAGGCTTCGTACCCATTCCCATCAGATTGAATGGGGGCATATCCTTCCAAGGTATTTGGAACAAAATGCAAGGAGCGATCCTTGTACAAGCTACGTCACCTAATTGCGGGGGTTAGTTGATGATACCCCAAAAGATGCAGTTATCCTATGCTGTTCAAGGCCACGATTTTTACCAAAAACCTGGCCAGTAGTCAAAATTTTCCTAGCAACCTGGTGCCAGTCAAAATCTAGGGCCCTCTTTTCCTGTAAATAGTTCACAATCGAAACTACCTTTTCTTGCAACTCTACATTTGTTATACTTGTCAAGATTACTTAACGACTCAATTTTTCACGATCTGCATTGCCCCCCCATGCCGACTAAGTTTCCTTAAGATATTCCTAAATTTGAGGGCAAGCCTGGTGAGGACCCAGGTGATCATGTGATGATTTTTTATTTATGGTGCTCATCAAACTCACTGTAGGATGACTCTGTCCAGTTGTGCATTTTTCAACACACTCTTATAGGGGGTACTCCAGAGTGGTATATTGAGCTCGATGGCTCGAGGTAATATTACTTCAATGACTTGGAAGTGGTCTTCTTGAACCATTTCTAGTTACCTCTGAGATACGATGTCAAGACCAAATTGTTGGACAAAATTGAGAAAACTAAGGCCGACCACATCTCTAATCATATCCGAGAGTGGCAACATAGAAAGAGATTAATTAAGGTCAAGGTACCTCCTTCTTTCTTGCTTGAGTGGTTCTTGAAGTCTTTGGTTCCCTGCGTATCCAAGAACATAACGACTTCCATAGTGTTTTCAGAGGAGGAGGCGATTATGAGAGCCCAACAACTTGAAATGATATACTCTCAGTATGGCATGCTATATGAGATCTTTCCAGATGTGATGTGGTATACTCTCGATAAGGCCAATAAAAATTCTAGACCCCATGCCGATGGCATTGTGGATTCACCACAAAGCAATTCCATGGACTTGTTGTCGAATCAATTGCAACAATTGTGGATACAACAGACTGTAGCCAACCAAACTGCAAGTTCAGTTTTCCCCCTTATCCAGACGTTGGATGTACACATTGTGTAGTTGACGAATCCCAAGGCCAACTAGTGGCCCAAGGGAAAGAAGAAAAAACAAAATAAGAAGGGTAAAGGGGATTAAAAGGCTACCAATAATGCTGGCGGGAGGAAAATGGAGAAGAATAAGTCAAAGTATCTATGTAATCTCTGCATGGAAGACCACCCAACTCATCTGTGCCCTTGGATTTTCGAAGCCCATAATATATTAGCACAACAACAACCTGTTGTGCTGATGAAAACTTTTCCACAAGGGAAAAACATGGCTCAGGATTCAACATCCATGAGCACGACAAAGGGCAGTTAGGGACCCCATGTGCCTACCAATAACAGCCCAACCACAAATATTTACATGATGAATGACAAGGCTCATTTAGCGACCGCAACTCAAGGCTACGGAATGCCAGAATTTTCCAAGAGAGTAAGGAAGTCACTAACCCACCGAATCCTCTCCAAATTGAGAAGGCGGTAGGAGAAACGATGACTCACATCCCTAAAGGTGTGTTTAAGAAGGTTCCTCATAAACCAAACGTGAGGGCCACACATAACTTCTTTTTTGTATAGGGTCTGGCATAGACCCCTTGCACGATGTCCACTTTGGAAGTCCTCCATAGTTTCCCCTCGCAAAGAAAATCTTTGTTATCCTCCTAGGGAGTGACATAGACTTGTAACCCAAGAGCGATTGTTTTCGATCCAACTGACTTAAAACCCTGTCTTCCTCACCATGTTTCCTTTCACATAGTAGTGGCTTATACCATGAAATATTTTAAAAGGAACATTTTCCACACAGTTGTTGATGAGGGTGCCTTGACTTGCATGAATTTATTGGCATGTTGGAAGGTCATTGGCTAGCCTGAGTTGTCTCTATCGCTTGTGTTGCTTACAACGTTTGACGGTCAGTCATTCAGACCACATGGAATTATTCCTTCCTTCCCTATGCAATTGGGAGGTAAAACTCTAAGTTGAATTGGTCGATGAGCCTCTCAACTACAACCTATTGTTAGGAAGGAGTTGGACTTATGCAATGCATGCAGTGGTTGCTACGGGTTTTTGGGTCTTATGCTTTTCGCACGAGAGTCGGATTGTGACGATTGACCAATTGTGTTTCTCTCATCTCGACCCTTCATTGGGGGCTTCCACGGTCCCGATGATTGATAATCGACAGCCTGACACTGTCAACTTAGGTGCCTATTTGTTTCCATCATTGATGGGAACTTTTTATTACCTGCAACCTTCTAGTGATGTAAGGCTTATATTGGTTGTTCCCGACCAGGTGAGGGATACAATTTTGCAAGTATCATTGTTTCAAATAAGCTACTTTGATGATCCGTGGTATTTACCTTCCCCATAGACTTCGATGGAAGGGATAGGGAATTACGGCATGGCCATGCCCTTACCTGTGGCTGAGGTTGCATACAACATTGTCCAACAGACTTCGGCCAACCTCGATCTGACTCCCACATAGGAGTTAGATCTATTTCTTGAGCCTAATTGGGCTCAAGATTATCTTTCCACTCAATATCCTTTAGACTTGGTCTTTCCCTATGACAAGGAAATTCTCAAGGCAATGACTGGTCCCGACAGACCTTGGGATGATCTACATCATAGATCTTACTTCCTTCCCAAGTTAAGGAGAATAGAGGCGGGAGAACTCATTTTGACCATGAATGGAGATAATCCTTGTCCTATCAATCCTCTGGATATGCACAAAGTTTATGCGGAGGGTAACATGAAAATAATTTCTACAATGATTCCAATCGATATCTCCAAAACCCCTAGCGTTGTGGAGAATCTTTTCATTGGAGTGGATTGCTCCCCCGAAGAGATTCAAACTTACACCGAGTTATTCAAATAATTTCATGAAGTTTTTTCTTGGTCTTACGAGGAGATGCTAGGAACCGACCCACGAATTGTCGAGCATGAAATTACGACTTATCCTGACACTAAACCAGTTCGATAGAAGCTTCATCCAATAAATCCTCGAAAAGTGATAGCAATCAAGGCAGAAGTAGAAAAACTGCCCAAATCCAATTTTATCTACTCTATACAATTGACAAAATGGGTGTCAAACCTAGTTTCGGTTAATAAGAAACAAGGAATGATTCATGTGTGTATGGACTTCCGTGATTTGAAAAAGGCATGTTCAAAAGACAATTTTCCAACCCCGTTCATTGATCAGATTTTTGATGAGTGCGCAAGCTATGAGGTATTTTGATTCATGGATGGTTTCTCGGGATATAATCAGATTCAAATCAAACCCGAGGACTAACATAAAATGACTTTTATTTGTCCTTGGGTTACCTTCACGTATCATAAGATTCCTTTTGGCCTGAATAATAATGGATCCACCTTTAAGTGGGCCATGCCATTCACTTTTCACGACCTCAAACACATATTCGAAGCGTATCTTGATGATCTAGCATCACGTTCTCGCAAGATATTTGATCATCCCTCCCATCTTTGACTAATCTTTGAGAGATGTCACTACAATTGGATTCACTTGATCCTAACAAGTGCAGTTTTTGTGTGACGTCAGGTCGTCTTTTAGGTTTTCATCTATTGACAACATGGTTCATGGTTGATCCTCTCAAGGTTGAGGCAATAGTTCAATTGCCACCTCCGTGCACAATGCCCCAGCTCCAGAGCTTGCAGGGAAAGCGAATTTTCTTTGGAATTTTGTCATGAATTAGGTTGAGATCACTAAAGGGTTTATGCGTCTCTTGAAAAAAGGGGTCCCATTCTGTTGGGATGAAGCTGCTCAATGCTCCTTTGAAGTATTGAAATGTGCCCTTATGTCTGTTCCTGTGCTATGACCTCCTGATTATAATAGATATTTCTCATTGTATTTTTCTACTGCAGAGTCAACCATTGACATGGTATTGGTTCAAGAAGATGATATGCTCGAGGAGAACGTTATATATTTCCTTAGCTGAGGCCTGGTTGAGCCGGAACTCAACTATTCTCATGTTGAGAAACTTAATTTATAAGTTGTTCATGTTGTCCAACAGTTCCGTCACTACATTTTTCTTCGCAAGAACACTGTCATTGCCATTGTCAACCCTTTCCAATATGTTTTGACATGACAGATCATTGGTGGAAATATCATTATACATAATTTAATCCTCTAGGAATTTGACTTGGATTTTGTTTATGTGAAATCCAAAAAGTCATTGGTCTTTTCCGAACTCATTTAGGAACTTCCAGTCGAGTTTAGTGATATCATACCCGAAGAGTCCCCTATTAATGGATATCTCTTTCTAATTGCATCTTCAGACCCCTGGTATGGAGATATACTTGTGTATCTCTAGACTTTGAAGTTCCCCACTTCTGCTTCCCGCGATGAGCGTCGACACATTCGACATCAAGCGCGAACCTATCTTAAACTCAATGACACTTTGTATCGTTGAGGCGTAGATTGTTGTTGAGTCTCATAAATGTCGTATTTCCATCCACCTTTCCCTTCATCATTATTCACATTTCATCGCTCTATAAACCATTCATTAATACCATTTCATAATTAAATATGGGTTTAACCTTATATTTTCCAAATAATTTATTTTAGTATTAAAAGGGAATTTATGATTAAATATTAGAAAATTGACATGTTTTCATATATCTCAAAAATGTGTGAGTTTTATCATGTGTAGGAATATGTGAAGGATTAAT
>JZKD02S1401518.1:162019-221390 GCA_000966675.3 Picea glauca
CTCAGGTTGAGGATGTCGTCAAGTCCTAACAAAGTTCGCTAGTTACACATGCGCCACATTTGTACATAACATACACATGAGTCAGTACTATATACACACATAAAAAGGATATATATGAAAAAATTAAAAATTAAATAACCTTTAAAAAGTATTTTACCTATCTCACCTCGCTCCTCATCGGGAGGTACAAGTGTCTGGGTCTCTGGTGAAGTTGATCCCTTCATACGGGTAATCCTCGATCACCGGGATCTGTTGTGCCCACCCGTAAAAAATGTGTCGTCGAAGGCCTCTATGGTCCTCCCTCCACCATGTCGAGTTAGAAATGCTTTCCACTTGCTCACTGTTGGAAAGGAGGCTACATGCCCCCATACCATCTCTCTGGGACTGAGACTAGGCACCCTCTCAAAGAAGAAGGATCAAAAAATGGTATCAAACCTGAAGTTATTTTTAGTATGACGTTGATACTCTGTAAGATACCTCTTCATGCATACCATCATGGTTGTACTCTAGTCAAAGATGGTGGCCTCCAAAAACTGAATGGCACAATGCATGTGTGCCTGGGAGGCTTGGTGAAGGGTAGTGGATCCAATAATCCTCCCGATCAAAAGTAAGATCACATGCAGAGAAAGGCCGGTGATCTTGTGGATTGGCACTTGAGAACCTACCTTTTATAGTTCTGGCCTCACAGTACATCCAAATGTAATCCTTGATGTTGAAAGGCCCTAGAGGAAATTTCCTCAAGTTAACTAGTTCCCCTCTTCTGAAGAGGCCAGTCAAGAAATATATGTCCTTTGTGGTTGGGCTTAGTGATTGACCCTCTAGCATAGAGGCCTCTACATCAGGATGCCAATACTCCACAAGAGCATTTAGCAGCCTCGGTTGTGACCTCATAAATGGATATTGGAAGAAATTCCATAACCCACATTGTTTTAGTGCGGCTATGGCTACAGGGTCTTATTTGACCAAAACATCAAACTCCTCATGCTCTCTCTCTCTCCAATGAACATACATCTCGTTTCATGGAAAAAATGGAGGAGAGTCAATACTTGATTTTATTTTTTCAAAGTCTACCAAGGTGTATGAGAGCGGCTTTGTACACAGTCATGTATGTATGTGGGTTGTTGGTTTCCTGCCCGAGTACATATGTGGGCTGGCCTTGGACAGCCCGCGTACACGTAGGGCCGCTCTTTTTACAAGAGCATGCCCCCTCAAAACATGAAATTGAAACATAAATAAGGAATTGAATTGCAAGAGGGAGAGAATAAGGTCGTTTTGTCCACTGAAGCTCTCATAATATACTCTTTTAGCGAAGGGGTCTTTTCACCTTTTGCTTGATTTTCAAATTGCAATGATAAAAATGAGTTGTCCACTTCTATTTATAGATTATTTTGGCCTTTTTGGCCCTTTTTTACCCCCTTTTTTCATTTTTCTTGACTTGGTGATCACTTGATTTCACTTTTGAGTTTCTTATTGGTCGTTCCAGTACTCTTTTTCCTTTTGGTTTGGTAATTTTTGAGATTGGTCACATTTTTTGGTATCCTTTGGTAAAATTCATTTTTTCAACTTTTTGCATATAAGTTAGGATTTCATCCCACTTTCTACATCTTGTTGTCTTTTCCACTTTTCCATAGGATCAACCCCACAAAAGTGCGACACAGAACCTTCATTGTTTCACTAGAAGTGTCATAATTAGGTAGTAGATCCTACCTTTACATGGATTCCCTAGGTAGATCCTTGATGCATTTTGGCATCCATGTTGTTAGTAATGAATATAGGCTTAGGATTCCTTGTTAGTATTGTCATTATTATGAGATGAAGCCCCATTATTTTGATGCACCATCATCTTAGCCCTTATTCTCAAGACTCCCAAATGAACATGTTTTGTTTTCTTTCAAGCTCTCTTTGAAATTCGAAAGAAAAATCCAATGAGATTGTATCTATTCTTTTCGATCTTGTTTGGATTAACTTAGAAAAGTATCCCCCTGGAGTCTACTTTAATCCCTTTTTAAACTCTCTAAAACTGAAAATATTGTCGAGCGATCTTGTTTCCCTTCACGCTCGCCAAACTCAAATTTGAAGGCACATCTGTCTGACGGTAGTTTACCCCTTTTTCGGTCCGGATGGCTAATTTTACGAATAAAGGTATGCTCTATGAACCTCAGTTCTCTAGAAGAGTATTCTAAGGCGTAAGTTTAACCCTTTTTCATGCCTAAGGGACTAAATCTTTGAAAATGAACATTCTCCTTGGTTTTGGTTTATCACCTTTTTTGAGCCTTGGAGATTACATACGAAAAAGGAACCCCCCCGAAGTCCATAGTTAAGCTCTTTTCAGACTCCCTAAAATTGAAAATATCAATGAGTGACCTTTTTCCTTCACACTTGTTAAATTGGTCTTGAAGAACATATACTGGCATGAGTTTAACCCTTTTTCCATCCTATAGATTATAGTGGAAAAAGGTATGCTTCGGGAGATTCATCTCGCCGGGAGAGTTATCCTTAGTTAATTTTGTACTTTTTTGGGCTAAGGAGACTAAACTCAGAAAAAGGTTGTGAGTCCATACTTAATCTCTTTTCAGACTCCTTAAAATTGAAAATATTTTCGAGTGATCTTGTCTTTGTCACACTCGTTAAAATGATTTTGAATAGACGTATTTTCGGTGCAAGTTTAACCCTTTTTCAAACTAACTAGACTATCTCCGAAAAAGGTACTCCCTGGAGTCTTCTTTTACATTTTTTTTCAGACTCTCTAAACGTGAAAAAACTACCGAGCTTACCTTCTCTAGGTTCGTAAAAATTACATGGAAGGGGTCTCACCGTGTCTTGCTTAATCTCATTGCAGGTCTCATCTTTGCGTCTTTGGCCTAATGTCGACTCCATCTTTCTCTCAATTGAACCTTTGAAGAATTACTTATACACATGCCTTGCAACACTTCTTGCCTTTGTGACTTGACACCTTGACCCATGGAGGATTTTTCCCCAAGTGTCCTTATCCTGCAAATGTCTCCTTTCCCTGAGCATTAGTATGTTCCATGTGCTTGGAGCTAGTTTTCTTGTCATGATACTCGATCCTCGTTTGTAACGTAGCATTCTTTTATTCTTTTTCAAGCTCTTAAAAAATTGAAAAACAAAAAAAAAATCAAATATTCCAAAAAGAGGGGACGTGACAAAGAGAGTCTCCCTTGGAAAAAGCACATCCTTTCATTTGTTCATCAAGCATTGGGATCTAGTATGACCTTAGGAAGTTTTTCTCTCTACATATTGTTGTTTCCTCCTCTGTTTGGTTACTCTTCCAAACATATGGGGAGTTTGCGTTGCCTCCTGCATCACAAACTTATGTGTTTCTTGAGTCTGATCATATTTCATTTTTTTTTCAAAGGGAAGTTTTACACAACTTGAGTCGACTTTTCTGCAATTTGTCTCTTGACTTTCATGAGTCGACCATCCCGAGAGTCTAGTCAAGTCTAGATTCAAAATCGATGAAGTTCTTTGCCTGATCATTGATATCCTCATGTATTTTCTCGACGGACTGTTAAAGACCTCAGGGAAGTGATTCTCACACTCCCATTGTACTCCTAGCTAAGTTTTGAAGATATTGAAGTTGTTTCTCAAGCTATGAAGACCTGATCTCCAGTCACACGTGTCACTAGACTCTTGAAGATGAATACTATACTTGTATATATTTGATTGATGTTGAGATGTATATCCATTGTGTATTGCTCGTGGGTACACTTTATATAGTTATATGACATGGATTTGTAGTGTATTTGATTGGTAGCCATGGTTTAGTTCATATCGAGCATGGGTATGCCTACCTCAGAGAGACAATTGTTGTTTTGCAGATGGCACCTCCCGAACTCTAGTCCCGGGCTCACTCAATTTTGTGCATTGGTGAAGATTTTGAAATGTATTCCGTCCATCAGTTTCTCTTATGAAATCACACATTAGGTGGAATCTATTATAGCCCTAAAATGTCATACTCATTCATACATGGCATTGGCCCACTTACTTGCATAATTTTCCAAATTATTGTTGAGAAGATCTACTTAAAAAACTATTTTCTAGAGCATGTATGCACCTTGCACCACTACAACCCACGTACGTACACTTGCTGCGTGCTAGACAACCCACATACATATGATTTTTTCACACTAAATAGCCCGCGTATGCTTGCAAAAGTTTCAAAAATTAAAAATTTGTGAGGAATTCGATGAAATTTATGGGCTATTGGAGGTTTCCCAACCAATTCACCTTCTATAGCCCGTCCCCCAACCGAATAACCATCCTTTTTTCATGTAAAATGAGGTGTTTGGGTATCATTTCAAGAACAAGCATAAGAACAATGAAACTCTACCCAAATTCACTTCCCTTCCTTGCCCAAGCTTTTGCTACCTTTTGTGAGATACTTCATCAACATTCCCTCTTCAGCCCCTTCTTCTTCCATTCAATCCATTCCCTTCCCTCGAAGTGATTAGAAAGATTGAGAGAAGAGGCCTATTGAAGTTGCACTTGGAGCATTGCAAAGAGGAGCCCAGACTTGGTTCGTGGAATAGTTGCCGACACAGATTGTAAGTTTCAGTATTTGTTTGATGAATAAAAGAATCTCTTTTCTCTATCCCAAATGATGATTTTTTGTGTATTTTCTTTGATTTGTACATAGTATTTGGTATCTAACCCTAATTTATGAATGTAAATAGCATGCATGTAGTCTTTGTTTGCCTAGTTTTGGATGCAGGTCATCCTAGGGAGGAAACTTGCAGTCTTTGGAACTACAGATCTTGAGGAGATAATCACTAGACATGGGATAAAAGGTACAGTTACTGATTTTCTCTCCTATTGCTTTCTTTTCATTTATTTTGGTATGTTTGGGGTAAAGTAGAAACTAGATTGACTTTTAGACAGTCATTTGATCTGTCTATATCTTAAACCCTGGTATAGTGAAAGGGGGGATTTTCCCACTAGTAGATAATATCAATGTTTTGTATGCCATAGATTCCATATGACTATAAATAGAAAAAAAAGAGCTACATGCCTTACCCAAATCTAGTTAAAGACCTTACATTCATCAAAATCAAATAAACAAACAATGAAATTCATTAAAAATATTCCATGAAATGTGTGTGTGTGTGTGTGTGTGTGTGTGTAGATATAGATATATATAAATGACACATCGTGCCCAATACACAAAACAATGACAAGTTCCCTAACATGGGAAACAACCATTTGGTGGCCTAGATACAAAACAACAATCATTAGTCACTCATTGACCACTGCCACTCTCACAAATATTATGATCATATTAGAAATCGATCTTTCTTCTCTTACTCAAAGAAGCACCTTGAGTGGTTTTTCTCCTGGGTGTGGTTCGTCACTCTGAAGACTAGACAAAGGAACAACATTCTTATAAGATTTTTTCCACAATGAATTAAAATGTTTGGCAAAACATGTATTCCAATAGAGGACGAACACCTTCAGTAACCACTCACACAACCATATCAAATATCAACACACCGATGTTTTCACTTGGTAAAACCCATACGAAGAAATATCCATGGCCCCAACTAACGTGGCCATTTGGAGAAATTTAGTAATGCAAAATAAATATTTACAGAGATATTTTACAAGAGATTTTATCACAATCGATCATCAAAAAATGAACCCCCATGCTCTTTAAATAGATATCATGGATGAATCAAGTGCTAAGACACATATCAATGTAGCCAATAAAATATCAATGTAGACATTAAACCAGGAGAGATGGAAATTCCAATTATTCCACGAGCTTCATTATTCCTATTGGAATACTTGATATCATCAGTGGGTTCATTTTCTTTTCTCAAGGTTTAATCTGGTACAATACTTTACCTCTTAATAAATCCTCCATATGGGATTTCCATTGGAATTAGTTGGTGTTGGTAAGAAAAATACCACTAGAAGACACCATATTAAATATGTTGATGATATAGATTTGAAAAAGGAAACTGATGGTTTGGATGGAATGATCTCGAAAAATTAGGTTGTTTAAAAAAAATGGCACTGAAAATGAACTTCGCATATGAAATCTATGTGCTAGCGGGAAAAAAAACAATTTAACTACACTAGGGTTCAGAATGTAGGAAGATCGATTAACCGTCTAAAAGTCAATTAATTCTCTATACTACCCCAAACATACCAAACCTCATATGAAGAAAGAAAGGAAAAGGAGATCGGGTAACTATACCTCTAATCCCACGTCTGGTGATGGCCTCCTCACACTTGGAAGTTCTGTTGACTACACACCTCCTCCTAGGGTTGACCTGCATCCAAAGATTGACAAACAAAAAACTACAAGCATGATATTACATATATAAGTTAGGGTTAGATGTTAGAATTTCAAGCATAAATCAATAAATGTATTCAAGACACCATCATTTGGGACAGGAAAATGTAATTCTTTTATTAATAACATGAGGATTATACCTTTACAATCTAAGTCGGCCACTGTTCCACGAACTTGGTCCAGGCTCCTCTTCACCAAGATCCAAGTTCACCTTGTATGAACTTCTCCTCTCAATCTTCTAATCTCTTCTTGGGAAGTGAATGGGTTAAATGGAGGAAGAAGGGGATAATGAGGGAATGTTGAGGAAATTTCTCACAAGAGGCAGCAATATCTTGGGCAAGGAGGGGAAGTGAAATCGGGTAGAGTTTCATTGTTCTTATTCTTAGATTGGAGTCTAGACATGAGACCCCAACACCTCCTTTTGTAGGACAAAAGGATGGTTATTCGGTTGGGTGACGGAATATAGTAGGTGGATTAGTTGGGAAACTACCACTATCCTGTAATCTCAATGAATTCCTTGCAACTTTTTATTTTTTGCATATTTTGCAAGTATACACGGATTGTAGTGGTGCAACATGCATATGTATGTGAGTTGTAGTGGTGCAAAAAGCGTATGTACGCGGGTAGTAATAGTGCAAGGTGTGTACATCTTCTAAAAATTGTTTTTTAAGAAGAGAAACTCAATAGTGCTTTGGCAAATAATGCAAGTAAGAGGACCAATACCATGTATGCATGTGTAGAGAAATTTAGGATTATAACAGATTCTCCCTAATGTGTGAAGTTAGAATAAAAACTGATGGTTGAAATACATTACAATATCTTCACCAATGTAAGAAATCGAGTGAGCCCAGGACTAGATTTCGGGAGGTGCTATCTGCAAAATAACAATTGTCTCTTCGAGGCTAGCATACCCATGCTTGGGATCAAGTAAATCATGGCTTCCAATCAAATACACTGTAGATCCATGTCATATAACATATAAAGTG
The DNA here is from genome assembly GCA_000966675.3 of Picea glauca. NCBI lineage: Eukaryota > Viridiplantae > Streptophyta > Pinopsida > Pinales > Pinaceae > Picea > Picea glauca. Next base: position 169,322 of record JZKD02S1401518.1, read on the forward strand.
TAGTCATGAACAATACAAAATGGATCTACATCTCAAAATCAAAGATATACAAATAGTATCCATCTTCAAGAAGCCAACAACACCCAATGGTTGGAGATGAGGTCTTCATAGCTCGAGAAACAACTTAAAACTACCCAGAGGTCTTCGATGGCTCATCAGGAAAAGACAAGAGGATCTCGATGATCAGGCATAGAAATTTGTCAATTTCGATTCAGGACCTGACTGGACTCTTAGGATGGCCGACTCATGGGGTCAAGAGACAAACTGTAGAAGGATAACTGAAGGTTGGGTGAAACTTCCCTTGTAAAACAACACTAAATATGATTAGATTCAGGCAACATGACATTGACATAAGTTCACTATGCAGGAGGAAACACAAACTCTCCACATGTTTGGAAGAGTAACCAAGCAGAGGAAGACACAACTCTATGTAGCGAGAGCAACTTCCTAAGGTCAGAATAGATTCCAATTCTTGACGAACAAACGAAAGAATATTCTTTTTCCAAGGGTGACTCTTTGTGCTGCCAAAAACGAATACATATTTCTTATCCCCTCTTTTTGGGATATTTGACTTTTTTGTCTTTTTCAATTTTTTAAAGAGCTTGAAAAAGAATAAAAGAATGCTACGTTACAAAAGAGGAATGGGTGTCGCAAGTAAGCATATTAGTTCCAGGATCAAGGAACACACTAATGCTCAGATTAAGGAGACATGTGCAGGAAAAGGACACTCAGGGAAAATTCTTCCATGGGTCAAGGTGTCAGGTCGCAGAGGCAAAGTGATACAAGGCTTGCGTATAAGGAATGATTCAAAGGTTTAGTTGAGAGAAACATGGAGCTAGAATTAGGCCAAAGACACAGAGATGCAAAAGTGATTAGCAAGACACAATGAAATCCCCTTCAATGTAATTTTGACGAGCCCAGAGAAGGTAAGATCGATAGTTTTTTCACGTTTAGAGAGTTTGAAAAAATGTAAAAGAAGACTCCAGGGAGTACCTTTTTCAGAGATAGTCTAGCTGGTTCGAAAAAGGGTTAAAATTGCACCAAAAAGACGTCTATTCAAAACCATTTTAATGAGTGTGACAAAGACAAGATCACTAGGAAATATTTTCAATTTTAAGGAGTATCAAAAGAGATTAACTATGGACTCACAACCTTTTTCTGAATTTATTCCCCTTAGCTCAAAAAAGTATAAAATTTACTAAGAAAAAATCTCTCGGTGAGATGAATCTCTCGAGGCATACCTTTTTCTGCTATAATATATAGGTTGGAAAAAGGGTTAAACTCATGCCATTAGATATTATTCTAGACAATTTTAACGAGTTTGAAGGAACAAGATCACTCAACAATCTTTTCAATTTTAGGAAGTCTAAAAAGAGCTTAACTATGGACTCCATGGGGGTTCCTTTTTCATAAGTAATCTCTAAGGCCCGAAAAAGGTGATAAACCAAAACCAAGCAGAATGTTCCTTTTTCGAAGATTCAGTCCCTTAGTCCCGAAAAAGGGTTAAACCTACGCATGAGAATACTCTTCTAGCGAATCGAAGTTCCTATAGCATACCTTTATTCATAAAATTGATCATCCAGAATGAAAAAGGGGTAAACTACCGCCAGACAGGTGTGCCTTCAAATTTGAGTTTGGTGAGCATGAAGGGAAACAAGATCCCTCGACAATATTTTCATGTTTAGATATTTTGAAAAGGGATTAAAGAAGACTCCAGAGGGACACTTTTCTCAGTTAATCTAGACAAGATAAAAAAGAATACATACAGTCTCGTTGGATGTTGCTTTTGGATTTCAAAGTGAGCTTGAAAGACAACAAAGCATGGTCATTTTGGGAGTGTTGAGGTGTAACATCCCCAGCCACCCACAGGGCGGGGCATGCTACCTGCAATCCCACCCTTGGACTTCTTTCTCTTATCGATACCTTTTTAAAACATAAGGATGCATAGAAGAAAATATTTAACTACATGCACAACAATATCCAGCAAGCATGCATAATCTAAAATTTAGTTAGACGATAATTAAAATACACAGTGGAAATACATTCATATACATGTAAATGATACCATAACAAAGATCACTTATCTTTATGAAGTATGACACCAACTGGTTGCAAACCAAGGGCGTTCCACCCAACTGTAGACACTACTGTTCCAAATCTCAATAACAATGTCACCCCCGAGCCAGGGCTATGAATCCACAAGGACGGTTCCAGAGTGTACTTGGTTTCCCAACCTAGTCAGAACTCAATTTCTCATAATCTTCCCAACACTCACAACAATCCAAGTTCCCAACTCTCTTCTACCCAACTTGCACCACTTGAGAGAATGAACCTCCACCCTTCTCTTCCACGTAGTCCCTCAGGAAGTCCTTCTCCTTATTCAAGCCTCCAATGCAACTGGTCCAGAACCTCGGTGCTATAACTCTTAGGAATCGTAGTTGTGAGCAACGTTGGTCATAGGCCAATGCATATCAGACATGCAGGCGTCAAGACTCGACTGGATCACACCAATGACCATTACATCCAACTATCTCATGGATCATTTCTTTAGTAGTTCGGTTCCCTTTTCTCGAGCCAAGATGCGGATGAGGATGGATCAATGGATGGGTTAAATGGGTGCATGAAAGTGCATGAGGGAAATGAATGTATGTATAGGAAATCAATGAACAAGCCATTAGTCGAACCCCCCATCAGACCAGAGGCAGGTTTAAGTAACTTCGTGGGGAAATAAAGAACCTCCTATCCTTCCCCAAGAAACTCATGTAACCGATCCCCTCCCTTAGACAAAAGGGTAATTAACATAGGAATAAACACATATCCCCTCAATCCCCCTCTCTTGTGGAATCATATCCCCCTATAACTCTAGTCCTTGTTCGTGTAGTAGCCAGCGATGCATTTATTATTATTAATAATAAAAAAATTACATTTCTTGGGAACATTGGCCTTTTAATAATTGTTTGGGCACTCATGCCTCTCAACATGTAACAATACATTATTTAAAATGGGGGTTCAAAACCCGAGGTGTTACATCCCCTCCCCCTTATTTTGGCACTATCCTCAGTGCATATACAAAATAGAGATCAACATTTTGAATTTATTCAAAAAACTGTGGGTACTCTTCCCGCATGGAATATTCATGCTCCCAAGTAGCATCTTCAGGACTGTAGCAGGTCCACTGAACTTTTACCAGCTCTATAACTCAATTCCATAGCATTTTGACGTTTTTGTCCAATACCTGCACTAGATGAACTTGAAAGTCTCCCTCTGTCTCTACCTGAATCAGATGCCAATCAATAACATGGTTAGGGTCATCTACATATTTATTTAGTAAATATACATGAAATAAATTATGCCCTGTCATGGAAGTAGACAATGCAAGCATGTATGCAACTGGCCCTATTCTGTCCAATATTTCAAATGGACCACAGAATCTGGCTTCCATCTTTGTACAACTACCCAATTTCAATGAGCTTTTCTTGGGCTTCACTTTCAAAAGTACATGCTCCCATACTTTAAATTATCTAGCTGTCATGTTCTTGTCTGCATAAACTTTCTATCTATCCTGCGATGCCTTTAAATTCTTCTTGATATTAACCACATGTTCTTCCATGTCCTTGACGAACTCTGACCCAAGTACCACTCTATCTGTTGGGTTGTCCCAGCTCACTGGAGTATTTCATTTCCTACCATACAAGGCTTCAAATGGGCTCATTCTCAATGAATCTTGATACCCATTATTATATGCAAACCCAACCAATTGTAAGTAATCTTCCCACTTAGATGGCTTATTCATCACATACATCCTCAACATGTCTCCAATTATTTGATTGACTCTCTCTGTTTGCCAATCTATCTGGGGATGATATGATGTGATAAATTTTATATTTGTGCCAAATCCTTTAAACAATCCCCTCCATAAATTGAAGGTAAACTTTGTATCTCTGTCCGAGACGATTTTCCTAGGTATCCCATGCAACCTAGCAATTTTCTTCATGAAAATTTCTGAAATGTTAGTTGTTGTATGTGTTGTCTTCACAGGCACAAAATGAACATCCTTTGTTAATTTTTCAACCACCACAATGATTGAATCATGTTTCTTATTCGTTCTGGGTAATTCTGTGATGAAATCCATGGTGATCACTTCCCATTTCCTCTCTCAGATAAGCAATGGCCGCAGCAAACCGGTTGGGTGCCTATGCACAACCTTCACCTTCTGACATTCAATATATCGAGTGATGTAATCAGCAACATCCTTCTTCATTCCCGGCCAAAAGAATTGACTTCTTACTACTGTAATTATTTTCTAGTAACCAGGATGTTCAACATAAGGAACATCATCCATTTCCTTCAGTACCAAATTCCTCAGTTCTCCAGAACTAGGAACATAGATTCTATTTTTATGCATGATTAATCCATCTTCTTTTATGTTGTAATCCTTTATTTTCTGTTGTACATATCCTTCCTGTAAGTTTTCCTTTACCTGTAAGTAATGTTGATCTGTAACAATACCATCTAAAATTCTTCTCTTCAAGTCCGATTAATGCATACTCACAGTAGTAGCATGCATGATATGCACTCTCCTACTAAGTGCATTGACAAATTTATTTTCCTTTCCCTTTATATGCTTTATATCGAAGTCATATTCACTTAAAAATTCCAGCCATCTTGTTTTCCTGGCATTCAAGGTCAGTTGTTCAAAAATAAATATACTTCAGACCAATGTGATCTGTCCTTAATTCAAATTTTATCGCCATGAGATAATGCCTCCACATTCTCAAGGCATGAACAATGGCACCAAGTTCCAAGTCATGCGTGGCATAGTTCCTCTCATGTTCCTTAAGTTTTCTGGACTCATACCCAATGACATGTCCATTTTTCATGAGGACTCCCCCAAGTCCTTCCTTACAATTGTCTGTACATACCACAAAAGTTTCATTTGGGTCAAAAATCTTTAACACAAGTGCACTAGTAAGTAATTCCTTCAACATATTGAAATTCTTTTCACACTTGAGTGTCCATTCAAATTTAGTTCCCTTCTTTTGCAAAGAAGTGATGGGATGAACAATCTTAGAGAAACCTACTATGAACCTTCTATAGTAGCCAGCTAATCCCATAAAATCTCTGACGTCTAACACATTTCTAGGTGTTGTCCATCCTCTAATGGCTTCGATCTTCTCTGGATCTACTAATATGAACTTCTCTGAAACAATGTGTCCCAAGTAATGGATTTGATTTTGATAAAAAGAACACTTACTCAACTTGGAATACAACTGATGTTCTCTCAGTACTTGCAATTCCAGTCTTAAGTTATGTTCATGCTTCTCTTCAGGCTTAGAATAGATAAGTATGTCATCCAGGAATACTGTGACAAAATTGTCCAAATAATTTTTGAATATGCCATTCATTAAGAACATGAAGACAACTGGTGCATTGGTCAGTCCAAATGGCACCACTAAAAATTCATAATTCCCATACCTAGTCCTAAAGGTTGTCTTATGAATGTATTCTTCCTTGATTCTTACCTAATGGTATCCTGCCCTCAGTTCAATCTTTGAAAATATCTTTTCTCCTCATAGCTGGTCAAAGAGGTCATCAATTCGGGGTAGAGGATACTTGTTCTTTATAGTGTACTTGTTCAGTTGTCGGAAGTCAATACACAACCTCAAGGTTTCATCCTTCTTTTTGACAAAAAGTACTCGTACTCCCCAAGGTGAAACACTTGGACGTATGTACCCTTTCTTCAAAAATTCATCCAACTGCATTTGTAATTCTTTTAAGTCTAGTGTGTTCATTCTGTAAGGTGTTTTTGACACCGAGGAAGCTCCTGGTACTAAGTCAATTGAGAAATCTATCTCCCTTCTTGGTGGAAATCCAGGAATTTCTTAGAATACATCTTCAAATTCCCATAGTACCAGGAAATCTTCAAGGCTTGTCCCATTGGTATCAACTGGCTCTTCCACATGAGCTGCATATAGTTGACATCCTTTTCTAAAACATCTTTTCATCTTTAAGGCCGAAATCTCCCTTATAGAGATGGTTCTTAGAACTCCTTTGACAGTGCTCTGTTTTCCATTTCCATCAAGACATGTAAATGTCTTGTTACGAAAATCTAGGACAACATGATGTGTTTCCAGCCAATCCATCCCAATCAGAACATCATAAAACCCCAATGGTATGATATTTAGATCAGTACTAGTATTCACGCCATTAAGACTTATGGAACAACTTCTGACCATATCATAGATTGTTCTTTTGGTTCCAGTGGCTAACTGAACCAAACTTGTTTTTCCAAGTTTACTTTTCTCCAAATGTAATCTATCCACTATATTAGGATCAATGTAGCAATGACTTTCTCCCGAATTAATCAAAATAGCAACAGGCTAATTTATGATCTTACCTTCCACCTCGATCATATTGGACTGGTACTCTGCTTGTCGATCATTTAAATATGCATAGATTCTTCCCATATCTTCGACCATTGTAGCCTCTTATAAATTGTACAAAGTATTCACTCTATCCTTTATGTGTGGGAAATCCTTGTACAGGTGATCTTCTTTGCATCCCAAACATTGGATTGGTGGTCTTCCCCTTTTTCTCAAGGAATATTCTTTCTTGAAATCCCTCTTAGAATACTAATCTTGATGATTTCTATTAGGCTCATTCCTATCGAAGGAAGGTATGAATCCTTTCCTCCTATGATCGAGCTTCTCATTCTTCTTGTGCTTCCAAGATTTCCACAAAGATTCTCTTCCCTGGCCTTGCTCATACATATATTTATCCTTCCTGATGGCCTCAGTCAAGGTCTTGGGTTCATCATACTTGATCTTTTCCTTATAAAATGCTAGAAATCCACTTATCAATCTTTGTATTTTCACTTTCTCATCACCAATGAACTTGACATACTTTAACAATCCCAAAAACTTATGCTCATACTCTGCCATAGTCATGCTTCCCAAGCTGAGTTCAAAGAACTCCTACATTTTCTTGTCATAGAAATTCTCTGAGAGGTACTCCTTCTGGAATTACTTCTTGAATTGCCTCCAAGTGATCCTACTTTCATTAACATGTTCCACTTTCTTCATTTGATCCCAACACATTCCAGCTTTCCCATGTAAATGGTAGGTGGAAATCTTGGATTCCAGGTCTAATGATTAGTTGTGGAACTGAAAATATATATGGATCCCAAGAAACCATGCTTTAGCATCATCTTCCCTTTATCTTTCACCATCAAAGGAAGGTGGATTGAGCTTCCTCAACTCTCCTTGAAAAATATCTACCTCTTGTTTCCTTCTTTGTTGTCTAATAGGGGACAGCTGTGGACTGCTTATGATATCATCCGATGCATGAATCTTTATTCTTGAGTAAGGATGTGAGTGGTGTCCATGATCTCTGCTAGCACTTCTGGAATAACCAACTCTTCCACAAGCATATCTTCTTTGATGATACCTGCCTCCTTCCTCTTGTCTTGAGTTTGATCCCTTCTTCATTTGCCTCTGCAACTTATTTAATCTCTGCAACACTCGAGCATTTATCTAACTTTTCTCTCTCATCATTATCTCATTGTCTTCTTTGTAGCTCTGCACTTCCATCTTCAGGCTTCTTACCATTTCTATTAACATTTCCTTCTCTCCTTTTTCCTTACGTCCATTGGAATCTATCTCTCCATTACCAACTCTAGTATTCTGGCCTTCAGCCTCCTTATCATGACTAGAGGATCCCTCACCTTCTTCCATTTCCTCAATATGCATCCTAAGTTGATGTGTTTAGATCCCTTAATTCTGCAAAATGTGCAAGTGACCATTTTGTTAGAATTAAGCATATGATAAAAAAAAATTCCAAACCATGCTATAGGTCTCTTTATTTTTTTGTTCATGGAGATCATATCCCCATTATCCAAAAATAATAGTGTCCTGTTATCCTTGGCTGACACATAATTTCCTCCTGCGCAGTCGCTTCCTTCAAACCACCTTCCCAGGTGACCACGACTAGAAACCACGGCTAAATCCTTCCTTAGCACTTTTTTGTCTCGAAGACAACCAAATTGGCCCTTAGCCATCCTTCCCTCAGCTCTCAATCTACATATGACCATGGCCATGACCTCGCACTTAGATGGAAAAGAACTTGTCCAGAGCTTCAAGACTTCATAACTTTCAGCCAGGACCAAATCAACCTTCCTCATCCTCTTTTGGGATCAACTGTTGAGATCCACTTCGGGACTCCGTGCTTCAGGAGTCTCAACTTTCCTCACTTGCCTCCTCCCGGAGCGCTTTTACCTGGACTTCATGATCTACTGAAGTGTGTCTTCCCACAGATCGACGGTTGTGAACTGCTTCATCTCTTCGGGCTTCGAAAGCTTCAAATTTCTCTCCTGCACTTTCTCCCAGAGTGATTTCACCCAAAGTCGACGATCCTTCGATGCATGTCTTCTGGAATCAATAGTCGATATGTACTCTAGCATTAGGGCCTTCAGGAGTTTTTGACCCAACAAAACCTATGACATCTTTCCCCTCTGGAGTGCCCAGTCTCCGGACTGCACGATCTGTCGCCATGTGGCAAAATACTAGGAGTGGAAAAGTGGCCCAATCAGGTGGGTGCCACATGTCACGTTCCAAATAAATTTTCAATACTTCAAATGCTCAAAACTTAATGACATGTGGCACACATCCCATGTGTCCACATCATCCCTGGTGATGTCCACAAGACATGTCACTTCGGGAATTCTAAGGTCCACATCACACCTAGGTGATGTCATCGTTCCCCCATCACTTCGACTCTTTGGGATTCAGAACCTCGTGAGTTTTTCATAATAGCACACTTACAATTCTCCTAAACTCTGAATTCCCAGACTGGTCAATCTATCACCATGTGTTCTTTTGGATCGGATGACTAAGATTCACTTCGGGTCTTCACACGGAGTGCACGGACTTGCACCACGTGTCCTCCTTAATCTGATGCTTATGTTTTACTTTGGGTCTTCGGACTTCAGAAGTCTCAAATTCCAAAACTTATCTGGCCCCACTAGATTTTATCTAAAGGTGACACATGGCCCTTGGCAGATCTATGGCTGAGATCCCTTCGGGTCTTCGGGTTTTATAAATCTCAGACTTCAAACCTCCTCAAAGTGCATGGGATTCTATTGCATTTCCTCTTGAATCAGACGGTTGAGGCTTACTTCAGGCCGTTACCCGAAATCCACAGATTAACACCACGTCTCTTCTAGATTAGACGACCTCGATTCACCTCGGACGATCTAACACTTGAGATTTACTCTAGACGATCTGGCGACTGAGATATATTTCAGATGATCGAATGATCTAGATTTACTTCATCTCTCTGTCTCTCCGGGATTTTCGAGTCTCAAATCTCAATTGAAAACCTATCGAACAGATTTCTTCGAAGTTACTGATCTGTTGACACGCACCTCTTGGTGATCGATGATTAGGATCTACTTCGGCTATTTCACCTCCTCCTTGTCCACAAACATTCGGAGTTGTGGATCTCATGCCACCTATCTCTCTAATCCAATGATCTTGGATCTCTCCTGATCCTATAGTGGTGATCGATCCCGAATTCGATGGGGACGGTCACGATCCTTCGAACCCCTTACCACGGGTATCTAATGATCTAACTCCTGTGTAGATTCTATAACACCATTTCTCTTGAGCTTTGCAACTTCTCGATCAGAGTTTGATCTCGACCACAAGACTTTGACCAATAGACCCGGCCCATACTGGCCCGGTGTTTCAACCAGAAGCTCTGATACCAAACTGTAACATACCCAGCCACCCACAGGCCGGGGCATGCTACTTGCAATCCCACCCTTGGACTTATTTCTCTTACTGATGCCTTTTTAAAATATAAGAATGCATAAAATAAAATATTTAACGACATGCACAACAATATCCAACAAACATGCATAATCTAAGATTTAGTTAGACGATAATTAAAATACACATCGGAAATACATTCATATACATGTAAATGATATCATAACAGAGAGCACTTATACTTATGAAGGATGACACCTACTAGCTGCAGACCAAGGATGTTCCACCCAACCATAGACACTATTGTTCTAAATCTCAACAACAGCATCACCCCCGAGCCAGGGCTAGGAATCCACAAGGACGGTTCCAGACTGTACTTGGCTTCCCAACCCAGTCATCACTCAATCTCTCACAGGCTTCCCAACACTCACAACAATCCAAGTTCCCATCTCTCTTCCTCCCAACTTGCACCACCTGAGAGAACAAATCTCCACCCTTCTCTGCCACGCAGTCCCTCAGGCAGTCCTTCTCCTTATTCATGCCTCCAGTGCAAATGGTCTAGAATCTCAATGTTGGAACTCTCAAGACTCGCAATTGTGAGAAACGTTGGTCACATACTAATGCATCTCAAACATGCAGGCCTCAAGACTCGACTGGATCACAACAGTGACCATTACATCCAACTATCCCGTGGCTCATTTCTTCATCAATTCGGTTCCCTTTTCTTGAGCCAAGACGCAGATGAGGATGGATCAATGGTTGGGTAAAATGGGTGCATGAATGTACGTGAGGGACATGAATCAACGTACATGAAATCAACAAACAAGCCATCAATCGAACCCTCCATCAGACCAGAGGTGGGTTTAAGTAACTTTGTGGGGAAATCAAGAACCTCTTGGCCTTCCCCAAGAAGCTCATGTAATCGATCCCCTCCCTTAGACAAAAGGGTAATTAACATAGGAATAAACACTTATCCCCTCAAGCCCCCCCTCTTATGGAATCATAGCCCCCTATATCTCTAGTCCTTGTCTGTCTAGAAGCCAATGATGTAGTTATTATTAATAATGATCAAAACATTACATTTATTGGGCACACTGGCCTTTTAATAATTGTTTGGGCACTCAGACCTCTCAGCATTGTAACAATACATTATTTAAAATGGGGTTTCAAAACCTGGGGTGTTACACGAGGGTGATGCCAAGAATGATGGTGCATCAGACGAATGAGGCTCAATATCATAATCATGACATAACTAACAAGGATTCCCAAGCCTATAGTCATTACAGACAACATGGGTGCCAAAATGCAATAAGGATCTACCTAGGGCATCCATGTAAAGGTAAGATCTACCACCTAATTACGACACTTCTAGAGCAACAATGAAGGTTCTGTGTCGCACTTTGGTGGGATTGATCCTATGGAAAAGAATAAAAGAAAACGAGATGCAGAAAGTGGAGGTGAAATCCTAACTTATATGAAAAAAGTTGGAAAAAATGACTTTTACCAAATGATACTAAAAGTGACCGATCTGCAAAAGGTTACCAAACCAAAAGGAAAAGTGTATCATAACATCTGATAAGAAACTTAGAGTTGGAACCAAATGATTTCCGAGCCAGGAAAAAGGACAAAGGGGGTCAAAAAAGTGGCAAAAAGAGCCAAAAAAGTCTATAAATAGAAGCTGACAGCTCATTTTCACCATTGCATTTTGAAAATTGACCAAAAAGAGAAAAAATCCCATGTGATAAAGAAGTTGATTTCGAGAGCTTCATTGGATGAAACAAACTTCCGCTCGAACCAAGTAAATACAAATGCACCCCCTTTGCATTTCAATTCTTCATTTATGCATTTCTTTTTGTTTTTGAGAGGGCACGCTCTCCTAAAAAGGGTTGCCCTTCATGAAACGTGGGTTGTCCAAGGACAACCCACGTATGTACTCGGGCATAAAACACTATGCCCGCGTACATACACAGTTGTGTCCAAAACAACCCGTGTACACCCTCAAAAGCTTGGAAAAAAATTAAAATGCAAGAGCTAACTACCTTTTATTTTCCATGGAACAAGATGTATGTCCATTGGAGGGAGAGGGAACATGAGGACATTGATGCATTGGTCGAAGAGGATCATGTTTCCATTGCTGCATTGAAACAATGTGGTCTATGGCAGTTCTTCCGGTGTCCATTTATGAGGGCACAACCCAGGCTACTGAATGCCCTGGTTGACTACTTGCATCTAGATGCAGATGCCTTTATGATAGAGTGAAAATCATTGACTCCAACGACTGAAGATATCTACTTCTTGAATGGCCTCTCGAGGAGAGGGAAACCAGTCAATCTACAGTCTTCCCCCCTAAGCCTTCTAACATTGTTGATTACATTCAGATGTATTGTGAGGGAGAAACTGAGAAGGTAGGTTCTCAGGTGCCAATTCACAAGATCATGAGTTTGTATCTGAGAGTGATCTTGTTACTTATTGGGCGGATTAATGGATCCACAAACCTTCACCAGGCTTCTCGGGCACACATTCATTGTGTTATTTAGTGCCAGGAGGCATAGATCTTTGAATGGAGTATGACCATGCTCACATGCATGAAGAGACAACTGACAGAGTGTCATCTACGCAGCAACAAAAAATTCGGGTTTGGCACTATTATTTTCTCATTCTTATTCTTCAAGAGTTCCCATCTTGAGTCCTAGAGAGACTGTGTGGGGGCATGTGACCTCCTTCCCAATAGTATGCAGATGGGTAGCATTGCTGCCACGATAGGAGGGAGGGAGGACCATAGAGGCCTTCAATGACACATTTTTTGACTAGTGGGCATGATAGATTCCAGCGATAGACGACTACCCCTATGTTGGAATAAACTTTTCCAGGGATCCGAACGTGCCCATGCCTCCCATAGAGGAGTAAGGAGAGATAGGCAACATATTTTTTATCTTATTTAATTTTTAATTGTTTTGATATATATAATTTTTATGTGTGTATTAGAGTACTGAATTTCGTGTATATTTTATGTACATATGTGGGACCAGTGCACCTGACAGACTTCGCGAGGACTTGACAACATCGTCGACCAGAGGAGGGACCAACAACAGTTGGCATACCAACAGTTGCAGGGGGACCTCCATGCGGAGATACTAAGAGAGTTTTGAGACAGGTGGAGCGCAACCTCATTATGCTCACTTGTATAGTACACATGGTCAAGATCGAGGATCTCCCACCTTCTATGCAGCCTCATGTAGTGGGGGTTCCATGGAATTGGGTCCAACTCTTCTGATGTTTATCCAATGTCGCCATTCACTATGGTAGGGCCAATATATCTTAAGTTTATATAGGATAGACTTTTATGTGCCGAGGGAACTATTGTATATTTTTGTTTTGAGGGCATAAGCCCATCGATGTATACCGAACCTTATTTTTGAGGCATTCATGCCCACTTATGTACTCATGAAACATATATATATATATATATATATTTACATCTCATTCGTCTTAAGGATCACATTTTTTACAAATGTATGTACATGTGTATGTGTGTGCTTCTTTTTATGTGTGTGCAACATGCCAATCTAATACTTGATTATCTAGTGTATTTGTCATATCATTAAATCTCCTAGGAACATGGATATACGTAATGTAATCAATGTAACGTTCTAAGAGACGTACCCTAAGGAAACGCCAGTGCAAAGTAGAATCATAAACGTGGTAAAATCAATTTAACTTGGACACAACCAACTTAGCATATAAGTAGACCTAGAGGAGAGAAATACCATGCGAAAAAGTGTCATGAAGAAACTCTATCACTGTGTTGTACTTGACAAAATTGTTTGTGGCATCACCTAGACAAATGCCTATGAAAGATAGCAACTGGCCTCCAGGTGTGAAAATCACCCAAGCTGCGAAAGCAAGCCTCTGAGTGTGTTGGCTAGCACCGCCTATGAACCCAAAGAACAACTCCGAATCACTTGACATCTTCCACAGTGAAAATGAAGACATAAATAACTACGTGTCCATAAAACAAAAAGACAAAAAACTGTATAAGAACTATACATATGTACAAGAATTCACCCAGGCGACCAACCTAAGAGTAATACTTCTTGAGGTAGAGCCCATTTCTAGGCTCCACCAAGCCATTTCCTTCAATGTCAACCAGATGGTAAGCTCCCTTATTTAAGACCTCTTTCACGATGAACGATCTGAACCACATGAGTTTGAACTTGCCTACCCCTAGGGGATCTTTGTCTTGATCAGAGACCAGGACAAGATCGCCTTCGGAGAAAATTCAAGGATGAAAAGATCGATCATGCGAACACTTGAATCATTACTTATGAGCTTCATTGGTCGAGGTTGTATCATGATGCTTCTCATCGAGATGCTCGAGATATAATATACATTCCTCAAGCGGTGAAGTGTCTGACAATAATTCCACTGCCAACTTTAAAGACATGATCTAGCACTCAATAGGAAAGAATGCTTCCAGCCTGTATATGAGTTGAAAAGGTGAGAAATTGGTGGCATTCTTTATAGACGTTCGGTAGGCCCACAATGTTGAGTACAACATCAAATGCCAATTTAACTTGGTAGAGTTGTTCATTCGCTAAAGAATAGTCTTGAGAGACTTATTCACAGCTTCAACTTGACCATTCTCTTGTGGGTACTAAGGTGATGAATTTTATTGCCTCAACCCAAGTTTGATGTTAAATCGATCATCATTTTGTTTTGGAGCTAACTTCCATGGTTAGTGACAATATCCTTCGGGATGTTGAAACTTGCTACTATCTCGTTAAAAATGAAAAGAGTCGATGTTTCTCCATCATTGTTAAACATTGGCATAGCCTTGACCCACTTTGTGAAGTAGTCTACTGCTATGATGATGTAATGATGGCCCCAGGCTGAAGCTGGGTGACATGTAGTAAAGTCAATCCCCCACTTGGTGAAAGGACCAACAACAATGATAGGAAACATGTGAGCAAGATGTGCCTGCATCTTCCGAGAAGATCTGACACAGGTGGCACTTCTTGACCACCTCAATGCAATCCTTGATTAATCTAGGCTAGAAGTAATCGGCAGGTAGAATATTTTGGGTTGCTTCCAACCTAGAAAAATGGCCACCACATGCTCTAGTGTGGCAACCGTTCATAACGATCTTTGCTTCCTCGTGTATAAGGTACCGACGAAGATTTCAATCTACACCTTGACGATACAATGTGTCATCGAGTATAATATAGTTTCATGCCTAATGGAAAATTCGTCGACGCTCATCACGGGAAGTAGAAATGGGGAACTTTAGAGTTTGGAGATAGAATAGTATATATCCATACTAGGGGTCTGAAGATGCGATTAGAAAATGATCTTCTTTGATAGGAGATTTGTAGGCATGACATCACTAGACTCAACCAAAAGCTCTGAAATATGTTCGACAAAGGCCAACAACTTTTTGGATTTCATGGAAACAAAATCCAAGTCAAATTCCTAGAGGATTACAATCCATATACTGATATTTCCGCCAATGACCTGTCATGTCAACACATATTGAAAATGGTTCATAATGACAATGACAGTGGTCTTGCAAAAAAAAATGTAATGACAGAAGCACTGAACAACATGTACTTCTTCCAAGGAAAGCTTCTCGACATGGGAATAGTTGATTTCCAACCTAACGAGGCCTCGTCTCTGGTAATAAATAACATGCTCCTTGAGCAGATCATCCTCTTGAACCAAGACCATGTCGATGGTCAACTCTGCAGCAGCCATGTACAAAAAGAAATATCTGTTATAATCGTGATGTCGGAGTAGAGGGGTAGACGTAAGGGAATGTTTCAATGATTCAAAAGAGTGTTGAGTGGCTTCATCCCAATAGAATGGGACTCCCTTTTTCAACAGACGCATAAACCCTTTAGTGATTTCGGAGTAATTCGCAACAAAACGCCGAAGAAAGTTCACTTTCCTATGTAAGATTTGTAGCTAGGGTATTGTGCATGGGGAAGGCAATTGAAATATCACCTCAACCTTGAGAGGACTGACCATGATCCCTATTGTCGAAACAATGAAACCTCAGAGATGACCCGATGTCGCACATAAACTACACTTGTTAGGAATCAAGAGAATCTAATAGTAGCAACATCGTTTGAAGATTAGTCAGAGTTGCGTGGAATGATCAGATCTCTTGTGAGAGCATGATGCAAGATCATCAAGATATGCCTCGATTATATGTCTAAGGTCATGGAAAGAAAACAACATGGCCTGCTGAAAAGTGGCTCCAACATTCTTCAAGCCAAAAGGCATCTTACGATATGTGAACGTGCCCCAAGGAAAAATAAAAGTTGTTTTATGTTGGTCCTTGGGTTTGATCTGAATCTGGTTATATCCTGAAAAACCATCCATGAATGAAAAGATTTCGTAGTCTACGCATTCATTGACAATCTGATCGATGAATGGGGTGGTAAAATTATCTTTCAGACAGGCCTTGGTTAAGTCACAAAATTCCATACACACGTGAATCGTACCCTGTTTCTTGTTAACTAGAACGTGGTTTGACACCCACTCTGTCAACTACACGGGATAGATAAAACCAACCTTAAGTATTTTCTCTACTTCAGCCTTAATTGTTGTCGATTTCTCAGGATTACTGTTGTTTTCATTTTCGATGATTCTTGGGTCTATACCTGGCATTTCCTCATAATACCATGCAAAAACGTCACATAATTATTTAAATAACTTCGTATAAATTTGAATCTCTTCGAGGGAGCAATCCACTCCAACAAAAACATTCTCCATGATGCCAGGGGTTCTAGAGATATCTATGGGGGTCGTTTCAGCAATACTCTCCAAATTACCCTGGGCATAAACTGCATCCATACCTAGAGGATTAATAGGACAAGACCTATCTCCATTCACAGTCAAAACAAATTCTCCTACCTCTATTCTTCCTAACTCTAGGAGGAAGTAATATCTATGATGGAGATCATCCTAGGGTCTATATGGACTAGTCAATACCTCATGAATCGCCTCGTCTGAGGGAAATACTAGGTCTAAATAATATTTAGTGGAAAGAGAACCTTCAGCCCAAATAGGCTTGCGAACGAGATCTAACTCCCGTGCGAGAGTCGGATCAGGGTCAGCCAAAGCTTGTTGGAAAATGTTGTATGCAACTTTAGCCATAGACAAGGGTATGGCCATGCAAGAATTCCCTGTCCCTTCCATCGAAGCTGATGGGGAAGGTAGAGTCCATGGATCATGAAAGCAAGTCATACGAAAAGATGACATTTGAAAATTTTCAACCCTAGGCTGGTCGAGGGTAGCCAATATAAGCTTGACATCGCCAAAAGGTGGAAGGTAATCGAAATTACCCATCAACGATGGACACAAACCAACCCCTATGTTGACGGTGTCAGACTGAGGATTATTAATCATTGGGACCAAAGATGCCCCCAATGAAGGATCGAGACAGGAGATAGACAACTGGTCAATGGTCACAATCCGTCCCTCGTGTGGAAACAACAAGAGCTGAAAGACTGTAACAACCATTGCATGCATTGCATAGGTCCAACTCCTTCCTAACAAAATTTTGTAGTCGAGAGGCACATCGAGTACTTCAACTTCGACACACATGGTCTTTCCTCCTAGCTACACGGGGAAAGAAGTAATGATCTGATGTGTTCTGAACGAAAGACCGTCGAATTCCATAAGCAACATAGGAGAATGAGACAAACTAGGTTGGCCAATTGACTTCCAACACGCCAATGACATCATGCAAGTCGAGGCACCCTCATCGACCACCGTATGGAAGATAGTCCGAGTAACATATTTCATGGTGTAAGCCACTACTATTTGAAATGCAACATGATAAGGAAGATGAGGTTTCAATTCGGTTGGATCAAGAACGATCGGTCTAGGTTACAAGTCTCTGTAGATCCCAAGGAGGATAAGAGATCTTTTATCTGTGAAGGGCAGCTCTGGAGGACTTCCAAAGAAGACATTGCGCAAGGGGTTTGTGCCAAATCTTCCACAATGGAGTAGTTCTGGCGATCCCTCACATTCATATTATGAGAATCTTTCTTGAATGCACCTTTGGGGATGGGTGTCATTGTTTCGCCCATCGTCTTCTCAATCTGGAGAGGAATCAGTGGGTTTGTGGCTTCTTTTCCCTTTTTGATAGATTCCAACATTCTGTAATCTCGGGCACTGGTTGGTATATGAGTGTCTCCTTTCAACATGTAAACATTCACAACTGGGTTATTACCAGTAGATGTGGGGGGTCCCTAACTACCCCCTTTCGTGCTCAAGGATGCTGAACCTTGAGCCATGTTTTTCCCATGTGGAAATGGGTTCATCAGCACATCAGGTTGTTGTTGTGCCAATAACTTCTGAGGTTCCGCAAGTCAAGGGAACATGTGAGTCGGGTGGTCCTCTGTGCAAAGGCTACATAGATACTTTGACTTTCTCTTTTCTATTTTTCCCCTGCCAGCATTGTTATTAGCATTTTTTCCCCCTTTACCCTTCTTGTTATGTTGTTTCTTCTTTCCTTCATACTGCTAGTTGGCCCTCGAGTTCGTCAACTACACACTATGTACATCTGATGTTTGGGTAGGGGGAAAATCCAAACTAGAGGTATGGTTGGCCGCAATCTATTACATCAACAATTGTTGCAATTGATTTGACAACAGATCAATGAAATTTCCTTGTGCTGAGCCCACAATACCATCGACATGGGGTCCAAAATTTTGTTTGGCCTTTTCGAGGATGGACCGTGGCGCATATGGAAAGAAATCATAGAGCATGTCAGACTGAGAGTAAATTAGTTCAAGATGTAGTGCTCTCATTATCGCCTCCTCTTCTGGAAACACTCCATAATTTGCTACATCTTTGGATATGACGGGTACCAAAGACTTCAGGAACCATTCCAACAATAAAGTCAAAGGGAATTGTACTTTAATCAAGCTCTTCTGACGCTTCCATTCTCGAATGTGGTCGGAGATATGGTCAGCCTTAGTCTACTCAAATTTCACCAGCAATTCAGTTCTGACATCGTATCTCATGGGTAACTGGAAATGGTTTAAGAAGACCATCGCCAAGTTGTTAAAATAAGAATACCTCCAGCGGTCGAGCTCAATATACCATTTCATGACACCCTCGATAAGAGTGTGCTGAAAAAAGAGAAACTGGATAGAGTCATATCGTGGTGAGTTTTACAAGCACCATAAGTGGAAGGTTGTCACGTGATCACCTGGGTCTTCACCAAGCTTGCCTTCGAATTTTGGAATATCCGAGGGAAAATTAGTCGACATGGGGGCCCAACGTGGATAAATTAGGCCATTGAGTAACCTTGACAAGTCTGGAAAATGTAGCATTGCTAGAAATGGTAGTTTAGGTTGAGTACTATGTACAGGAGAAAGGGGGCATGGAGTTTGACTAGTACCAGGTTGCCAGGAAAAATTGGACTACTGGCCAGTGTTCTGGTAGAATTCGTGGCCTTGACCAGCATACGAAAACTACGTTTTCTAGGATATCATCGATTGAATCCCATAATTGGATGACATGGCTTGGGCGGGGATTACTCCCTACGTTGTGTTCCAAGGATTTTGGAAGGGGTTTCCCTGAGCTGATCTGATGGCATAGGCACTGAACCCTATCTGGGGTTCCATTGTTCATGGAAGGGGTTTCCCCCAACCGACATCCATTGCGAGGGAACTAATCTCTGCCAATGATTCCAAATCCCCTGAGAGGAGAAAACTCCTCTACTTTCCCCTTGTGTAGGAATAGTACCTTGCACAAGGTTTTGTTTCTCAAAAAAAAGGTTTCCCCCAACCGAGATGGCAACTGAAGAAAATGCGTTGTTCCCAAATGTGCCGAACAAAGAGAAATACATATATCCCACTGATGTAGTGTAAGATGAAGGTCCTAGACTTCCTGCTCCAAACAAGTTGTAATTAGCATTCGGCCCATGGGTTTCTAGAAAGAACCACCGAGTGAGGGGGACAGAGGAGGTATATGACCTTCACTGTAAGGGATAGCATTAAAGGGGATTGAAGTGCCCCCGATAGACCCTTACATGTGATCATTTGAGCTCCTTTCCCCTAGACCCATGGTCTTTAAGGTGGACCAGGTAAGGACAAAGTTTTAATCAAATATGGGTATCCCATATGATAATGGAGGGCCCATCTTACTCTGCGTAAATGGAGTAGTGGTCACTTCTAATGCATGTATTAGACCACTTCCCGAGGGTTAGGGATTCGATACCACTGTGGTGAATAGTGGCGAAGGTGGGTTAGGAGGCAAAATACCCCCATGTGGTAGTAGCCAAAACGGGAGTATGAGGACTCCTAGACAAAGTAGAAACATTTTCTTCCATGGTTGCTTGTAAGACTAACTGGTGCTCGGAAGGTGTCGCCTCATGAGGGACAACTTGTATTAAGATTGGCATCGACAAGTCAGTAATCGGAGGGTTGGCTGGGCCAAGAGCTTCTGCCCAAAAGTTAGAAACAATAGGTTCCTCCGAAGTTGAATAATCTCCTCATGAAGTAGGCTTGGGCACAGTTTCCCGCGGCCCGGTCGCTTCGAACGAACCTTGTTTGTCAAGTCTTTACTGTAACGGTGGAAGGGGTGGCTCTAATGTAACCGACGACCGACCTTGAAGCCTTCATGACCGACGAAGCTCTTGATCTTCCAGTTTGTGAAAATATCAATCGACATAGTAAGGCTTAACTAGCATTTAAAAACCAAGCACACACTAGAAAAATTCCTATAAGACAAATCAAGGAAACAACTATCTAGTAGGAAGAACAATTACGCAGCCAACACTACAGAATCTAACCAATGCAAGTGCAACTCGAACATGGAAGCACCCTCTGGGTATAATCTGCGAAGTGTGACCCGATGTTTGCCCTAGATACCGCGGTATACCCTTGCAGTCACCCGTGTAAGTCCTTAGAATATGGGCAACTAAGCTTCCAACTTGCAGTCAGTCACCAGGTGGGTATAGTCGACAGTCGGGCGGATCGCAATGAGCAGGATAACAATTTCAAAACCTATCAAGGGTATTGAAAGCAAGTGGTCAGGAAGAAAACATAGGATCTTGAATGAATTCAAGCTCCACGAATATTTGTAGGCAAATGAAGTCGGTAGTACTCCCATGAAACATTCTCAATATGTGTTCCCCACTATGTTTAGTCCATCTTTGGAGGGGTTATCTCCACTAAATTTCCTCACACGACCTCATGTTTAGCACCTGTGTTAGAGGGGTTTCCCGGTTAACTTTTACAACACTAGACTTTAACACTCCCTAACTTAGAATCCAATTGTTTTTTAATGGCCTTGAAGAGTTTCCTCTCCAACCTAATTCAAGGCCCTAGCCCTAAACTAGTTGGTTGACCCTACAAACATAAAAAGTCTAGTTAATTTTATATTTAGCATTCTTTTTAGTGGCTTGATTTCAATGATGATTTTAGGGGCTAAATTTCTCTCATGGGCTAATTTTCCATGGTTTTTCCAAAAATGAGATTCGCTATTTTAAAAATGATTCGCCCAAATTCTATAGGATAAAATTATTTTACCTTAAAAATCGCCAAAACTTTATAGAAACTATATAAAATACTTAGAAATTTGAATATTTTTACAAAAATATCACCAAACATTTATATTTGACATATGAAGGATTAGTAATATTTGCCAAGGTTTCTACATTTTAAAATAAATTTCCATCCTTAAAATCATCCCTACTTGATTTACTCAAGGGATATGGCGGTGAAACTAGTGATGTTATAAGAGATGAAAAAGAAGAGAACAATACAAAACTTGAAAGAAAAATTACTTCTAATCAAAAGCAAAGATTTACAACTAACTCTTTGTAACCAACTTTTCTTTAACTAACTTTTTCAAGATCTTGGAAAGAAAACCTGAAACGTATTTTCGCTTGACTAAAAGCTACTTATGTTTCAAGAAATCGATAAACAACTTAAAAAAAAAACTCTTTTTCCTTTTTAGCAAATAACCAATGCTAACTACTTTACCAAACTGAAAAGAAAATCTCTTTTTTTTTTTTTTGAAATTATTTTAAACAGAAAAACTGAAATAAATCTTTTTTTTTTTTAAAGCAAGTGAAAGGGGTAAAAAGAACACTAAAACAAGACTGAAACAAATCTTTAGCCCACTGCAGATCACAGGGAATCACTTAAGAATCCAAGAAGGCAGATCTACAATTCAAAAACTTGCTTAAAACCCTATCAAAATTAAACACAAGAAAATCAAGAAGACAAGTAAACTAAAATTGAAACCCAAGTTATGGTTGTAAGACAGAGAATTTGGATTGATCCTAGAAACCCTGAGAATTGTGAACTTCAATCAGGAAAGAGGCCAACTTCCTCTTTTTCAAAATTTTTCTTGGAACAGAGACATGGGTTGTTGCATCAGTAGCTTGTGTATGTACATGGGTTGTTTACTAAGTAGAGCGTGTATGTAAACAGGTTGACTCAAGACAGGGCACATACACCTCTAGATATTTCCAAAAAAGAAAAGATCAGACAAACTTACAAGGCAGGGACAAATGGTATAACACCTAAAGGTGACTAGAATCCCTTAATAAACTCACAAAAATCGACAGAAACTTGAAGGAAAAAAACCAATAAAACAACCCAAAATCCCCTAAACACCCTAGAGGCTTCCCCAGTATGGTCGCCAGTTCTTCTAGTGGGAAAAAATCCCCCTTTAACTACACCAGGGTTCAAAATGTAGGCAGATCAATTAACCTTCTAAAAGTCATTTAATTCTCTATACTACCCAAAACATACCAAAACTCATATGAAGAAAGAAAGGAAAAGGAGATCAGGTAACTATACCTCTAATCCCACATCTGGTGATGACCTCCTCATGCTTGGAAGTTCCACTAACTGCACGCCTCCTCCCAGGGATGACCTACATCCAAAGATTGACAAACAAAAAACTACAAGCATGCTATTCCATATATAAGTTAGGGTTAGATGTTATAATGTAAAGCATAAATCAATAAAATTATTCAAGACACCATCATTTGGGACAGGAAAATGTAATTATTTTATTAATAACACGAAGATTATACCTTTACAATCTAAGTCAGCCATTGTTTTGCGAACCTGGTCTGGGCTCGTCTTCACAAAGCTCCAAGTGCACCTTGTATGAACTTCTCTCAACCTCCTGATATATTTTTGGGAAGCGAATGGGTTAAATGGAGGAAGAAGGGGCTAATGAGGGAATGCTAAGGCAATTTCTCACAAAAGTCAGCAACATCTTGGGCAAAGAGGGGAAGTGAAATCGGGCAGAGTTTCATTTTTCTTATGCTTAGTTTTGAAATGAGACCCAAACACCTCATTTTATATGACAAAAGTATGGTTATTCAGTTGGGTGATGGGCTATAGCAAGTGTATTATTTGGGAAACTACCAATAGCCCGTAATCTCAATGATTTCCTTGCAACTTTTTATTTTTTGAAACATTTGCAAGTATACGCAGGTTGTAGTGGTGCAACATGTGTATGCAAGAAATTTGTAGTGGTGCAACAAGTGTATGTACGTGGTAAATAATGGTGCAGGGTGCGTACATCTTCTAAAAATTGTTTTTTTAAGAAGAGCAACTCAATAGTTCTTTGGCAAAAAATGCAAGTAAGAGGGCCAAGGCCATGTATGCATGTGTAGAGAAATTTAGGGTTATAACACTATGCCCTTTTAAAAAATACATAATGGTAACCAAATAGACACGTGGAAAGTAGAAGTTGGTCCATGTGGTGATACTCCTCCTAAGTTTGCCTATAAGTTACTTATGAAGTGTCTGACTTTTATAGAACAAGTGAGAATCACTTTTACAATAAAGTTAGTTTATAAATGAGAGTTGCATGCAAAAAATAACTTAAAAGAAAATATTTAAAGTTATTTAATAGTGATTCACTTTTATAACTTAAGTGAAATGCACTTTACAATAAATGCATGAACTTTAAAAAAACAAAGGAACAAAAGAGAGACTTGAACTCAATACCTCTTACTAAGTAAAGTAACTTTTAACCAAGTGAGCTAGTGAAAAACATATTAGATTGTTTTGAATGAGGATTGTTGTTTTTGTTGTTGTTGTTGTTGAATACGAGTTTGGAAAGCATGCCCATAAAAAACTCTTTTTACACAAGAAAAAAAATTCACTCTGAATCTAGCTGAAATGGTCGTATCTTGGGAAAAAATAAACCTTTTTGAGTGAAACAAAAAGATTTCTTGACTAAAAAAGTTCTTTGGAAGCAATAGAACAGTCCTCTCAGCCCAAAAATGTACAAAAATGGCAGAAACCAGAGATGAGAAAACATGGTTTCACGATCTCGATCTACAATGGGAGTGGGTCTTCAAATGCACTTTGATGCCATGTTCGACAACACACGTATTCCAATAGAGGGAAAACACATTCAATAACCACTCACACAACTAGATAAAATATCAACACATTGGTGTTGTCACATGGTAAAACCCCTATGGGGAAACATCTATGGCCCCAACCAATGTGGCCACTCTGAGTAATTTATTAATGCAAGAGAAACATTTATAGAGAGATTTTACAAGAGAGTTTCTCACAATCAATCATTGGAAAATGACCCTCCATGCTCTTTAAATAGAGAACATGGACCAACTAAGTGTTAATCCATGGATCAATGTAGTTGTTAATATCAAGGAGAATATGAATTGTCAGATCACTCTATGTGGAGAACATATCATGATTGTCATATTTCCTAACTATAAATGCATACTAATGCATACTAAATAAACGCACTAAGAAACGCACTTCTATCTAATGACACATTTGACCAAGTTGATATTAACTAACTCCTAATTGCCTAAATGTCCTAACACCCCCCCTTAATAACAACTTGTGATATGATTGAAGGATTTACAAATATGACAAAATAGGAGAAGGAAGGAGGAATTAGAGCCTATCCCCCCTTAATGGAAACTTCCTGAAATCCTAACATAGATCGTAGTTTGGAGAACTTTGCTTCTGTAAGAAAGATTGTGAAAATGTTTGCAACTTGATCTTCTGTAGGGAAAAAGATCACTTCAATAAATCGATCATGAATGATATTTCTGATGAAGTGCATGTGTATCTTGATGTGTTTGTTGCAATGATGTTGAAATAGGTCTTTGGAAATCTTGATGGCACTATAGTTGTCCCACCAGAGGGTTGAAGGATGTTGTTGCTAGAATCCAAACTCTGAAAGGATATTTCAAAGCCATAAGGCTTCTTGAATTGCATTAACCACTGCTCGATACTATGCTTCTACTGAAGAAAGAAAAAATGTCTATTGTCATGAACCAAGTGTCAGGTCCTAAACCAATACTGAAAGCATAACCTGCAGTAGATTTTCGATCATCAGGGTCACTATCCCAGTTTGAATTAGTGAAAATAACCAATAAAGGAGTCCCCCCTGAGCTATAATGTATCTCAAACTAAACTTTATCCCAGACGTACTAAAGTATTCTTTTAACTACTTTCCAATGAATTTCAATGAATTTCATGGGGTGTTTACATATACCAGGAAACGAGACCAACAACAAATGAAATATCAGGATGAGTATGAGTCAAGTACAATAGGCTACCAACTAATTGACGGTACAAAGTGGCATCAATTTCTGGAGAAGTACAGGTGGCAACAAGTTTGACTCTAGACAGGAAGGGAAAAGGGGATGGTTTACAATCTTCCATGTGAAAGCGATGAACAAGGTCACAAACATACTTATATTGGGATAGAAAAATTCCTTCCTGGGTTTGCAAAATTTGGAGGCCAAGGAAATAGTGCAAAAATTCTAAGTATGTCATTTAAAATTTCTTCTCAAGGCTAGTTTTCACATGGTTTAAAATTTTTGGGTCACTGCAAGTGAGGATAAGGTCATCAACATAAATAAAAAGGATTATGATATGGATTCCTAATTTCTTGGTGTAGACATTAGGGTCAAAATGGAATCTAGAAAATCTGGTGTTAAGAAGAGAGTTTTCCATTTTGGCATACCTTGCTTGGGGAGCTTGCTTAATACCATAAAGAGATTTCTTAAGGTGACAAACAAGGCTAGATTCATTCTAGACATAGCTAGGAGGTTTTTCCATGTAGATTTCTTCTTGAATATCCCCATGAAAGAAGGTGAATTTGATATCCATCTGATCAACTTCCCATTTATGTGAGGCTGCAAGGGCTAGAAAGAGGTAGATGTAATTCATTTTGGCTACAGGGGAAAACATTTCATTATAGTCAATTCCTTCAACTCAAGAAAATCCTTTGGAAACTTACCAAGCCTTATGTATTTCAAGACTTCCATAAGAGGAATACTTAGTTATGTAGACCCATTTACATCTAAAAAGTTTTGTTCCTTTTGGAAGAGGTACAAGATCCCAAGTATCATTCACTATTAAGGAAAGATATTATTCATTCATTGTTGTATCCCAACCTGGATTACCTGAAGCTTATGCAAATGTCTCTGGATCATGAGTGTTTGAAACTTCATCCAAACTAGAAGAGGCTCACTGGAACTATGAACGTGTTCAATGCTGATCTGAAGAATCAATGACAAGATCACCAACTGCTTATCGTGTTAAACGAACCCATATAGGAAGTGGTGGTTTTGGTTCAGGTTCATGTTCAATGGACTCATCTGGAGGAAGGTGAGCAAGCGGGGGTGGATTTTCATCCTCACTTTCATCATTTGAAGAAGAATAAACTAGAATAGGAACAATAGATGGCATAAACTTCGAATATGTCTCACAGGATGAAGAAGGCACAAAAATTGAATTATGAGTGAAGCCCAAGATATTTTCATCAAATTTAACATCTCTTAATAATAATTTCATTACAATGTGGTTGAAGAAGTTTGTAACCTTTGACAAGTTTAGAATAACCAACAAATATAAACTTCTCATTTTTTGGCTACAATGGTTTCCTTTTCTCATCGGGAGTGTGAGCCCATGATACACTTCCAAATACACAAAAGTGACTTACATATGGCTTAAGTTTATTCCATGATTCTTTTAGTGTTATATTTTTAAGAGCCTTTGTGGGAGTGTGATTTACTATGTAATTTTCATAGTTAATGGCTTCCACCCAATACTTTAGACTTAATTCCTTAGATTGGATCACACAATTATCCATTTCTTTTAATGTGCAGTTCTTTCTCTCAACAACACCATTTTTCTATGGTGTATATGGAACAATGTGTTACATTTGGATTCCCTGTGTAGTGTAGTAACTTGTAAAATTATTATTCAGATATTTTCCTTCATTATTTGTTCTTAACCTTTGAATTTGATGTCCAAATTGCATTTCTACAAGGTTCTTATAGGCCAAGAACTTGTCAAAAACATCGCTCTTAAGTTTTAATAAGTAAATCGAAGTGTGTCTGGAAAAGTCATCAATGAAAGTTAAGAAAAGCTTGCACCTAGAAAATGAAGAAGAAGAAAGTGGACCATACAAGTCACTATGAACAAGATGCAAAGGGAACGAGGTGTGTCAAGGGGCACATTCATCAAAATTGTCCCGATAATTTTTTTCGAGACCGACACAAACACCATATCTACAAGAAACAAGAGGAAGAAGAATCACCATCTGTTGATTACATAGTTGATGCAATGAGCGATAGTTTAGATGACCAAAATTCTCATGCCAAAGTTTACCCAAGTCATCACTATGAGCAACAAAAACTAATGGAAATGATGATGAACCAAAGTTTTCAAACTTGTACAACCTGGTAATATCATCAACAATTCTAGTTGCAAGAACATGCTGAGGATATTTTAGATTCTTGATTACAACTTGGTGAGGTGAAAACTCTAAGGTTTTACCTTCACCTGAATGAGTGATTTGATTTATTGATTGAAGGATGCAAGAAATATTTGGAGCACATTATACATCATTGAAATGACCATTATCTACCCGAAATGTTCTAGACCCTACAACACTAAGTGATTTGTCATCACCAAAAAATATTTTCTTGGTGTTACATTCATTTAGAGAAGCAAATATGGCTTTATTCTTAGCCATATGATAAGATGATTTAGAATAAATAAGCCACTCATCGGAAGAACAAGTAAAATTTGCATTGAAGGAGAAACCAAAAGCAGAAAGTGCATGTCCATGAGAAGAAGAAGAAAAACAATTAATATTGATGTTGTGCTTCTTCATCGTTGCTTCTAAATCTATCATATTCTTAAAACTTTTCAACTCATCATTACCATATTTCCCACAAAAATTGCAATGTCTGTCAGCTTTCTTACTTTTAGATTTTGCTCATTTATCACCATTAGGAGCTGAAGTTGGATGAAAGTTTGGGACCCTTGCTTTTCTTGTTGTTGTGGTGAGTATGTTGTGTCTTGAGATTCTTGTATTTATGTTTCCGTTGGACCACTAAGGCTTTGTTGGATGTACCTATAGTGTTGATCAATCCAAGTTGCACAAGATTATCTTTCTCTCTAATTGGAGCATCACAAAAGGAATCAAGAGAGGGTTCTTTATAGTAAGTCCCTAGAGATTCTCTAGTGGCATAAAATGTAGATACAAAAAATAATATGCACTACCTATCTTCGCAAGAATTAAACATATATACATCGATCTTCCTTCAGATCTTGTTCACATTATATACACAAAATTCTAAGAGTTTTCAACTTAGATAAGTAGTCTTCAATGCAAGAAACATTATTTGGAATTAAAGTCATTAACTAATTTCCCAACTGGTGGGCTCGAAAAATATTGTGTTTACCAAATACAACTGTAAGTGTTTCCCAAACTTTATTGTGGGCATCAAGTCATTGAAGTTGAAACCTTAAATAAATAGAGATGGACATTATGATTAGTCCACATACTTCATCATTCCTATTAATCCATTTGGAATACTTGTCATCGTGAGTGGGTTATTTGTGTTCTCCCAAGCTAATCCAATATAGTCATTTACTTCTTAATAAATCCTCCATATGGGATTTCTATTAGAAGTAGTTCGTGATAGTAAGAAAAATATCACTAGAAGAATCTATATTAAATATGTTTATAATATGTATTTAAAAACTAAAACCGATGGTTTGGATGGAAAGATATCGAAAAATTAGGCTTCTTAAAAAAACACGATATTGAAAACAGACTTTGTATGTGAAAGTTAAGCCCTTTTGAAAAAATGAATAAACAATAACCAAAGATCCACATGACAAGCAGAATTTGGTCCATGTGGTGATACTCCTCCTAACCGTTCCTACAAGTAACTTATGAAGTGTCTCACTTTTATAGAACAAGTGAGAATCACTTTTACATTGAAGTTACTTTATAAATGAGAGTTGCATGCAAAAATTAACATAAAATAAAATATTTAAATGTATTTAATAGTGATTCAGTTTAATAATTTAAGTGAAATGCACTTTACAATGAATGCATGAACCTTTAAAAAAAAAAGTAATAACAGAGAGAATTAAACTCAAGACCTCTTACTAAGTAAAGTAACTTTTAACCAAGTGCAATAGTGCAAAACATATTATATTTTTTAGGAGGAGGATTTGTGTTGTTGTTGTTCAAGGTGTCCCTAGAGAGAGTGCTCATAAAAAACTCCTTTCACACAAGATAACAACTTCGCTCCAGATCTGAATAAAATGGTTGTATCTTGGAAAAACGACAACCTTTTTGAATGAAACGAAAAACTTTTTGATTGAAACGAGTGCTCCAGATGCAATAGAACAATCCTCTCAACCCAAAAATTTATGGAAATGGAAGAAAACTAGAGATGAGGAAACACATCTTCGTGATCTCGATCCACAACGAGAGTGGGTCTTCAAATGCGTTGTGATACGATGTTCAACAACATAGGTATTCCAATATAGGACGAACACCTTCACTAGCCACTTGCACAACCATATCAAAGATAAACATACTAATATTTTCAGGTGGTAAAACCCCTACGAGAAAATATCCACAGACCGAGCCAACATGGCCACTTGGAGCACTTTATTAATGCAAAAGAAAAATTTACAAAGAGATTTTACAAGCGAGTTTATCACAATCGATCATCAACAAAAGACCCTCCGTGCTCTTTAAATAGAGATCATGGACCAATCAGGTGCTAAGCCATGGATCGATGCAGATGTTAATATCAAGGAGAATATGAACCGTCAAATCACTCTATGTTGATAACATATCATGACCATCGAATTTCCTAACTACAAATTCATACTAATGCATACTAAAGAAACACACTTTTACCTTATGACACATTATACCAAGTTGATATTAACTAAATCCTAAGTGTCTAAATATCCTAACATAAAATACTTACAAAATGATACTTTGTAATTCAACCTAAGACAACTCACTGTAGATGATACCGACAATAACAATGGTGTTACCCTCTTCCACGACCATAATATCTCAGTGATACCACCCAACGTCAGTTCCTAGGATCAAATCATGAAGTTTAAACAAATATGCATAAAATCAATTCCATTCATGATAGATAAAAATTGATCATCAACAAATTTTATCACTATGAATAGCTTGGGAAAGAATGGAGAGTCACTGCTAGGTGGAGGACGTGGTTGTACAACCTTCTCTAAGGCAACATCTGTAATGAACCAAATGTTTAAAATATCATAACAAAACAAAAATACACACCATGTACATAATGTGAGAATGAAGCACAAATCCAAGATAAATAAGTTATACAATAGATCCTTAAAGAATAGGAGAGCCTCCTCCAAATATCCAAATACATTCATAGATATCAATTCACATGGCTACAGTAATGAATACATGATCTCTATATATACTTATTCACACCTACACATGAGGCTCCTTTACTACTAGGCCGCAAATACTACATATATATTTACATATTACATGTGCATTTACCTTACATATACCCACTTATGGGGTCATATCATATATATTTAACCTGATATATTCCCCCTTTGGGTCGTAGCATAGTACCCTCCTTCAAAACACTTTGTCCTCAAAGCTTTGAAATTAAAGGCTTCAAATGTGATGAAACCATGTAATATGATTTTCTTATGTTCCTACTTTCTTCTTTCCATTGATGATTATCCATCCATCCAAAATCAATTATTTTCAGTTGTAATCTTTGGTGGCTAGTTGTTGCATAATTTTCTTTCCCTCGATTCCATGTATTGTTGTTGAAGCTTCTCCAATTTCTAGTTTTTGTGATTCCATATTCCATGAATATTGATGAGTATTCTATCTTCTTCCTTGATAGTGTTTATATTTATCTTCTTGTCTTTCTTGAAATATTTCATGATAATGAGGGTATCGATATAGTTTCACATTTGATGGTTTTTCTTCAGTATGCACACCCATTTCATCTATCTTATTTTCATATATATAATGGAATCATTTTTCCTCTTGTCTTGGTATTTGATTCCTCTATCCTTGGAGATAATACCATCATATTTGGCATGCACATCCTCTAGATAAATTTAAACATCTTCAATTATCTTTTGGTGACCTTCTTGAATCTTGTATTCCTTCTCTTTTTGGAGCTGCAATGTCACACTATTTCTCAAATTATGATGTCCTCCAATTTTGGATTGCATTTTGTTTCTACCTTATTAGTATCTAGGGATTCCTCAACCTTCTTAAAAAAAAATCTCTTCAATTCTCTTCAATTCGTACAAGATCCTCATTCGTTCTGGATTTTGATAATTCTTCTTTTCTTCTTTAAATCTCTTAACCTAATTCAATAATTTTTTTATTATCGTTTCGTAATATACATATTTCTTCATATTTGTTTTTCAATTATTCCCTTGACTCGTCCTTTTCCCACTTTCCTTTTCTAGAATTTTCTTGTTTTAATTTTTGAACTTCTTTAACAACTACTTCATTTAGGTCTTGTATCTTAGATAGCTCATCACCCTTCTTCTTAATCTGCTCTTTTTCTTCTTTTAGATCCTCTTAAATTTTGTACATCTCCTCCCTGTTTGTATCCTCTATCCATTTATTTTAGAAGAGTTTTTCAAAATTTTCCCATGTAGGGGAGAGTTTAGTACCTTCATCAAGGTTATCCCGCCACTTAAAAGGTTCACACTTCAAGTAAAATCTTGTCATGAAAGGTCTCAAATAATTTTGATTTATTATCCTCAACCATTCCCTGAGATTGATTTCATCTTTATCTTCATCTCATGTAAATTTAGTTATTTCCATTGATTCTTACGTTAAGTCTAACCCCAAACATCAACTTACAACCTCAATATATTAAGTATATGTTGAGGGGGATGGACTAACTTTAGCTCAACAATAGGAATCACACTCGAAGACGAGGCCCAATTAAACTCTTTTTCATTTGGGGTAGTGTGATTTTCCAAATTTGTTATTAGACAAGTTTTTGATGGGATTTAATGATCAAATATTCATCTCCAAACATTCCTTTCAAACTATTTTTTTTTTAATTCTTATTTCTTTTTTTTATGCAAGAGAATACGATTATTCTAAAGAAGAATGATTTTTTTTAAGAAATATGGGCCAAGGATAACCTTCCACAAACAATATGTAAAGAATACCTAGAGTTGAATAATTCAAGAAATAATACTATCATTCATCAACCATGGAATATTCTTCAAGAAACAAAAAGAAATGACATGCATGCAAAGATATATAAGAAGAACATTAGCAAGAAAGAATTCTAAGTTGTACTTATAAATGACAAATTAAAACACATCGATTTTCACCAAATTTCATTCAAAGATCAATAAAATACTCAAGATAACTCAAAATAATAACGATCTTACTGAATTCTTGTAGTAGATAAATGAATTCATAAACAATCCACATATCTGGTCACATTGACAAGTTTGGAAAAAAAATTATTTGGCTCTTATGGAGCTTCTCAATTAACTATAATGAGAAACAGATCTTCATCTGATTACAAAATTTCATTCAAAAACCATCGACCCTTCTTACTTGGTCAATTCCCTTATTTTTGAAAGTGGAAATGTCTAAAATAACTTTAAAGTCTAGTCTAAGTGAAGAAAAATTGATAGCGATGTGGACTGCTCCATGTGTACTCTTCCAGTGATCTTTTAGTTGCTCAGGTGATTACCCAAGTGCGTTTTCCTTATCATATTCGGACCATCAGGTGAAGATATATCCACATGTGTGCATATAGGGGGATTGATGTTGATCCGTTGAGGTGCTTAGTACCTCTTTAATTTTCATTGTGTTTTGTTTGAACTTGTCCAAGATGGAAACCATGTGTTGCAAAACCACAGATGCTTTCACGAGGCCTTCCACAAATCTCCTAATATTCCACTTTTCCAAGGTGGTTATTTGGAGAACATTTGACTCATATTTTTTTATCTTGATCATTGTGCTCTTTTACAATATCATTTAGGTCTCATAAATTCTTCGGTGGGAAGAACTAATGGAATTGAATCTCCCTCATATTCTCATTTATTTTATCCCAACTTCTGAGACATTCTTCCCATATTTCTTACATCTTTTGTTGCGGTTCAACCATAGTCTGGGTCCAGTGTTTGGCAACTCTTTGTATTCTTTCTATGTTGTCATCCATGAGAATTATGATGCAATTCTCCTCTCCTCCTCAACCCTCTTGGATTTGTTTAATGTATTCAATCTAGGCCAAGACATTGTGTGCCCTTTCAAACCACTTCAACATTTATTTTTGCACTACCATCCCCAATAAAGTCTCTTCTTGGTAGTTAACATCCTTGGCCATGGAAATATATCTTTCTAATTTGTACTATCTATACTCTTCTAGGAATTCGACACTCATAATTATGATTGATTGAGTCGTGTTCTGGTACTACTCATCCTAATATCCAATGTGTTGGAAAATTGATTTTTATTGATGTGAACGATAGAGGAAGTATAGAAGCCTATAGAAGAATTGGGTATAATTGAAGAAGTCTCCAAAGTGGTTCCATTATGAAGTAGACTTAAGCATGGCCCTCATGGGAAGACGCTTTGAAGAAGTCTACAAGAAACCTAGAGGTGTGGTCATGAGGACTGAAGGTGATCGAGAACAATGAGGTTGGAGAATACTTCAAGTGTATACAAAACCCTCATAGATGAATAGTCTTTCCATTTCCAATGGTAGGTGGTACATCACGTAATTCCTCATGATTGAGAAGTTATGAGGTCATGAAGTTGGAAGCCCAAAATATGGGTTAAGAAGCACCTAATTGGTTGCAATTCATTAATGAAAGGGTAAAGTGGTTGTAACAAGAAAGTTCAAGAAGCCCTAAACTTAAGGAAAGAGGTTACTTAGAAAAAATATATATACACCTCAATAAGTCACTCATAGGAATATTCACACACAAGTTCATTTGAATATCTTCTATGTGAGCAAGTGAACTTTTGGCGAGTTTGCGACGGTTAAATATGAGGCAACAAAAGAGTTAGAAGTGTAGGAATTTTGGGATTGTAGAGGAGAGCAGGTTTTGCTGAGAAACCCCTAGTTTGGTTGACCCCTGTGGGTCAGACAACTAGTATCCCATGAGGAAACCCCATGATTTGTCTAGGGCTCATCATGCGAGTCCCCTCTAGCCAATAGGTCCTATTCTTGTGAGGATAAGATAAATCTGGGAAGACATGCTTGTATTAGGTTGCAACAAGGTTTGATGGTACAACAAAGTTACTAAAGTACGAGTTGGTATGTATCAATTTATTCTTCATGAGTAAAGGTATGTCATTTATGTGCTTCTTCATGAGTAAAGGTATGTCATTTATGTCATTTATGGTTTCATATGGTAGAGGTCCATGTTTTGGTGTTATTGATACATGCTTGAGACATATCCTTGGTACTTATTTCATGGATGTTATGGTTATTTGTTAGAGGCACATCTTTGTGATATTGGAATATACACTTGGTATATCATCTTGATGGTTATGGTGCATACTTGAGGCACATTGTTGAGACATTGGCACATCTTGGATACTTGTAATATGGTATGGTAAAGGTTCTAGAACATGGTTGATGTATGGTATGGTATAGTTTGATGTACATGGTTGATACATGGTTGATGCATGGTATGATACATGTTTATGTACATGGTATGGTTATGGTTTTGGTATCCATGTGAGTGGATTAGGTTATGGTTGATCAATGAAAAAGATAGTGACAGGGAGAGTGATAGGTTGGATGATTGATTGATCATCAGTTACAAGTTTATGTGGTAGTGATAGTGACAACGACAGTGATAGTAGAAATGACAGTGACAGTGACAGTGGCAGTGACAATGACAATGGTAGTGATAGTGACAGGTTGATGTACTAGTTACAATGGAAGTTACATGTTGATCAGTAATAGTGACAGTGAGTCTACACTTATATTTCAAGGCGACGGGATGGGGTAAGGAAAGGGGGTTGTATCCTCCTTCTGGTTGGTTTTGGAGAACTCGGGGCGTTGGTGCTTCCTTCAGGTTAGTTCCTGTAAATTAGGGGGTCGTAGCCTCTCGGTAGGTGCTGGAGAATTCAGGGAGTTGGTGCTTCCTTCAGGTTGGTGCCTGTAAATTATGGGGTTTGTGACTCCTTCTAGTTGGTGCTGGAGAATTTGGAAGTTGGTACTTTCTATGAATATATTCTTTGACATATAAGAAAGCATTATGTGGCTTTCTCCCATTTGATTTTCCACGTAAATTATGGTGTACTGTCTATATGTAGTTATTTGTTAGGCTTTGTTGATTGATATTTATCATGATATATTGATGATATACTTTTGATAAAGTTAATGATTACATGTTATGATTAAAAGTGGTAAAACATTGCAGAATACTGATTCACCCCCCCTCTCAATATTCCAAAAATTGGTATTAGAGCAGGTCCTTCAAGAAAACTGTGTAACAAATGGAAGGAGGACCATGGAGTATGATAATATTGGAGTACCATAACTTGAAGGGAAAAAATATGCCTTATTGTAATACCCCTAGGATAAACCCCAACTGTAAATGTAAATACAAATGTACTTAGGCTGGTGAGCCAGGATGCAGAAAGGACAATATATCTATGATGTAAATGTAAATGTATTCACATGCAAATATTAATGAAAAACACATCACTACGGCAGACCAACCATGTAAAAGAGTATGGGGGAATAAACTCCACTAGTTAGGGAAAGGGGGCTAAAATTTACGGATAAGGGATTAAGCTAGGAAGCTTAAGCCAAAAAAGGAATATTATATTAATATTCCTTGAAGTATAAAGTATGGATAATTATTTTATCCTAAGTTATAAGGATGGGGACAAGTACGACAAAGTAGTTCTCAACATGACAAGTGTCAAGTTGGGAACATGCATACATATAGTTTGAACTTAGTTCATTTTCCCATCATTCCACTATTTTTTCACTCAATGATTTGAGTTGTCCTTCGTAACTTTCTGTTATTATCATTGTACATGTACCATACCTGAACCAATACCATACCCATACCTATATGTATACTTCTACCTGGTTAAGTTAGGATCTGGACTGAAGAAGCGAGTTGTCATTCCCATGGGATATTGAAGAGGCGGGTTGTCAGGCCCATGAGAAAGTCTCTCTAGGTGAGAGAATTGTTGGGAATTGATTTCCCGAAGGTGCCAAACTGCAACTACAGGGCTTTGAGACTTCCTGTCTGGCCTGTTGTTGAAGCCCCCAAAAGGAAGTGGGGCAGTCGAGGGACTGTTGAGAAGAGAAGGGGCACATTTCTGGGGTGGGATAGGAATGTGGGGAATGAGGGATTATAGGCTGTTAGTTCAAGTTGACACCTTTGATAGATTTTTTCTTATTGTCTGAGGTACATCATCCTGGTTAGGAATTCCTTTACCTGGGTGGATTTTAGTCCTAGCTCAGTGGCGACCCACTACTAAGAGTTTTGAGTAATGTGGCTTAAGGATGGGAGGAATGTGGAAGGTCTGCATGTAGATGGTGATATTTTTACCAAGATAAGTGTCAATTGCGTGTTAAATTACATGTTACATTGTTATTTATGCGTTTATTTTTATGGGTTTTTCCGGTGTGTGTTGCATGTGTATTTTTATTATTATTCTGTATGAATTTGTGAATTTGCAGAGTTTCTATATGCTTTATTTTTGTATACAGTTCAAAATTTTTATGTGGCATATCCTATTTGGATGATGGGGATGCTATAAGATGGTATCAAAGATCCAGTTTTCAACACTCAGCCTTGATGGGTCGAGAAAGTTGAATTGAAGTGAAATTTCATAGAGAATTGATTTCAAAGTGGCCAAATTTCAAGTTATAGCATGTCCATGGTAAAAATCAGAAGCAACTGAGTGGAATTGGGCAAAAGCCCCAATTTCTGTTGTTAAATTCATGGGAAATTTGACAAATTTGGCTAAGTGGTGAGATATTCTTAATTTGATATCTATTCTAGCAAATTCAGACTTGGAATTGGTTGAATTTACAGTTACAAGGTTCCAGGAGGGTGCTGAGAAAACACTTTGACTATGTTCAAATAATCAGGAGGTGTAGTAGTTCAAGAAATCAAGAAAAGGCCAAGGAGTTGACCTTGTAGTGGACAGATCAAAGGTCAGGGCTTTGAAAGATTGAGAAATCCTTCGTTGGAGGGAAGTAGAGCCACAAAGGAGAGACCTTAACAATTTTTTATTTTGGCTGCAAGATTAGATCTGGGTCATTGGATCAAACCTAGATGAGAGGAGAGCACACAATAGAGGATATCAGATCCCAACTATTGGATATGAACGTAGGAGAACGAGAACCGTCGATCGGTGTTCTCGGACCGTATGTCTTGGCTAAAGCAGATCCGATCTTAGCCATAGATCCCATTATGGAACGTGAGCCATAGATCTCACAATTCAGAGATTCGACACTTCAGGAAAAATTGACTATTGTATCTCCCAGAGGATAAATCCTCGAAGCTACGAAGTCCCAGAGTGAATCTACATCGTAGATCACTCGGAGAGTGGGAGATGTTGGATCCCCGAGTGGTTTGGAGAATTAGCACTCTGGGAGAAATTGGGTGTGGTATCACGAAGTGGATAATTC
Organism: Picea glauca; assembly: GCA_000966675.3. Taxonomy (NCBI): domain Eukaryota; kingdom Viridiplantae; phylum Streptophyta; class Pinopsida; order Pinales; family Pinaceae; genus Picea; species Picea glauca. Next base: position 207,080 of record JZKD02S1401518.1, read on the forward strand.
CCCAAAGTCCTGAATTCCAGAGTAAATATTGATTGTCAGTTGTTGGGTACACATGTTCATAGATTTCCAAGTATTCAGAAATTCATCTATCCCGATGATTATGGGTGAAATTTATTTTGGTGTGAAAACTCTCAAAGATCTGACATACCTGAGTTAATCCTATCTGTTGATAAAATGAGAGTCTCAGCCATAGATCTCCACCCTTCTCCAATTTGGTGTTCAATAGTTTGAGAGTGTGGTGGTCATCTAGAGCAAGAATCCCTGAAGCCCGAAGCCCAAAGTTAATCACAGTCGTTGGCTATGGGAGGAGTGTGAGTCGTCGATTTTCGTTCGGTGTTAGGCTATCCGGGAGGTAGCGTGTGTTGGATTACAGAAACTTTTGAAGCCCAGAGTCATGAAGTGAATCTCCACCATAGATCGTGGAGGAGGGACGAGAATCCCCGCCAGCCGTTATATCTGGCCGTAAGAGTTTGGAGAGAGGAAGGATAGGGAGAAGACCTACACCCTCTGGTAAAAGTTACTTTATGACCAAATTCGCCCGATAACCACTCCAGAACATTGGAGTGTTGAAAAGGTGAATGTTCGTAGAGTGCCAAAGTCTTGGAGCTCTAGATAGCTCCTTTTAGTTGAGCGCTTGGTTCTAGCTCGTGGTCATGTGATATTTCTGTCGAAGAAAAGGGTCTAGCGCCTGTGGTTTTTATTCTATGTGAAAGGAGCTTATATTAAAGAACCCATGGGTTTTGGGACCTGCATAAAGAAGCAAAAAGGGCTTGTGTACATTAAGAGAGAATCCAACATGGATCTAAGATCTAATTTGTCTCTAGAATAAGATCCTAAGACTTGGAGGTCACACGAGCCCCCTAGTAGGTGTGGGGGGTTTGCATCATAGAACTTTGACTGAGAAAATCAAGAAGGATATGTACCTGTATGAGAAAGGAAAGAGTAGATAATCCATGCAGAAATCTTGGAAGGATAAGAAAAAGGAGAAATCTGATCAGAGGAGGAAGGGATTCAAACCTCCTTTCAATATAAATAGCCCTAATAAAAATCATCAATACCAATATCTAAGGTTGAATCCAAGAGAGAAGATTCCTTGGGAAAAGGGGAATACCACCAATCCAATGTTGGGGATGCAAAGAAGATAACATGTACAAGGATATACCTCATAGAAAGGACAAAGTGAATACCATGCACAACATCCAAGAGGCTACTACAATAGAAGACATGGGAAGAATTAATGGACAACTTTCAAATAACCATAACTTTCTGCTCAAGACTCAGAATTGACCATGGAAGCAGGCATTGGAAAGGTATTGGACAATAGAATATAACTATTTACCTAGAAAATTGATCTGGGCAATCAATTTTTTAGGAAACTAGAAGAAAGAATTATGATGCTTTATTGAACTAGAAGTGTACATAATTTCATGAATTTGTTAAATTAATTAGCCTAACAAATTTTGTTGGTTGCACATTTTGCAGAGTTAACAACAATTAGATCAGAAAAGGATCAACACAGAGTTTATAATCATGGAAGATACACAGGGGGATTACATCCATCAAGATGAGATCAACGAGATGTATGCCAATATGGGTAATGAAGGTACAAACTCAAATGGACATGGAGAAGGAAATGAAGAAAGCATGAACTTGGTAGAGACCATTAAAATTTTGTAAAAGGAAGTCCAAAGTTATAAAGATGATAATGGGAGGCTTATGAAAGACAAGGAGAAACATGAGGGCTTCAACATAAAGTTAATGCATATCTTGGACAAAATAGAAAAGAAGATGGATAAGGAGAATGACCCAATCAAATCAGGAATTCATCGGTCTCGTGATGAGAGGATAAGAACAAGAAGTGTTGGAAGACATCACCATCACTTCCTAAGGCATTCCACTAGGAGAGAACACATTATTTCAAGTCCATCCCCTGTCAAGAAACATAAGAGGAGGTATGGGGTGGATGAGATACAAGGAGAAATGAACCAAATAAAGCCTCCTACATTTTATGGTGAGCACAAGAAGGATGAAGATGCAGAGACATGGTTGCTAGGCATGAGGAAGTATTTTCAATTGCATAATTACTCTTCACATGCATAAGAAATAATTTCCATCTATTAGCTCAAGGGAAAGGAATCCATCTGGTGGGACCAATTTTTCCATGTGCAACACATTGATGAGAAAAATGTTACTTGGAGGGAATTCAAGAGGCATTTTCAAAATAAACACTTGACTAAGAGATACTATGAAAAGAAAATGAAGGAGTTCTTTGAACTCAAGCTTGGAAGTATGACCATAGATGAATATGAAAGAAGGTTTTTAGAACTGCTAAAGTATGTTTATTTCATCAAGGAAGAGCCAGTTAAGATTCAAAGGGATTTGAGTGGGTTGCCATCATTTATCAGTGATAGATACAATATGATGATCCCAAAACATTGGAGGAGACCATAAGGTGAGCTAAACGCCTTTATGATCAACATAAAGGAAGGACAGATTTCCAAAACTCTTGGGAAGACAAGAAGAAAAAAAAGATGGAACAAAGGAAAAATGGGACTAAGCCACCATTATTTATAAATATTCCTCAGCAACAATTAGCTTATAGAGAACCCAGAATGACCAAGACAGTGGGGAAAAGACCAAGTCAAACACCTATTCAATGTTGGTGTTGTGGGGGAGATCATATGTATAGAGATTGTGCTCACAGAGGTGAAAAAGTGAGGATTGTTCATAATGAACAACAAGATGATACACTGGAGGACATGGGAAGAAATGTACCTAGGATCTATGAAACCCTGGACAACAAGCGAGCTGAGTTTCAATCACATATGATTGATGTGGAAGGTAAGATCAACAACCAAACCATTTCTATTTTAATTGATTCATGATCTAGTCATAGTTATATAGATCCTAAGATGGTGGAAAGATTGCATTTGTCAAGAAGCAATCTTGGAAAATCTTGGTTGGTGCAGTTGGCTACAATAGATAAAAGAAAAATTAATGAGATGGTTAAGGCATGTCCATTGGACATGAATGCACTGAGCATTAGGGCATATTTGAACATCATACCTTTAGGTTCCTATGACTACCTAATCGGTATGTATTGGTTGGAACAACACCATGATATCCTAGAATATTATAATAAGGAATTTACTTTCTTGGATGAGAAAGGGAACCTAAGGACAGTACAAGGAATCCCCAAGGCAGTAACCATTAGAGAAATTTCAACATTGCAGCTGAAGAAAAGTTACAGAAAAGGGTGTCAAATATTTGCAACACATATGAAAGAGAAACCTAAATATAAGGTGAAAATATTCAATATTATGCATTCTTAAAAGAGTTTCAAGATGTATTTAAATAAATACTAGGATTACCCCCTAAAAGAGACATTGATTTCTCCATCAATATGATGCCTGGAGCAACCCCAATATCCAATACCACTTATAGGATGAGTACACCAGAATTGAAGGTATTGCAAATGCAACTTGAAGAGATTTTGAAGAAGGGGTATATATGCCCAAGTGTGTCACCTTGGGGTACCCAATTATTATTTGTGAAGAAAAAGGATGGAACATTGAGACTTTGCATTGACTTTAGGCAGTTGAACAAGGTAACCGTGAAGAATAAGTATCCTTTGCCAAGGATCGATGACTTCTTTGATCACTTGAAAGATGAAAAACTATTCTCCAAGATTGATCTCAGGTCAGGTTATCATCATGTAAGAATTAAATAAGAAGACATCAACAAGACTGCTTTCAGAACATGGTATGGGCATTATGAGTTCACAGTGGTTCCACTTGGGTTATCAAATGCACCAGTTGTCTTCTTGTGTTTAATGAATGGTATTCTCAGAGAATACTTAGATAATTTTGTCATTGTATTTTTAGATGGCATTATTATATATTCTAATTTAGAGGAAGAGCATAAACAACACTTGAGGATGTTATTACAGGTATTAAGGGGGCATCAATTGTATGACAAAGTGAGCAAGTGTTCATTTTATCAAAAGAAAATTCATTATTTGGGACATATCATTTAAGAGGAAGGGATAACAGTGGATCCTGAAAATATTGAGGCCATTAGAGGATGGTCAAAACCAAAGAATGTGATAGAGTTAAGATCATTCATGGGCCTTCCAGGCTACTATAGGATATTTATTGAAGGATTCTCAAAGATTGCACACCCGATCACTTCCTTGCAAAATAAGGGGGTGAAGTTTCAGTGGACATTGTATTGTGAAAAGAGTTTCCAACACTTGAAGCATTTATTAACAAGTGCTCCAATACTAAGGATTGTTGATCCAAATGAACACTTCATTGTATGCACTGATGCATGTAAAGAAGGGCTTGGTGGAGTCCTCAGTAAAAATGGGTATGTGATATGCTATGAATCAAGGAAGTTGAAGGATCATGAAAGGAACTATGCTACTCATGATTTGGAGTTGGCAGCCATAGTGCATGCCTTGAATATGTGGAGGCACTACCTCATGGGGAAAAGTTTCGAGTTGAGGATAGACCATAGTGGTCTGAAATATTTATTTGGACAACCAACTCTAAATGCAAGGAAAAGAAGGTGGTTAGAATTTCTCAGTGAATATGACTTTGATATAAAGCATATCAAAGGGAAAGAGAACAAGGTGGATGATGCACTTAGTAGAAGGGTGCATGAGTTGCATGCTACAACCATTAGCTTGTACCAATCAGATTTGAAAGATAGAATCTTAGAGGCTGTAAAATATAATTTGCAATACATGGAAATAATAACAAAATTACAGCAAGGAATTTTGCAGTAGAAAATTGAAGACTATAAGCTAGAAAATGATGAAATTCTCATGTACAGGGGAAAAATTTATGTACCAAATTCCCATGAATTGAAAAATATGATATTAAAAGAAATGCATAATGTACCTTATGTTGGGCACACAGGTTATCTGAAAACTATTGCAGTTGTCAAGAGCCAATATTATTGGCCAAGAATGAAGAAAGAAGTTGTTGATTATATTGCCAAATGTTTGGAGTGTCAAAAGGTAAAGGTTGTGCATAGAGACCCAGTTGGTTTGGTACAACCATTACCCATTACTAAGTGGAAATGGGAAGCTGTAACAATGGATTTCACCACCAAACTGCCCATAACAAACAAGTAACATGATTCTATCAGAGTAGTGGTGGATAATTTTACTAAGGCTTCCCATTTTATTCCAGTAAAGCTCACTCACAAGGTAGCCAACATTGCTGATATTTATATGAGCGAAATTGCTTGACTACATGGTATACCCAAGACAATTGTGTCTGACAGAGATCCAAAATTTACATCAAATTTTTGGAAAGGATTATTTAAGGGATTTGGAACAAATTTGAATTTTAGCACAACTTATAATCCAAAATCAGATGGACAAAGAGAGAGGGTGAATCAAGTGATTGAGGATATGTTGAGGATGTATGTGATGGATAAACCATCAAAATTGGAAGACTACCTACACTTAGTAGAGTTTTCTTATAACAATGGGTTCCAAGCATCTTTAAAGATGAGCCCATTTGAGGAACTTTATGGAAGAAGGTGAAACACACCAATAAGTTGGGACAACCCAGTAGATAGAGGAGTGGTTGGGCAAAAATTACTCAAGGAAATGGAAGAGAAAATGTTGAAAATAAAACAAAATTTAAAGGTTGCTCAAGACAGGCAAAAAACTATGTTCATAAGGGAAGAACTCACAAGGAATTTAAAGTGGGTGACCATGTATTCTTGAAAGTAAAGGCCAATAGAAGTTCCTTGAAGTTGGGAAATTATTCAAAGTTGGCAGCTCGTTGTTGTGGGTCGTTTGAAATCCTAGAGAGGTTTGGGTATGTAGCATACATGCTTTCCTTTCCTGGATCAATGTCTATTCATAATGTATTCCATGTATCGTTGCTCAAAAAGTATATACCTGAAGCTAATCATGTCATTGATTGGAATGTGATTCAGGTGGAGCAAGAAGGTGACTTTGAAGTGCATTTGATGTGCATATTGGACTGGAACATCAAGCAGCTCCGAAATCGAGCCATAGAGATAGTAAAGGTCCAATGGACCCGGTATGGTCCTGAAGATGCAACTTGGGAGCACGAGGATGTTATGTGGTCTGAATACTCACATATTTTTGAGGATTGTTTAAATGTTGGTTGTATATGTGTATATATGGCATTGAGGATAGTGCATAAATAAGGGGGAGGGGAATTTAATACCCCTAGGCTGAACCCCAATTGTAAATTTAAATGCAAATATACTTAGGATGGTGAGTCAGGATGCAGAAAGGACAATATATTTATGATGTAAATGTAAATTTATTCACATGCAAATATTAATGAAAAACACATCATTATGGCAGGACAACCATGTAAAAGAGTATGGGGGACTAAACTCCACTAGTTAGGGAAAGGGGGATCAAATTTAGGGATAAGGGGATAAGCTAGGGAGCTTAAGACAAAAAAAGAATATTATATTAATATTCCTAAGTTCTAAGGATGGGGAAAAGTAGGCCAAAGTAGTTATCAACATGACAAGTGCCAATTTGGGAACATGCATACATATAGTTTGGACTTAGTTCATTTTCCCATCATTCCACTATTTTTTCACTCACTAATTTTAGATGTCCTCCGTAACTTTTTGCTACTATCATTGTACTTGTACCGTACCTGAACCAGTACCATACCCGTAGTTGTACAGGTACCTGTACCTAGTTAGCTTAGGAGTTGGACTGAAGAAGCGGGTTGTCAGGCATGTGGGATATTGTAGAGGTGGGTTGTCAGGCCCATCAGAAATTCTCTCTAGGTGAGATAATTGTTGGGAATTTATTTTTCGAAGGTACCAAACTGTAGCTACAGGGCTTTGAGACTTCCTGTCTGGCTTGTTCCTGAAGCCCCAAAAAGGAAGTGGGGTAGCTGATGGATTGTTGAGCAGAGAAGGGGCACATTACTAGGGTGGGATAGGCATGTGGGGAATGAGGAACTGTAGGTTGTTAGTTCGAGTTAGCACTTGTGACGCAGTTTTTTCTGTTCTCTGAGATACATCAACCTGGTTAGGAATTCCTTTACTAGGGTGGAGTTTAGTCCCATCTTGGGGGTGACCTACTACTAAGAGTTTTGAGAAGTTTGGTACAAGGATGAGAGGAATGTGGAAGGTATGCACACAATTGGTGATATTTTTACCAATATAAGTGTCAATTGTGTGTTAAATTACATGCTGCATTATTATTTATGTGTTTATTTTTATGGTTTTTTCCTTTCTGTATTGCATGTGTATTTTTATTATTATTCTGTATGAATATGTGCATTTTTAGAGTTTCTATATGCTTTAATTTTGTATACAATTCAAAATTTTTATGTGGCATAGCCCAGTTGGATGTTGGGGATGCTACACTTATGGAGCAGAAGAATAAAAAATTATATACAAGAACATGGATTTGATGTTTGGAAAGAAATAGTAGATGGATACACAACACTTGCCACTACTCCAACAGATAAATATAGAAAGAAACTCAATGAAAATAATTCAAGGGCCAAGAAAGTGATTTTTAATGGTGTAGAGCATCCAATATATGTGAAGGTATGCACTATGACTGTACAAAATACATTTGAGAAAAAATTCAAAATATCTATGAAGGAGATGCTAAACTAAAGGGGGGCAAGATTCAAACCTACAGAAACAAGTTTGAGCAATTGAAGGTGAAGGAAGATGAATAAATTGCGACATACTTTCTACAAGTTTATGAAATAGTGAATGCCATTAAAGTTTTTGGAGAATAATTTAAAGAACCATTCATTGTGTAGAAGATATTAAGGTCTCCTTCAATGAGATTTGAACCTAAAATTTCATCCCTAGGAGAAAGAGTATATCTTGGTACGATAACCATGGAGAAGCTACATGGAATATTCACAACTTATGATATGAGAACAGAACAGGAAAATCCATCTAGAAAGGAAGCAACATTCAAGGAATCCAATAAGAAAAAGAAGAATAAGAAAAATATAAATTAATACTATAGTTGTAGCGATGATTTTGATGAATATCAAGAGATGGCCAACTTTGTAAGGAAGTTGAAAAAAGCAATTGGCAGGTACAAAGGTAAGTTTCCTTTTAAATTTTTTAATAGTGGTAAAATTGGTCATATTGACGATAAATTTCCATATGCTAAGAACAAATATAATGATGAAGAAGAAGCTCCCAAGAAAGAAAAGAAATATCAAAAGAGATATAAGAGAAGAAATAAGAATATTTTTTTCAAGAAAAACCTCGATTCAAAGGAAGATAGTTCATCATCCGATGAGGAAAATGATAGCAACAGTGACTCAAACAATCTACTCTTTATGTATTATGAAAATTATGAAGAGGATTATGAATAAGAAGGTGAGGTAGATCTTGAAGTAGAACTAACCATCTCTTTAAGCGAGTTAAATAAATAGAAGAAGAAAAATAAATTGTTCAAGGAAGAACTAATCAAGCTGAAAGAAATATCTCAAAGTCCTAACTCTAAAGAATATCATTATATGATTTTGAAACTAAAATTCCAAGTTTAAGAGGCCATAAGGATTGAATAAATACTCAAAATCCAATTGGAAGTAAAGGAAAAAGAAATCGCCTCTCTAAGGAAGGAAATTTAGAAAATAGATATGCAACAAAACAACACCAAAATATTGGATGAAATCATCAGTGCTCAAAGGCCGTATAATGACAAGTATGGATTGGGATACAACCAAAAACATACAGAGAAGGTTTTGAGCTCTATGACTACAGAAGAGGAAGAAGAAAAAATAACTTATGCAAAAGTCACCAGAGGATTCATCAGGAAGGGAGAATGCAAGCCCTCTCATGAAAATGATTGGGAAGAAGATTACACAAGGATGGAACCATATAGAAGACCTAGGTTTCAGAATCAACAGTCACCCATGGAAAAAAAATCAAGAAAAAAACTAAAGAGGAACAACACCATTCAGAATATTTCCCAGATATCAAGCTATCCTTCTTGGTTCATGATATTCTTGTAATAATTTTGGGCACAAGGCTATAAAATGCAAGGCTTATGCTAAGAACAGAAACAAATATGAAATTTACTCTATAATTAATCATCCCAGAAAGCCTCATGAAGATTAAAACATAAACTATAATAGTTTTGGATAACTAAATGATTAAGTAGAATGTTATAAATGCAAAACTTTTGGACACATGGTCAAATATTGCATACTGAAAGTTCCTCCAAAGGAACCAAAACATGAATTCAACAATAATCAAAAGGGACCATCAAGAACTTGGATAAGGAAGCAAGATAAACTAAATTTTTAAGAATGCCCCCTTTCACTATAGGCACAAAGCAAAATAAGTGATTGGTATGTTGACAATGGTTGTTCAAAACATATGACATGTGACAAGAACAAATTTATAACTCTTAAGAAAGAAATAGATGGATCAGTTTCGTTTGGTAATGACAACTCAACAAAAATTATAGGGAAATTGATGCAGGAGCATCGCTATCACATAAAAAGGAAGTGGACATGGAATTGGAATCGACACCTCAACACATCGAAGGAGCCAAACCGACCTTAATCATCTTGGTAGTGGTGTGAAGATCTTTTTTATGTTATCATTAATTTATTAATTGTATGTAAAGTCAGGCCACCATTTGAAATGATAGAATGATTGTAAATCCTTTACACGACTGTAATGTATTACAGGTGTAGGATAAATGCCCTGATTAGTCATTAGGTTGCATTAATTGAGTAGGTAATCATTTGAATAGAATGTAATAGTATTTAGATAGAAGGAAGAAGAGCGAAGAGACTCTGGGTTCCTTAGACAAGTTTTCATTGTAATAGTGGTGAGGAATAACTATTGTAATTATGTTTTCTTCTGAAATGAATAGAACAAAGGAAATTGACCCAAATACATAGTGTAGATATGTTGGTGAATGCATGATGTTCGTAGTGAGTGAATGAATGAATACATGAATAAGTTCAATTGTTTCTCTTCTGTAAGATTATGCAAGGAGTGCATGCAGAGCACAAGGAGTGTGTGTGAAGAAGTCTTTTTTGACTTAAAGATCATAAGAGATAGTGGGAAAATTTCATATGCAAAGTGTGCATATTGAGTGCAAGGAGTGCATGCATAAACAAACTTGTGTGAAAGTTTGAAAGCTAAGGAGGTTGAGCGTAGAGTATGCCAGAAGGGCATCAGAAGGTCTTTTGAAAAAGACACAAAGTGCAAGTGTGTGCTAAGGACGAGATTTAATTTCAATAACCAAAAGCTCAGGAGGAATAGGTGTTTTAATTCTCGAGAGGAAACACTTAGAAACATTTCTAAGTTTTGAAAAGTTGAAGCGTTCAAAAGGTGAAGCGCATAAAAATCGAAGTTCATAGAAGGAGTAAGTACGGGGAATTAAGCGGGAAAAATCAGGCTTTAGAAAAGAATTTCGAAGCTTGGATAAGATTGAGGGTGAATATTTACTCAGGAGGAGCCGAAATCTTTCAAGCCATTAGATCTCAAAGAATTAGTGGATTGGTTAATCGCGAGGAGCTATTGGAATTTTGCAAAACCAAAAGATTCAGAAGAAGCAGAGTGAAATTCGTGAAATCTTGAAACACGAAATCCTAAAATCATCAGGATCGTCCATTGAAAGGGGACACATGGAAAAATATTAGCATTTCGCTGACTCGCAGATTGGAAAGGTCAAAGGGTGGAGTCGTGAGAATCCATGAAATCCAAAATATTGAAATGATCGTGGTCATTCGTTGAGGTAGGACACGTGGCGACATATCAATGTTTCACTGATTCGTGAATTGGGAAGTTGGAGGTAGGAGTTGTGAAAACTCACGAAACAATAAATCGTGACTTGATCACATTCGTTGACTGGAGAGCTATTGTGGACCATTGATCTGATCCAAATATTTCACAATTTTAGGTATCGTAGGATCGAGAGAACGAAGTTGAATTGCATTGGGAATACTGAATACACGAAATCACGACGTGCCTTTTTGAACAAGCGTGTGGTCACAAGGCATTTTCACATGGATAAGACTGGCACTTAGTGCTTGTACACGAGGGTGGAATTTTGTAAAGACCTATGGATTGTTTCTTAGAGGTTCCAACAGGGAATTGAAGACTGTTTCAATTCAGTCTTGAAAAGATCCTAGACCAGGAGGTCATGCATCCCTTGGAGAGAAGGGGGGGTATGAACCAAGTGGCATCAGAGCTTGAAAAATGTTTGAATTTGAACTTAGTGTGTTAGGAACAGTTCAAGCGATATTGTCGAGGGTACGCACAAGACCACCTATAGAAAACTGTGTTGTAGGAAGAGAATTAAGAGAACTTCGCATAAGGTTGGAAGCGATGGAAGCAATGCAAAGGAGAACACCTGTCGTTGAAGATGTCAGTGATGCAGAAAGTGAAGAAATAGAAATCTAAGAACTTATAGGGGAAGATGCAGCTGAAGAACGCTTACTGAAATTTGTTGTGAAGTTGGGAGATAGAGAAAATATGGATGTCCTAATGTATGAAGGTAACTTGGATGTCAACGAATTATTGGACTGGATAAGTTCCCTGGATAAGTATTTTGAATATGAAGATGTTGAGGAAGGAAGGAAGGTGAGACATGTTGTCACTAGATTAAAAGAACGCGCATAAATGTGGTGGGATGAACTGCAGGCAGAAAGAAGGAGCAAAGGAAAACAAAAGATAAATAATTGGGACAGGATGGTAGCCAAATTGAAGGCTAAATTCATACCTAGGGATTACCAGATAGAGTTGTTTAGAAAATTGCAGAACCTGAGATAGAGGGGTATGACAGTGAAAGAGTATACAAAAGAATTTTATAAGTTGAATATTATGACTGGACAAAGAGAGAAGGATGATGAAAAAGTTTCCAGGTATATAAAGGGTTTGAGGTATGAAATTCAGGATGAAATCAAAATGATGACTTTGAGGACAGTGGAAGATGCTTATCATCTTGCACTGAAGGCAGAAGAAAACTTGGCCAGAAACCAAAGTTAAGGGAACAGAAGTAGAGGATTAAATAGAGGTAAGGGAGTTGTCTATGATAAGGCATCGAAAGCTAAGGACGACAATGAGAAATCATATGGTCTCTTTGAAAGAGGAGGAATTTCTCAAAGAAGACCATTTGGTGGGAGAAATTATTTCCCTTGAGGAAGAGGAAGAAGTAGAGGAGGTGGAGTTAAATGTTATGCTTGTGGAAAGACATCACATATGTCTTGGGAATGTCCTGAGAGAAGGAGAGAAGGAGGAGGAGAAGCCAACATTTTGGAAGATCAGAAGAATGTGGAAGAAGAGGCAGCAGAAGGAGGACAACATCTTGTGATGATGAAAGTTCTTCTAAAGCCAGAGAAAGAAATAGAAGACCCAGTTCAACGAACGAGGTTGTTCAGGACTGCTTGTAAAACAAAGGAAAAAGTTTGCAAGATGATTATAGACAGTGGGAGTACTGAAAATTTAGTATCAACAGAGATGGTGGAGAAGTTATATCTGGAGACAACTGCACACCCAAGTCCATACAAAGTATCATGGTTTCATAAAGGAAATCAAGTAAGGGTAAGTCAACAATGCAAAGTCAAATTTAAAATAGGAGGCTATAAAGTTGAGATTTTGTGTGATGTAATTCCTATGGATGTTTGTCATATTTTGTTGGGGAGACCATGGCAGTTTGATAGGAATGTTATTCATGATGGGAGGAAAAATACTTATACTCTGGAAAAAAATGGTATAACCCACATGTTACTGCCAACAGAAGAAAAGGAAGAAGCCAACACAAGAATACTTATCATGAGTGGGAAGGAACTCTTGAAGGAGATCAAGAAAGATCAAGAGATGCAATTTATTGTAGTAAGGAAGCCAAGAGTTATCCTTACCAATACTTCTGTGGATGATTTACCTGAAGAAATCCAAGAATTGTTGGAGAATTTTGTTGATATAGTAGTGGATGAGTTGCCTCACTCATTACCACCTATTAGGAGTATTAGTCACCATATTGACTTGATTCCAGGAGCCATTTTACCAAATAAAGAAGCATAAAGGTTGACACCTCAAGAGAATGAATAAGTTAAGAATCAAGTTCAGCAGTTGTTGGATAAAGGTTTAGTTAGGGAAAGTCTAAGCCCATGTGCAGTGCCAACTGTATTAAGTCTGAAGAAAGATGGGGGATGGAGAATGTGTATAGATTCTAGAGCTATCAACAAGATTACCATCAGGTATAGATTTCCTTTACCCAAGATGGATAAATTTATGGATTTTTTGAGTGGAGCAAGTTGTTTTTCAAAAATAGACTTGAAGAGTGGATATCATCAGATAAGAATGAGAGAAGGAGATGAATGGAAAACAACATTCAAGACAAACGAAGGTTTGTATGAATGGATAGTCATGCCATTTGGATTGAAAAATTCTCCAAGTACATTTATGAGGTTGATGAATGAAGTACTGAAGGACTTCATAGGTAAATTTGTCATTGTATATCTAGATGATATATTAGTTTTCAGCAAAATAGAGGAAGAATATTTAAAGCACTTGACATTAGTGATGAGGAAATTGTAGCAAGAAAAGTTGCTAATAAACTTGAAGAAAAGTTCTTTTATGAAGACAGAGCTCATATATTTGGGGTTTTTGATCTCTTCAAATGAATTGAATATGGATCTATAAAAGGTGAAAGCAATCAATGAATTGTCATCACCCAAGAGAATATTTGAGGTGAGAAGTTTCCATGGTTTAGAATTTTTTTATAGAAAGTTTGTCAGGAATTTTAGTGGTATATGTGCACCTATGATGGACATAGTGAAGAAGAAACATAAGACTTTTAATTGGATAGAGGAGGATGAGAAAAGCTTCAGAGTGTTGAAAAAGAAGATAACAAAACAACCAGTTCTGGTTTTACCAGATTTTGGAAAGACATTTCAGGTGAGGTGTGGTGCAAGCGGGATAGCCATTGGAGCAGTTTTGAGTTAAGATAATAGGCCAGTTGCTTATTTCAGTGAGAATTTGAATGACGCTAAGGAGAAATATTCTACATATGACAAGGAATTTTATGCAGTGATTCAAGATTTGAAAAAATGGATACATTACTTAATTCCAAAAGAGTTTGTCTTGTATAGTGATAATCAAGATTTGCAATTTATTACTTTGCAAGAGAAGTTGAATCAAATACATGCTAAGTGGGTAGAATTCATGCAGAATTTTACTTTTGTTATTAAACATATTTCTAGAAGTGCTAACAAAGTTGCAGATGCTTTGAGCAAGAGAATTTTGATTATACAAGAATTTCAAGTGAAGACCTTAGGGTTTGAGCACC
>JZKD02S1401518.1:233004-265713 GCA_000966675.3 Picea glauca
GCGCCAAAAGTCATGTGGGCCCCGTTTGGGTAAGTTAGTACATCAACTTCCCGGGGTCGTAACTTTTGCATACGATCTCCGTTTTAGCCGTGTGATAGCTCGTTGGAAAGGTATCATAGAGGAGATTCATTTTGGGGGACAAATAATTCCTTCGAATATCATTGAGAACCTCTATCTCAAAAAACTTTCATTTAGGCCCTCAAAATGGCCCCGGAAGTTAAAACCTGCTAAAAATAGTAAATTGCCAAAATTGCTAGAAAACTGTTTTGAGCCAGTCGAAAAGGGTGAGTGGCCACTGATATCCACTTGGATTAGAGAGCTCAGAAGAATTTAATGTTGAGATGTAACTAAGGGTCAGGTCGCAAGATGTGGAGCTTGGTGTGACAATGGCCAACCTCACATGTACTATTCTTAAACCTTATGATGTAATGCATGCAAAACTATTTTGATGGAGAATAAGAAATAAATAGAATATCTTTGTGGATGTAGCCTAGGGGGTGAACCGAGTTAAAATGGTGTCCTTATGTGTGACGTGTTCCTTTTATATTATTTATAATGAATGAATGGTTAGATTAATGCATCTGTTAGGGTTTATTTATAGGATGCACTAGTATGATGAAAGTTGTTGAATGGATAAAGTGATAAATATGGTGAATGTTATGCATGTTAAAGTAGAACAATGTTAAAAAGAACATCCCCAATGATTGCAGACATATGTTTCCAAACAATCACCCATAAATCATCTCAGGTGAGACTACACTGTGCACGTTGTGCACTATGTAGCCTTCTAGTTTACCAGAAGCATTGATGGTGAAAAGGGTTTTGTTGGAGAACCCAGGTCATCCCATTGTTCAACTCTAAAGATGTCCTAAAAATAGCCTTAGTTTATCTTTAATTTATGAACACGAGGATTCATCTTTTATCTCAAGAATATCAGCAAAGTTTATGCAGGTAGTTGTAAAGGCTAAAATCGTGTAGTTAAAGAAAATTTGAGTTCATAAACAATCAAGTTCCTCACACATTCATTAAAACTCTGAAACTAAGATCTTAATTAACATAATTGAAATCTAATCTATAACGTGGTGTGAACTTAAAGGCATTAATTAAATTGTTGAGTTGATCTAATTAAGAAACAATAATTGAATCTATGAAAATCTTGATAAACTGATCTATCAACTATTAATCAACTTGTTGGAAAAGAAACAACGAATTACTATATCTGTGAACTAGAACAACAAATGTAATCTAATCGAAATATAACAACGTAATCTAATTGAAAGGAACAACAAATGCTAATTTAAGCGAAAGGAACAACAAATTCTAATTAAAGCGAAAGGAACATCGAATGCTAAATTAAGTGAAAAGGAACAACGCGTGTGAAAATGAGAGGAACTGTCAAGAAGTAAACTACAACAATGGAAACTAGAAAAACAATAGATAACATTTGAAATGAAGCATCTATCTTCTGTAAGAAAACAACATAAAATCATTAACACACTTATGCATTTATTTTAACTATTGCAAAAGAGATTTAAAACACAAAACATAAATCACAATGATACAATTACAAATTGAGACAGTAACTCCTTCACACTGGGCCCTTGGTCCTCAGAAGAACTTCTACTAGAACTTTAGTATGCAATAATGGTAAAAACGCCAAAAAATTCTATTAATTCCATGACTGGTACATTATTTACAAAAGACTATTTTCGTAGAGCAATTTTGAATTCTAAATGCTTGGATACAATTCTTAGATGATCCTTTCCAGGATCCATTACCCTCTATATATTACAATAACATGGGTAAATTAAGATATCTTGAGGATCGAGATATCCTCAGGATTGCTTTTGCTATTTATAAAGTTTACAAAATAGAGAATTATTCTCCCTCAAAACTACTTTGCGCCCAATATCTTTAACCTCCAATAGATTACGTATCTTCAAAATCTCTTTAGCTATACTGGGTTTAGCAATATTTACCCACTCATGTAAAAATCAAACAATTCCAACATATTTTAGAATTTATTAAATACAACTCAATAATATTTCTAGAAGACATTTCAATCATTTCCTATCCCATTTATTTCTAGTTAACAAAAAATTCAATCAATATTATATCATAAACCATGGGAATAAGGAGGATATTTGTACCTTTTTCATAACCCAACATACCCCCTAGATTACCTTATTACATGTCCTCATGCAAGATGAGATCTTACATGTAAAGCAATGATGTTGTAAGGAGGAAAGGTTGGTTCACCAGGTTCCCTGAACCCATTATTGCATTTGAGCTCTCCAAAAGTAGCTTCTTCCCTCTTCCTATTAATTTGATAATCCCTCTGGTAATCCTCTGGAGGAAACCAAATGATAGGGGGATTATATCTACACCCAATCCAGGAAGGTCCTTTCTCCTGGATCATTCTGGAATACCTTTCCACTCTGAAGGTAGCTACAAATTGTTTTTTGAAACCAAAGGGTTCCCTACTCTTAACTTCATTTGGGGAGGAAACCCATCTTAACTTGGAAGCAGCCAGAGCTTCTTCTTTAAGTTTCCTAAAATATTTTGTTCCTAATCGTATAACCTGTCAGTGTATATGGGATAAAGAGTCTACAACCTCTCCTCTCTTCATGAATGTTCTGTGTCGCATGATGGCTGGAAAGGATTTTGGAGGTTCCCCTCTGATCCAGAGATCTAACTCAGTTTCCCTCTTCACGAAGGTCTTGTGATATTTAGCCCACTTGATTTGGTTTTTAGTAAAGGACATGGATGTTTGAAGTTGTATGTCTCCAATGAAAGGAAGAGGGTTATATGTTATGTTCTCCCCCATAATGAAGCTATGGAGGTACAACTCACACAAGAAGTATTTCACTTCTTATTCTTGCTCTCTAAAGCATGAAACAAACTCAGAAATAGTGGTGAAATCAAATGGCTTGCCTGCTCTTATAGCTTTTATCCTCATTCTCAAATAACGTTCCAACAAAAATAAAGCATAATTGGTAGCAGGAGCCCTACATGCCACTATATCGGCATAGACAGAGAAAATTTCCTTGATTTTCGCCAAATCTTTATCTAATTGGATTTGTATTTTATTTGTTTTTCCTTGGGCCCTGGTTAGCTCAGCATTAGTCTAATTCTTTTTTGCCTCCATGGATTTAAGTTTTATAACAACCTTTTGATGTTCAACCATAATGATCATCTCATTTATGCACTATGTTAAGGTCTGTTGGGTTTGCACCAACTCTGTTTCCAGTCTCTCAATGATGGCACTCTGTTCCCGAGACTGAGATGCTTCTTCCATATGACAGGTTGTTTCTTTTATTGTTCGGAATTCTATCTGAGTTTCTACATGTGTGGTCACTAGAGGAGTGGGAATCACTTCCTCAGGTTGAGCAACTGCTCCTTCTAGAATTTCTAGTTCAGCTTCTGTTTCATATGCTTCCAAAGGAATATCCTCTTCATTTTGAACAACTGCTCCTTCTGCTATTGCAATCTCAGTCTAAAGTTCCATTTATGTTGTCTCTTCAAAGATATGCAGCTTTATCTGTGTTCTTACAAAACTTGTTTGGACTTTCCTCCTAGGAAGAGGGTTTCTTCCCTGTGTTCTAGGCCTTTTGGTCTTCTTTCTTTCATGGGCCTTGTCAGATTGCTTTAGTTGTTTTCTTAATTCTTTGATAATCTCCTTAAGTTTTCCAAATTTTGTCTTTAACACTTTAATCCTTTTAACCCTTTTCTTCAACATCTCATTTTCTTGTTTTAACCTTCTAATCTTGTTGTGGCTTTTTCCTGATTTCTATTTTTGTGAACTGTTAGGGTTTTCCTCACCCTGGTCAGTCAATAGTTGTTCCTTTGTTTCTTCTGCCTGCACTACAGGGATATTTAACTCAGTATGAGGTTCTACCTGTGTTGTATCCTCTAGGAATGACGTCTCTATATCAGGGAAGTCCTCAACAGGGTTTGAAGAAGAAGCAGGTGCTTGGTATTCTTCTGGCCTATTTTTGTCTTTGTTAATTGAGGTTCCTAAATTCCCTAGAACCTAAGCCATTTCTACCTCATATCTTTTCAAAAATGGTTCTGTGTAGATTTCTAGTAATTTTTGGGTATCTTTCTGAATGATTTCTTGTGGGGCTTGTTTTGTTTTTTCAATTCCCTAAATATCTTCCTGTGAAGGATGCTCTGTCCGCATCATTTCCTAGTTTTATTCAAGTTGTTCTATGTTTTTTCTTTTTCTTTTCCTCTCAGTGTGGATTTTAGGGTCGAAAATTGTCCCTTTTCTCTTTTTTGTTGATGCCTCTGCCTGTGAGGTCTGAGTATCTACCAATTGGACAGGGTCTGCCTCAATTTCAGGTTGAGGAGATGGAACTTACATTTGGGCAATAGCTTCCCCTTCTAGTGTTACTTCAATTCCCTGGGGTGGGTCTTCATGATGTAATTCGGGTTGCTCTAGTTGTAGAGGCCTATTGGCCTCAATAAGATCACCCCGGGTTATTTGAGTTTGACTCAGGGCCTTATTTACTATCAGTTTTACTAATCCATGGTGGTTGATGATAGTAGCATGACATGTTTCCTTCTGTTCTCTTATAGAAACCTCATGTAACATAGCATTTAGAAAAAATAGTAGATTGATTACTAACCGTTGTTTGAGTGCAGCTAGTAGTTTGAGGTGGCGTGGGTGGATCACATCGTACCTTCCATCGTAGGTGATATACCTCTATATTACACCCACTAGTTCTTTCCATGGCTCTTTGAGAGTGTTGGGGTTAAGTCCCTTTCCCTTTTTATCAAGTTCCTCTCCAAGGTCTAAGAAAGATTCTACAGCTTATTTGAGCATTGTATATCTTCCAGTCCATTTTATGTCTGTGTTAGGGAGGCTTGTAACCTCTGCTACGATTTCCTAAGTGAATGGAATACGTATATATCGAACCATGGAGATCCCTTCCTACAAGTTCTGGAAGAATTTGACCATAATGTTCATATCATATCCTTTCAACTGGTTGAAGTACTCTGTCCACCCCATTCGGTGTAGGATTTCTCTTGCCTGCTCAGTTATCTGTAGTAATGTTGGCTCCCGGCACACACTTCAGCCACCCATATTTCTGTGAGCAGGTGAGAACGACTATCATTCCTTGTTGCAACTTAACTCAACCAGTTTTTGAAACAACAGAAATAGAAAATATAGAAAAACACTGTGTATATATAAAAAAATGTGAATTTCCTCTTATTTACTACACTCATTGTAATCTATCGATAATTGTGTCGACCATATTCCCCCCATAAATGGAAAGGTCGACCTCGAACGTCAAATTGTACGAGTGTAATAATGGCAGGTAGTTCCACTGAGGTGTGATTACTATGTCATCGTCGCCACTGGAAAGACAATCATGAATAAATTTTTCAAAAAGCACTTGAACGGTATTTATGATAATCATCACTTTGTGTGGACAATTTGAATTGTCAAACCTATGTTAGAAACCCTTTTGAGGAAAAATATTCTAAATGATTTTAAATTTGTTCACGTGTTTAAAATTTTCCACATATCATAACATTGTTACTTTCCCTTTTTATTGGATATATCCAGAATGATAGCTTCATTGTTTAGAAAAGGAAATCTAAGAACACACTAAAACTTGGTGTATTTAAAGTAAACTTCGATACCACAGGCAGAGCCACTGCTGCCAGTAGGCATCCATAGCCTCGACAAGGTTTCCTTTTAACCCATAGATGAGCATGTATCCTTAATAAATAGTTTGAACTGTATTTTCCCAAGAAGACCATTATCCTAGTTTGGTAGCCAGATGATGATAATGCCACTCACTAGATCGTAACCTAAGTGAACAAGTCAACTCGTGATGAGAGTTCTTGTCCTTTGCGAAAAAAAAATGCCAAAGGCCATTGCCCTGGTGTGGTAGCCATAGTGGGAATGTCACTTATGTTATTATATGATGATCGTGGTAGGTTGGCTCGTGATGATACCCCCTATCCTTTATGGAATAAGTTTATTACTTTGTTAAAAAAATTATTTTGATTTTTTTTTTTTTTTAAGGTCTATCAAGGGAGGCTCATCTACTCCTTAAGAGTGAGGGATGGCGTAGGAAGTGTAATAATGCCAAGTAAGAATGTATTTAATATTCCTTATTATGATATGAAATCAATTATCATTCAATTATATGTAGATATATAGGGGGAAAAAACGAATTATGGTGGTTAATGAATTGTGAACAATTTTTAGGATAATTCGAAGAAACCAATCCAAAAAATAGTTTACTAAGGTATGTTAAATGATCCACACAAAATGACAAATGAGAAATAGTGATGATGAAAAAGGGATCAGTGAATATCATACCCAAAGGAGTGACTAACATAACAATGGCATACTTTGAGAAAGGAACAAAAATAAGAAAACAAATCGTGAAAGGAACAACAGTTGTTCCTTTCGAATGGACAACGCTATTAAAAAAATGGAACAACATGCATTATAAGGGGAACAATAGTGTGACAGAAGGAACAACAATCATTATTTTGAATGGACGATATTACTTATGAAGGGAACAACAATCATGTAAAGGTGACAACAGTTGTCTTTTTCAAAGGAACGACAATCGTTTGTAAAGGAATCAACGATCATGCGAAGGTAACAACAGTCGTTCATTTCAAAGGAACGACAATCGTTTCATTTTTAAATGAACAACAATAATGATGTTCAAATTTTTACCCATCTCATTAAGTGATTGAAAAACTCCCACAAACATTTTAGTGAATCTATCATTGATTAGTCATCAACTAAATTCATTCAATTTCTATTGGTAAGTTTATGCGATAATCAAAGTATTGGATGGTCTATAAGCATGTTCGTCTTATTGTAGAAACAAGGTTTATATTTGTTGGGTTTTTGTAAACTGAGATAGGAGCAAGGAACATAAAAGAGTGTTTAATTATATTCATTACAATAATCTTTTCTAGTTCATATTCTCTCAAGTGACTTTCCTATAAAAAGAAAAAAACTAAAAAATCAATCAAATCTGTAAAGAAAGCTATATAAAATATGTAAAATGATAAAAAAAAAATCATCATTTATGGAGTTGAGGCTGTTGGGTTACCTTCCTAGCCAACCAAAATCTGAACAGTAGGGTCCTTACTTACTTCTTAGCAGAAGGATTGTTTTAAAGGTGACTGGTGGTAGATTCGTAGTCGGTGTCCATTTACCAGAAAGGGAGAACCAGAATCGTCGATGGTAACTAAAGTGACAGTGCCATTATCATGAATTTCATTAATTTCATATGGTCCCATCCACCTTGTTTGTAATTTTTCAGGAAAATCCTGAAATTTGGAATCATAGAGAAGCACCCAATAACCTTTCTGGAAGGATTTCTTCTTCATATGTTTATCATGCCAGTTCTCTCTCTATTTCTGAATAATAGTTGCATGCTCCAAGGTGGACATATGTGCTTCGTCCAACTCATTGAGTTGTTGTAGGCATTGTTTATGTGCCTCTGTAAGATCCAGTCCAATATCCTGGGCCATCCTTAGAGTCTTGATCTCAAACTCAATTGGAAATATAGGTTCTTTACCATAGACTAAATGGTAAGGAGAGTATCCAATGGTGTTACGCCATGTTGTACGATAAGCCCATAAGGCATTTGGAAGCTCAGTTGCCAAATTCTATCAGTTTGTTGACACTATTTTTGTCAAAATTGCCTCTAAGACTTTATTGGTTCTTTCTACTAGTTTGTTTTCTTGTGGGTGGTATGGAGAAGTAACTTTGTGTTTAATATGATAATTGTTCAAGGTGTTCATGATTCTATGAGATGTAAATTGTTCCCCCCCGTCAATCATTAATTCCCTGGGTAATCCATAGCATACAAATAATTTGAAAAGAAATTTAATGACTACTTCCTCTGTTGTGTTTGGTAAGGATTTTCCCTCTACCCATTTGGTCATGTAGTCTGCTGCAACTAGAATATAGGCCTTCTGATTTGACTTTAGGTTGAAGGGGCCAATGAAGTCTAGTGCCCATCTCTCGAACGGTTCTGCGACTTCTTGTGCTTTAAGGGGCATTTCATCAGCTTGTCTTGGTCGACCCATACATTGAGAACTATCGCAGTTCTAGACATATTTCTTTTCATCTCTGAATATTGAGGGTCAATAATACCCTATGTGTAAAATCTTATGTCCAGTTCTGCAGTCTTTTCCATAGGGTTCATCATGACCTTCCTTCAATATATCATAGATTTCATCATCTTGTACACTTCTGTAGATCTGGAGATCAACCCTTGTGTGAAAGAGATATCCACCAATCCCGGTGAATTGTGCACTGCACTGGACAATCAGTTTTCTTTCTCTTGATGATTGATGTGTTGGTAGTTTCGTGACTGCCAGATAATTTTCCACATCAGTGTACCAAGGTGGCTTAGTAGTGACAGGGAACAGATGTTCGTCTGGAAATTGATCTTCAACTATCAAGGAATCATCTATTTTGGGTATGCGAGACAAGAAGTCTGCAACAAGATTCTCTCTTTTGGGTCGATCTTTTATGGTGATGTCAAATTCTTGCAATAGTAATAACTATCGAGTAACCCGTCCATTAGTAATAGGTTTATTATCTAGATATTTAATAGCAGAATGATCACTATACAAAATAACTAGATAGCCTATTATATAATAAATAAATTTATTGATGGTGTGTATGACAGCTAGAAATTCTTTTTTTGTTACTGTATAATTTGATTCAGTGGGAGTAAGATTTTTGTTGATAAAATAAATAGCGTAGGGTTTCTTGTCTTCTTCCTGTCTAAGGACAATTCCTATGGCGATATACGATGCATCCATGGAAATGTGAAATGGTATTTTCCAATTTGGTCCTCTCAGCACCGGTGTTGTCGAAATCATCTTTTTGAGTCCTGTGAATGCCACATCACACATATCAGACCACTGAAATTCTGCATTACCAGTTAAAGCATGTAAAGGTGCTGCAGTTCTTGAAAATGTTTCCATAAATCTGCGATAGTATCCTGAAGCGCCAAGGAAACTACGTACCTCAGTTTGTGTACATGGTGTAGGTACATTAAGGATTACCTCTATTTTTGTTGGGTCTACCCTGATTCCATCTACAAAAATATAATTCCCTAGTACCACACCTTCAGTCATCATCATATGACATTTTTAATGGCTTAAACATAGCCTGGTAGAAATGCATCATTCCAGTACCTTCTCTAGATGTCTTAGATATTAATTAAAGTCATCGCCATAAGGGGTGAAATCATCCATGTAAACTTCAAGCCCTTCATCAATCAGATCATAAATTATGCTCAAGATGGCCCTCTAGAATGTGGCTGGAGCATTACATAATCCAAAGGGCAATACTCTGTATGCAAAGGTACCCCAGGGACATGTGAATGTAGTTTTATCTTGATCTTACAGGGCAATCTGGATCTGATTATAGCCACTAAAACCATCTAGGAAAGAGAAAAAATTATTCCATGCTAAAGTATCCACGATCTAATCGATAAAAGGTAGGGGGAAGTGGTCCTTCTGGGTAGCTTTGTTGACTTCCCTGTAGTCTACACAGATTCACTATTTTCTATTGTTCTTGGGTAGGATCACTAGTGGGGAAACCCACCGACTGTCTGAGATCGATAATATAAAATCTACATCCAACAACTTTTGTAATTCTTCTGTAACGATGTCCCTAAGGTGGGGATTTAATCTTCTTTGGGGCTGTTGGATGGGTCGGGCATCTATCCCAATGTAAATATGATGTGTGCAGAGTTGTGGATCAATGCCCTTCATGTCAAAATACTCCCATGCAAAAGCCTGCTGATATTTATAAAGGATTTGAACCGGGTTTTTTTGTTGTTCCTCGTCTAAATTGGCATTAATATTCAGATACCTCCCTGGTGCAATATCAACTGATTTGTTGTTATCGACAGCGGTAGTTGGGATTTATTGTTCCATTAATTCTTCCAGTGGGTCTCCTTGTGCTTCACTATCTAGAACAACTTTTAGCATTTGACATGTTGGATTACTTATAATGGTCGGGTTGTTAATGAAGCTACTGATGACATCATCCTCTAATTGGTTCTTGAGTATGAGAACTTATTCTAGTGTGAGAGGGGATTGTAGATCCTTTTCTGGATATCTTGGTGGTGGCAACTATGGATGTATGATAGTCGGGCTTGGTTTAGCTGGAGGATATAGGATGAGGTTATTTGTAACACTTCCTCTAGCAATTGTCATGTTACCTATGCGACATCCTATGTATGCATCTGTTGTTCTGAGCCATGGTCTTCCCAGTATTAATGGATGCCCATCAAGTCCACTTATTGGGTTGATGATGAATAAATATGCGGGATATTCCCAAGCACCGACTGAAATTGCTATATCATGTAATGTGTCGACCATTTTAACCATTGATCGATCAACCAATTGTAACATAATTGGGGTAGGTTCGAAGGAGTTGAAACCCAGGGTGTTGAAGGTTTCGATGGTGAGGATATTAATGGCTAACCCCAAATATACTAGTGTATTTGGAAAAGAATAGCCCTATATATGAACTGTTAGTATGGGGTTCCCTGGCTCTACATATTTGATTTTTTCTTGTCTACCTAAAATGAGATCAGACAAGGATCCTACCACATGAACAGTTGATGATGAATTTTTAACTTTCCTAACAGGCTTCCTCCCACGTAATTCTTTAATTGTCTTTCCATAAATTGGGATGTCTTGCAGAGCCTGCAGGAGTGGGATCTTAACATATAGATTATTTAGTTCCCCTACAATGTCGAAGTTAGGATACACAACAGGTTTTTCTATCATCAACCTTTCAAGGAACAGGGGAGGAGGAGTTACATCATTATCATGATTCTGTTGTTCGACTATGTTTCCTCCCTTCTTTGTTTCTTCCATTCTGACCATAATCAAGGGTGTTATTCTTGGTTGTATGTTATTTTCATTCTCCTATTCTTGGGGAGCGTTACTTTCTTCAGCAGAGATTATGCACCCTGACCTCAACCAGAGTTCATTGCACCCCACAGAGTTGATTTCTCCATCCACATTCTAAATAATATGGACAAGATGTACTGGTCTATCATTAGGATTTGGATGGGGTTGAGTTAGTAACTAAGGGTGTAATTATGGTTGAGGGTCCTAGTATAATTGGAGTGGATCTTGCAAAGTGGGTTGAGTTTGAGGGGCCATCCCCATGGTTTTATTGGTCATTCCCATGGGGCACTGCCAATTTTGGTTCCAATTAGGGTTTTGGGCAATTGTATTGGACCACTATGAAGGATAGGGGTTGTTGTTCGAATTCTGCCAAGATGTGGTAGGGTATTGTGAGTTAGGCTAGGTAGGATTTGCAGCTGGTTGATTTGGCCAAGGGGGATTTATAGTTGGTTGATTTGGCCAAGTAGGATTTGCAGCTGGATATTGTTGGGATTGCTAGGTGGGGTTAGAAAATGGTTGACCTTGCCATGTGTTTCCATAATTTTGTTGTTGATTATACTTCCCAGAAAAGAAAGAGGAAGGATCTTGTAGTGTACCATGGGGGCGAGCCTGCCATTGGCGACGCTGGGTCATCAGATATATTGATTATGTTTGCTCTTCTACCTCTCTGAAGGAAAATTTTAATCCTGGGATCAATGGGCATTGATCTGTTGTGTGGTCTTTAGCACAGATAACACACACTCGAGCCACATCCAAAGGAAATTCCCTTGGACCATGTTTTTTTCTACATCGGTGGAAAAATATGGCCAAAGTCTACTCTGCTTCTGCTTGTTTCTTCTTAATAGTCTGCAAGACATCCAATTGTGTAGTCAGAGTGCTCAGAATGTTGGTTTTGAAATTTTCTAAGAGATTACCGACTTCTGCTCGGGTAACACCCCCACTGGTAATATTTCTATTTCTCATGAGGGGAGCTCACATCCCTGATCTAGTCCATGAACTTCCACGTGAGAACCTGATGCACAATTGGACAATGTTATCATAAGTTTCCTAATAAATATCACCCTTACCCATTAAATTCAATGTTTCTACCCATTCATCATTCATTCATTTTATCAGACTTGCTTTAAGGACCTCACCTGGTAGTGTACCGTAAGGAGATATTTGCAAATTATATTGAAACCTTTCAACATATTCTTCTAATGTCTCATTTTCTTTTGCAGTCATTTGAAAATTTTCATCTTTTAGATCCCTGGTTCTATAATAATCCTGATATTTTTTCAAGAAGGCTTGTTTCATTTCATCCCATGAATCTATAATTCCTCCTCCCAATCCCATAAACCAGTGTAAAGATACTCCTTTCAAATTAGAAGGGAACAAATTTAGTTTTTTGGGTTCAAAGGTGTAGTCATAACCTCTACACAGGACATCAAATTCGAATAGGAACGCATCAGGGTCTTCTAAGATCAATCCATGAAAGGTTGGCAGATGCTATAGGGGGATGGCTTTCATTGGGTCATTTTCGATTGGATCGACTATAGGATATTCCAAAGTGGAAGTCTAGGGTTGTGACAGATTTGGTTGCGCCATTTGGTCGAAAATATGCCAATAATCTTCAAGAATTTCTTGGCCTGGGTGCTCTATTCGGGGTGATTGATTATTTGATCCCCTAGGGAATTTGATCGCACTACCTCTATCGGGGATTTTAGGTACACCCTCTTCTATCACAGGAGATCAAGGATCAGGTTATGGTGATGGGTTTGCCTTAGCAACCCCGCTGGTCTCCCCTTCTCCTTCTTCCAGATTACAAGTGTTTCCCTCGTCTAAAGGGATGAGACGTGGAATATCTGTGTTTTGAAAAATTTTCTCAGTTCCTTAATTTTAGCTATGAACCTCAGCATGGGCTATAGTTGGTGAATTTGTTTCCTGAGGGGTTCGGGTGGATCCTTTTTGAGGTCCAACTGAGGCTTGAGATTCATCTTTTTGGGTGATTTCGTCTATGAAAGTTTTTCTTCCAAGGGCCACTGAGACTTGATTTTTTGTAGTTTTTGGTGGGGGTTTTGGTTTTTCAGGTTCTTTCTTCTTAGTCATACACACTTCACACAAAAACTTCTAAGCACCTATAAAGCCTCTATATACCAGCTGAAGGCTTATTGCCTGTGTAGATTCCTACCTTCCGTCTTCAATACCTCATCCTCTAGAGACAAAACCTATGCTACCTTTGATAGTCTTTCCAGAAATGACGCCAAAATGTTGGGCTCTAAAAATGTCCTAAAAGAAACCTTAGTTTAACATTAATTTATCAACCTGAGGATTCGTCTTTTATCTCAAGAATATCAACAAAGTCTATGCAGGTAGTTGTAAAGGCTAAAATCGTGTAGTTAAAGAAAATCTGAGTTCATCAACAATCAAGTTCCTCACACATTCATTAAAACTCTAAAACTAAGATCTTAATTAACAGAATTGAAATCTAATATATAACATGTTGTGAATTTAAAGACAATAATTTAATTGTTGAATTGATCTAATTAAGAAACAATAATTGAATCTATGAAAAGATTTATAAACTGATCTATCAACTATTAATCAACTTGCTGGAAAAGAAACAGTGCAGTACTATATCTGTGAATTGGAACAACAAATGTTAATTTAAGCGAAAGGAACAACAAATGCTAATTTAAGCGAAAGGAAAAATGAATGTTAAATTAAGAGAAAAGGAACAACACATGTGAAAATAAGAGGAACTGTCAAGCAGTAAACTACAACAATGGAAACTGGAACAACAATTGATAACATTTGAAATGAAGCATCTATCTTCTGTAAGAAAACATCGTAAAATCATTAACACACTTATGCATTTATTTTAACCATTGCAAAAGAGATTTAAAACATAAAACAAAAATCACACTGATACAATTATAGATTGGGACAGTAACTCCTTTAGATTTGGCCCTCGATCCTTAGAAGCACTGCTACTAGAAATTCATTATGCAAGAATGGTAAAAACGACAAAAACTTCTATTAATTCCATGACTGGTACAACATTTACAAAAGACTGTTTTCGCAGAGCAATTATGAATTTGGAATGCTTGGATAAAATTCTTAGGTGATCCTTTCTAGGATCCATTACCCTCTTTATATTACAATAATATGGGTAAATTAAGCAATCATGAGGATCAAGAGATCCTCAGGATTTCTTTTTCTATTTATAAAGTTTACAAAATAGAGAATTATTCTCCCTCGAAATTGCTTTACGCCCAATATTTTTAACCTCCAATAGCTTACGTATCTTCAATATATCTTTAGCTATCCTGGGTTTAACAATATTTATCCACTCCTGTAACAAATTCAAATAATTCCAACCATGTTTTAGAACTTATTAAATACAACTCAATAATGTTTCTAGAAGACATTTCAATCATTTCATATCCTATTTATTCCTAGTTAACAAAAAATTCAATCAAGATTATATCATAAACCATGGGAATAAGGAGGATATTTGTACCTTTTTCATAACCCAACACCCATACATCCAACAAATGGTTCCATTTCTGGCTGGAGCTCAGAAGGACAACCTGGAAGGGGTTTGGTGAAGAAGATGCAGTGGTAGTAATGGATGTTTAGGCCATGGAGTCCTACGAAGCAAGATATTGAAATATGGTTGGAGACAAAGCAACTACAGTTTACACAAAAAGATAATAAGGGGTCCAGGTACCCACCGCGCCAGTATCTACAGAGTTACGTGTTTACTGATTTGCACGAAGCATATTTTTTTTATTTTCTAGAGTTATTACGGGAGTGAATATTGAGGTTGAAAGATACCCATCTGAATAATTAGATCAGGCTAGTAGAGTGGACTCCTGAAAATATTGGGCGATTGGAAAGGGTTAATAACAAATTCATGCACACGGTGGATTTATGGCTAGATATTTCTACGAGGTTTATCACTAAGTTTTTAGTAGATACAACAAAGTCATATACTATTGCAAAGTAGGATTTATTCAAAGGATCCATAGGAAGGTACATTAGGTCTCTTTACACATCGATCAAGATCTTATTACATGATAAAGGTGTGATGACCATGGAATCAGATATCTAGATCACTATGCGCACATGGGGGAGTTGGGGTAAGCACTAAGGAATATCTGATAAATGGAGAACGCTATGGAGAGTAACTAGAAGAAGGAAGCAATGGACCCCATCATGATGTATGATGAATAGGCCAAGGAAATCATAAGGAAAGTAGGTGTGATGTGCAGAGGATGACCCTACCTGTATAGGATGAATAACAAGAAGAGGGTAATAGCCAAGTGATATGTCTTGTACAATGATGAGGAAGAGTAGAGGATCTCCACACCACAGGGAAGATTGAGGATATCTTGTATGCCACATATGAGAGGAAAACCAGTGGTCATGGGTTCGGTGCAAAAGAAGGCTCTCCATTCCAGATTTGAATCAGTGTGGAACCAGAACCCCATATGGGACTAAGACATATAAAGAAGAAAAAACAATTAACCAACAAGTGATTAACGGTAGAAGAATTTGTACAGGATGTGGGTCTAGTAGCAAAAGTGCAAGTTCAACAAGTAGCAGTCAAGTATCTACACCATGCGGAGGTGGAAGTTCAACGAATTTCACAATGGAAGGAAAAGATCCAACTATTAGGTTACCAGCGTTCTGAGGGGACAGGTCAGATGATCTATAAAATAATTTGTGTATCTGTGAGAAGATATGGGAAGCAAAGTAGATTACAGATGAAGATACAAAGGTTGTGTAGTTGGAATAACATTTAGAGACCATGCATTAGATTGGTACATGGGTCTCACAACAAATAACTCAATGGGAATGTGTAAAACTATAGTAGAGGTGAAGAGGCAATTAATAAATGAATTTCAGAAACCAAGCTCAAAAGTCCCGTTTATGAATGAAATGATAGAGATTAAGAAGAAAACAAGAGAATTAGTTTGGGAATTGGACCAGAAGTTCAAGAGGCTAAAAGGTAAGTTAAAGTACATTATTACTTATACGCAACATATACATTTGTTTTTTTATTCTCTATTTCCACACTTGAAGTATCCTTTGAGACAACAAAAATTCCAAAGTCAGGCTGAGTCTCTGTAGGAAACCTTACAGCTAGAGGAAAACTTGTACAAGAATACAGATCCAACTATGGAAGAGTTGAAGAAATATTTGAATAACTTAACATTCTAGTTGAATCAAAACAAAGGAAATAAGAAAAGAGAATGTGTCTGGTGTACAGTGTGTAGGACACAAGGCCATCACAAGAATGAGTGTCCATTATTTGTGTAATATATTGGAGTGGGTATGCCAAACCCTTTATCTTCATGAGGACCATGGTGTTATATTTGAAAAACACATGGGCATGATCCCTATCACTGCCCCCTGATACATAAGTATTAGACAATACTGAAGAGAACATTTTATAATTTTTGCAAGTTAGTTGGAGATGAAGACAAGGACTGTAGAATCTTGGAGATGATGAAAGAAATGATTGTATATACATATGGGGTGTAGGATGAACATGTACCAGGGAAATATGCACACTAGCCGCAGTATAACAATGTGTAATAGCCACAGTATAATCTCGTGCAATAGTATGCAACACAACCACAATAAAATGTGCAACAATTTCAAGGGAAACAACATTATAATCGTGTGCAACAGTGTGCAACACCACCATAGTACAATAACATGCAATCACATTATAATCAAGGACCCCAGTATAATACATCACGTGAAGATAATCAGGGAAATAGAGGAGGATTCATAGGAGGAGGAAATGGAGGAAGAGGCTTTGGAGGAGGTCGAAGACCAATTATTTATCATAACTATTAGAAACCAGGGAATTATGCAAGAGACTTCCCATTACCACATGTGGCATGTATTTACTGTCGTGCAGTAGAACGTGAAACAAAAGACTATCCCACACTTTTGATAAAAATACAAGACAAGAGGAACCATACCAATCAGAATGTACAATGGATCAGAGTGGAAAATAGAGAAGAGGACATGAATAAGATTAACATATTTACTAGAGCTGGATCTAAGACAAGAGAATATGAGGAAAATAAGGATCAATACTAGTACTGGTGGGTTAGGAAGAATACAATGCCTAAACAAAAGTTTGATGCACTCAAAGAGAAAGAAATATTCAAAGAGGCTAGGTAGGAGATTCTGAAAGAAAATATTGCATATACTTCAGTGAAAAAACTAAAAGATGAGATACCAGTGTATGACATGCCTTCATTATTTGATCAGACCAATCAAGAGGATTCTTCAGAACAAGTAAAAAACTGAATAAAAATTTTGGGAGCCTGTGTCAAATTGTTGAATGATAAAAATTCCTTACAAGTACTGCAGAATTTGTTAGAAAAGTGTAATTTTGGGGAAGAAGGGGTAAAAATAGTAAATCAAGTCCGTAAGAAGAGAATAACCAATAGGGAATTCAAATTGAATGCCAACATAGTATATTTCAATATGGGGGATATTATACTAGACTTAGGGTCTAAAGTCAATGTTCTGCGAAAGAAGACTTGGGAAGCTATGGGAGAACCTCAACTGAGGTATTCACCTATTCAGTTGAAGTTGGAAAATCAACACAAAGTGGTGCCAATTGGTAGGTTGAAAGGGATTCTAGTAGATCTATATGGTGTTCACATCATGGAAGACTTTGAATTCATTGACATAGTGGACAACACTTCGCAATATCCAACATTGTTGAGTTTGGATTAGGATTTTGATAACCAGGATATTATCAATTTGAAGTCCAGAAAGCTTATATTTGAATATGGAGAATACATATTTATTACACCATTAGATCCCTCAGAAGTAGGAAGGTATGTGGAACCTGCGACAAACAATATTATTATAGAATATGTGAATCATTTATAGAAAACAATCACGCGCGAAGAGGATTATATCAACCTAACTGCAGATGGAATGCTCAATTGGAGGAGAATTAGTTCTTGTGCTTCAGACTCTAACATAGGACTAGAGAATTGGAAACAACGAATACATGAATTATCTAGCAGAAGATGTGCCAGAATGGCGCACACACTGAGATGGATTGGTTTAGAGGTAAGAGAGCCTCCTACTTTTTATGGTATGAATGACTTAGAAGAGTTTTTGATGAAATTTTAACTAGAAGTAGTAGAAAGTTAGAGATTAACAGTATTAGGTATTTCTTTAAAATCTACACCTTCCTTTTGGTGGGGTACACACAAGGAGAAGATAAACAATTAGTTTTAGTGCAAAAGGTTACTGCGCATCAGATTTGGCACAGAGTAGGAGCATAGATATGAGGAGAAATATGAGTTATTTGGAAAACCTCAAGAACATGTAGATAAGTGCATGGTTCAATGGATATCACTACCACTAGAAGAATGGCTAGACAATTTTATTCACACATTATAAGGTATTCCAAAGAGTTGGTACACAAAATAAGAACAATAACGAGAAACTACAAATTGGGAAAAGATACAACATAATTTTGTAGTCACATTTTCCTTTGAGCATGATAATCCAGAGATAGATACAACAATGAAAGTAGTAAGATATAAGATATTTTAAAAACCAGAATTTGAAATAATCCCAGCATATTAGAAGTAGGCTAGAAAGACAATTAAGCAATTGCTACATTGTTATCAAGTCGTAGAAGAAGAAGATCCAATAGAAGATAACCCGTGCAATATATAGATCCCATAAGTGGAAGGTGAAAGGGAAGTACAAGGTCCCAAGATTGATTTAGAAGCTTATTATGCACCATTAAATATCAAGAAGGTAAACATTGGAACTATGGAAAACCCAAAGATGGAAATTATTGGATATTATTGGGATAATCATACAGTAGAAAGGATCACATAATTACTGCGCTAGTACATCGACTTATTTCCAACAAAATTCTCAGAGATGAAGGGATTAGTAGGAGAGATACGAGAGATGAAGATCCCTTTGAAGCCAGAATCTAGACCTATCCGACAGAGACCTTACAGATTGAATCCGATATATAAAGAGAAAGTGAAGGAATAAATTGACAAGATGCTATAAGTTGGTGTTATAGAAGCTGTGGAAGAGTCAGAATGGTTCAGTCCTATAGTAGTGCAGAAAAAGAAGCAAGGAGGGATCATGATTTGTGTAGATTTGAGAAAATTGAATGATGCTTTCCTACATGATCATTTTCCTACCCCATTTACAGATGAAGTTTTGGAGAATGTAGGTGGTCAAGAAGCTTATTCATTCACATATGGGTTTTTCAAGATATCATCAGATAAGGATTGCATCCGAATATAGACATAAGGCCACATTTACAATATAATGGGGGTCATTTTAGTATACAGTTATTCAAATTGGGTTGAAGAATGCACCAAATTGGTTTTAAAGAGTAGTAGTAGCAGCCTTTAAGGACTTTATTCATAAGTTTTTATAAGTCTATTTGGATGACTATACAATGTTTAGTCTATTGAAGGACCATGTCAAAGTATTAAGGATGATGTTAGATAGATGTAGACAATGTCAGACATCATTAAATATCAAGAAATGTATTTTTAGCACACCTTTTGGGATTTTTTTAGGGCATGTGGTGTGTAAAAAGGATTTGTTGGTTGATCCTACTAAAATTGTTGTCATAGTTAACTTACCACCACTGAAGTCAGTGCACTAGTTGAAGAGTACATTGGGGAATACATGGTATTATAGGAAGTTCATAAGGGGATATACATAGATTATTGCGCTAATGGAGAAGTTGTTGAAGAAGGACACTAAGTATCAATGGAATGGGGAATTCCAATAGAGTTTGGATATTTTGAAAGAGAATATGGTCACTATGACGATTTTAGTGTTTCCATAATAGGAAAAATAATTTCATGTGCATGTGGATGCATCTTCAATAACATTAGGAGCAGTATTAACCCAAACAAGAGAAGGTGATATAGATAACCCTATAACCTTTGCCAGCAGAAACTTATCATATTCAAAACAGAACTATGACACTAACGAAAGGGAAGGATTAGCTATGGTGTATGCTTTGAAAAAATACAAACATAACTTGTTAGGGAAACATTTCAAGATGTTTACAGATCATTTTTCTCTAAGATATTTATTCAATAAGCCAATGTTGGGGGGAGGGATATGTAGATGGCTACTTTTGTTCCAAGAATTTTACATTGAAGTTGTGGTGAAGCCTGGAAGATTGAATGTAGGACCAAATCACTTATCCAGGATAACTAATGGAGAAGAACCCAATAACTTCAAAGAAAACTTTCCAGATGCACAATTATTTTCAGTATAGATAGATCATGAGTATTTTTACGAAATTATTGAGTTTTTGAGTACATTATTTGCACCAATATAATTTACTACTACATAGAAGAAAAATTTGGTGGTGAGAGTTGTATATTATCAATTGATTGGAGGTCATTTATACAAAATGGGAGAAGATAACATCTTGAGAAGATGTGTGATGGAACATGAAAGGCCTATGATTTTACTAGAGGCACATGAAGGGATTGTTGGAGAACATTACACAGGAAAAGATACCACATAGATGGTATTGCAAGTAGGTTTATAGTGGGCAACAGTTCAGAAGGATTCAAAGGAATATTGTCAGAAGTGCGATGTTTGTCAAAGAGTTGGGAAACCATCCACGAGGGATGAAATTTCATTGAGACCTCAAGTAATGTTACATGTTTTTGATAAGTGGGAAGTATATTTTGTAGGTCCAATTAATCCACCAGCCAGAAGATCAAGAGCCATATATATTATTACAACGAAAATATACTTGACTGGGTGGGATGGGGAAAAAATACTAAAGGATTGCAATGCAGAGGCTGTAGAACGCTTTTTATTTCAACATGTAGTGACAATATTTGGATGTCCAAGAATATTGATGAGTGATCAGGGGACTCATTTTATTAACAGTACAATTGAGTAAATGCTTGAAGAGTTTAAGATAAATCATCAGAAGAGAACTCCTTATAACCCTCAAGCAAATGGAACAATGGAAGAATTCAACAAGATTTTGGAGAATGCCTTGAAAACGATTTTTAATGTGAATAGATGATTGGGATTTGAATGTACCAACAATACTTTAGGCTTATAGGACTACATGCAAGAAACTAACAAGGAAAACACCCTTTAGATTGGTGTATGGACAAGAAACAATAGTTCCCTTAGATTATCTGATACCAAGTCTGCACATTGCAGTAATTACAAACATGATGGAAAGGGGCCCAACGCGGTAAATATTGGATCAACTGATGGAATTAGAAGAGGAAATAATCATAGCATCTTTCTGTTAGGAGGTACAAAAAATAAAGGATAAATAATGGCATGACATACATATCAATAAGAAGAATTTTAAGGAAGGAGATCTGGTTCTCCTCTATTAAAGTAAGTATTTGTAGCACCCAGGGAATCTTACAATGCATTGGCTAGGGCCATATTAGATAAATTATGTCATAGATAGAGGTGTTGTACAACTATTGTTGGATTACTAAGAGGGGGGGTGAATCAGTAATAGAGTAATTTAATCATTTTTCACCATAAAATGAAAGTGTTATATCAATGTAGCATTATCATCCAATAGTTGCAGAGTAAATAAACAATGAACAAATGAGCAATCATACACATACACAATACACCAATGTTTTACGTGGAAACACAAAGCGGGAGAAAACCACAAAATGATTTTTATTATATGTATTTAAGAATTACATTCATTGGAAGCACCAACTTCCTTAGTTTTCTAGCTGCAACTGGAAGGAGGCTCCAATCCCCTAGTTTCTCAGGCTACAACCTGAGGGAATCTCCAACTCCCCAGTTCTCTGTCTACAACCAGAAGGAGGCTCCAACCCCCTAGTTTCTCAAGCTACAATATTAAGGAAGATCAAAATCCACAATTCTTTGGCTGCAACTAGAAGGAGGCTACAACCCTCCATGTTCTTCGCCTACAACCACCTGTCCTTGCCCTGTCCAACCACCCTGAAATATAAGTAGAATGATGGAACCACTATCACACTATCACTGTGAGATATACTTCTATAAAATTGTACCAGTCAATCTATAATCAACCTATACCATAAACAAGTGCATCAACCATGCACCAACCTATAACAAACAACCTGTAATCATTCTGTACAATAAACAAGTGCATCAACCATGCACCAACCTGTACCTCAACCTGTAATCATCTTGTACCATAAACAAGTGCATCAACCATGCACAACCTGTACCTTAACCTGTACCATCAATAAGTGCATCATCTATGCACCAAATATGTACCAATGATGCATCAAATACACATAAACTATGACTCATCAAGATGTACCAACATCATAAACTATACATCGCATGTGTGTGCCAACTCATCAACTACTTATCTCAACCATGTACCCAACATGTACCTCAACCATATACCAAATACATATACCAACATAACCATCAAAATTTATCTAGCAATACATCACACTATCCATAACCAAATACCATAAACCATTACATCAAACCATGTGCCACAACCTCACTGTAATACAACCTCTATCTATAACATACCTCAACCAAAAGCCCTCATCAATTTCATCATCCAAATCTCATTTATAAATCTCTAATAGACCTTATGTATATGATCACATACCTGCAAACCTTCATTATCTTTAGAAACAAGAGACTAGCATTTTATCAAACTTTACTTTAGTCTCACATGACTAATTTTGGATTAGTCAACAACCCTAACTTGCAATAATCATAACTATGTACCTCTAATGAATAAAGATATGAAAATGGTATACACTGTTCTTCAATGTCTTTTATGCAATTCCTCCAAATTTCACTACTTGGAACCTCTCAGAAAAGGAGTTATAGCAAAAATGGCATACCTTGTTGAATTCTGGCTTATTCTAGCGATCGAACTTGTAGAGAATTCCATGCACAAAATATTTGTTGTATAGATCTAAAAATGGTACAAAACATACTATAGAATGTAATCTAAACAATACATTTGGTCTTATGGAATTTGGATCTATTATGAATACGTTATTACGTTTTTACCTGAAAAACATGTTTTAGACTAGTTTCAGGACTAGCCACAAACCCTATTTTCCATGGAGTGTAACTCCAAAAATACAACGACCAACAAGTTGTAATTTTTATCTCAAGTACTTGGATATGTTTACGCAATGGCATACCAATTTCATGGTCTGAATTATTCTATAAAAACATTTATTGCAAGAATGGTGAGATGACCTGTAAATAACATACCTTAGAAAGCATCATCAAATAATTTATCCTCCCTTGAATTTCGGCCTTCTTTACTTCACCTTTCTTCTGAAATTTAGCTTATATATCCTTTGGCTACCTCAATCACTTGTAGATATTCAATATCCTCAAGTGTCATTAAAATGAGAGATCCTTGCCTCTTATTTATACTTTTATGTAGCTTCCTCAAGGGGTTACCTTTTAACCATCTTAAAGCATTTTCCTATTTTAGGGCTAACCCACTTCTAACCACTTGTCCACTTAGTAATTTTTTCATTAACTTTATTATTTAAATAATTTATTTTGTATCCACTTTGACTTATAGTAAACTCATCACTTCACTTTATTATTTAAATAATTTCTTCTTTGCAACCACTAAACCACTTTCCTTATTTTAGGGCTAACCCAATTCTAACCACTTGTCCACTTAGTAATTTCTCCATTAACATTATTATTTAAAAAAATTATTTTGTATCCACTTCGAATTATAGTACACTCATCACTTCACTTTATTATTTAAATAATTTCTTCTTTTCAACCACTTTGACTACTTTGACCTTTTGGGGCTTCTAGATGACTCATGAGGGTTCTCCAACTTCACATGGCCATAACTCTCTAACCGTGAGGAGTTATGTGACGTTCCACATACCAGCGGAAATGGAATGACATGTACTATCCATCCAGAATAGTATTACCTTAAATATATTAAAACTCATACCATTATACATCAAACAAACTTGGGTCCATTACCCAAACCTTTGTGCTATCGGAATTCACTACCAAACTTTCTTTCAGGGTTGACATCAATGACAACCAACCCAAATAATCAACAATATCCCCCTTTGGCATTGATGGAAACACTCTGATGCAATACCGAAGTCATATCACTCATTCTCCCCCTATTACCATCGCTCCCCTCGGAACCATGCCTCTGTTCTCTTTCTCTAAGCAATTCTATATTTGCATATGATAAATCTCTCCCCCTTTGTCATCAATGGAAAATGTATCTTTCCATCCAAGGTTGCTCCCCCTGAATGAACTCTTTTTGAAATTGATCTCCCAACTTGAATTGTCCTCTTTATGGTGCTTCCACGTGTAAATCTAATACATATAAGATAAGCATTCAAAAGCATTCATTTTGGAGTAGAAATTACTCTGATTCTATGGCGAATATACTCAAAGGCTTCCCATGGAATAGGTTTCATAAATATGTGTGCCAATTGTTCTTTTGTGCCCACATATTCAACTCTGATTTTCTTCTCTGCAACATGTTCCCGTAGAAATTGATAATTTATTGGAATGTTCTTTGTATTGGATTGCATCACTGGGTTCTTTGAGATATTGATGGTGTTTGTATTATCACAATAGATTGGAATGGACATATCATACTCAACTCGTATATCTGTCAAAGTTTGTTTCATCCATAGAACCTGAGTACAACATCCTACTGCTGCAATGTACTCTTCTTCGGTTGTAGATAAAGATAATAATTATTATTTTTTGGTTATCCAAGACACTAAACACTCACCCAAGTAGAACATTGCCCCATTGGTGCTTCATTGGTCATCAATGAAACCTACCCAATCTGCATCTATGTAGGAAATAAGTGATAGATCCTTTCCTTTTGGATACCATAATCCAAAATCTTTTGTTCCTTTGAGATATATGAAAATCCTCTTCACTGCTAAGATATGTGATTCCTTTGGTGTTGCTTGAAATCATGCCACCTGTCTAACTTCCTGCATTACATCTGGTCTGAATGTTGTCACATATAGTAAGCTACCAGTCATTGACATGTATTGCCTCTAGTCTGTAGAATTTGAATCATCATCTTTTCTCAACTTGCAACTGGTTTGCATAGGAGTGGTAACTGGTTTGCAATCTTCCATTCCGAATCTCTTTATCATTTCTCTGATATACTTAGTTTGAGAAATAAAAATTCCTTGGTTGCTTTGATGTATCTGAAGACCCAGAAAGAAGGATAATTCTCTGAGTAATGACATTTCAAATTCATTCTGCATGTCCTTTGAAAATTTATGTCTTAACATGTCATTATTACTTCCAAAAACAATATCATCAACATAAATTTCAATTAATAAATTACTACTTTGAGTTACCTTGATGTAAAAGTTGTTGTCTAGGCTTCCTTTCTATAGTTCGTAGGGATTTTTGTCATTGTTGTTTCTAAGAATTACTTTGTTTTGAATGTGAACTAATGTATGCACTGCATGTGTCCAAAAAATATCTATCAATTTGGAATCCATTAGCATTGTTCGAGCCATTTCCTGTGTAATTATCATCGATTATGATAATGTTCCTTTATCTCTAAACCACTCTCTGAACCAATATATGAATCCATTCTCTTGTCCATTTTCATATATATGTCCAAACCTGCCAAGTGTTATTACAAATCCATCTATTTCCATACTATCCAAGGTTCTACTCGTGCAACTATCCATAATGCTAACCCATTTATCACTATACTATCATGAATTCTTGATTAATCTATCAAACTGTACTTCTGTTAACTGACTTCTTTGGATCTGTCTTCTCAGACTCTGCAAGCTACTTGAAGGATGGTCCGTTGGTCTGTCACAACTATTACATAGACTCCCCCTGTCTAATATTCATATTACTTGGGAGTCTATAAGCCAGATGGCTCAGAACAATTCCTACTCTGAAGTGTATTTATCATCATCTTCATTAGTAGATTCATGATCTCTCTGAGCTCTAACTTCTTTATTTATGTCTGTGGATTCATATTCCACTACAATTCCTAAAAGTACAATCTCTTAAACATGTTCCTCATTTAGCCGTCCTTCTTTTCTTTCAGTTATTTTTCAAACCTTTATGTATCTGACATCTTTCTTTTTCTCTGTAGAATTTTCTTCATCCTGTTTTATTACCAATCTTGCGATCTATGGGACCTAGTATTTTTTCACTTGTTCTTCGTGTTTTCTTATCCATACTTTATTATATCTGATATCAGTGTTCTCTTTCATCGAAGTATTTCTCATGCTTCTACAATCACTAGCTATGTTTCCATAGTTATGAAATTTGTAACATTCAATGTCACGCGGGGCCACATAGGTATTTCTTTCTTGAACATTTCTTTTATAATCCCTACAATCTGCAACCTTATGTCCAAAATTAGTACAATAAAAAAAATGACCATAAAAGAAATTTGCATACCTGGGAATGAATGATCTTCTTTGTGGTGTAGTCCTTCTGAATTTATGCATTGACTGATCATGATCATGATTGAAGCTTCTTTGTGGCTTGAACATGGATGGTCTTCTTGAAGATGTATCTTCAATAGTTTTCTTAGATTATGGTTGACCATGATTCTTTCCTTTGAGTACTTCTGCATAACTCTTTTTGTTTTCTTCATTCTTCTTTTCTAGAAACCTACAGTGCTTCTCTTCATTCTCTATAACTAATGTGGATGTTTTTGTCTCTTCAACGTTCTTGTTGAGTTTGACGATTTTATTTCTCAATGTGACAACTTCTTCTTCAAGCTTCTCAACTTCTTCTTATTTCTTCATTATCTGAGACTTCATGACTTCTTTTGTTCTTTTCTCTTCTTCAAACTGAATTTTTAATGTGATTATTTCTTCTTCAAGTCCTTTCTTTTCTTGAACAAACTCTGCCTCAAGCTGGTTTAGATCGTTAGTTGTTTCCTTAAGTTGATCTATCGATATCTTCTCTCTCATTTCTACTTCTTCTTTATGTGCTACTATGTTGGCTTCCAAATACTTCTTTTGATATTCAATATTTTCTTCGATCTTTCTAGATTCTTCTACCTGATTTCTTAAGTTCTTGATTACCTGTTGCACTTCTTCAAAAATGTGAACACTTTCCTTTTGTTTCATCAATTATTTCTTAAGTGACTTATTTTCGTATCTTAGTTCATATAAAGCAATAGTCAATTCTGCTTCATAATTGTCTTCCTTTTCAATTAGTTTTTCTGTCTCATTTCCTTCATGGCATTCTATTTCAAGATGTCCTTGTTTTTCACAATTAAATAAAAACAACATACGTTTGGTGATTATGTACTCTTCAACTTCTGAATCTGTTTGACATGGTGAACACAATTCTTCTTGATCTCTATCTTCATCTTCTTTGGCATTTTCTGAATCTACGATGGGTGAAGAATATATGTCATGTAACTTATCCCAAATTTCTTTGGCTGATGAACATTTACCAACCTTTTCTCTTACCGGATTAGGTAATCCTTCCCAGATGAAATCCATTGCTATTTTTTTTTATTCAATTCATTCTTGGTTGTAGTCTTTTCCCTTTTTGAACTATCATATCCTGTAACAACTGATAGCCAAATATAATGTCCCTGTGCCCGCAAAAATACTTTCATCCTTCTGATCCACATCTCATACTTTAAACCATTCTGACCATTAAAAATTGGTACTACATTCTCAGAATAATCCATGATCTCCTTCCAGTGGTTAAACTATTTCCTGAAGGAAACTACTCTGATACGAATTGTTGGATTACTGAGAGGGGGGGTGAATCAGTAATAGAGAAATTTAATCCTTTTTCACCATAAAATGCAAGTGTCATATCAATGTAGCATTATCATCTAATAGATGCAGAGTAAATAAACAATGAACAAATGAGCAATCATACACATACACAATACACTAGTGTTTTACGTGGAAACCCAAAGTAGGAGAAAACCACATAAATATTTTTCTTATATGTCTTTAAGAATTACATTCATTGGAAGCACCAACTTCCTTTGTTTTCTAGCTGCAACTAGAAGGAAGCTCCAACCCCCTAGTTTCTCAGGATACAACCTGAGGGAAGCTCCAACTCCCCAATTCTCTGGCTACAACCAGAAAGAGGCTCCAACCCCCTAGATTATCATGTTACAACCTGAAGGAAAATCCAACTCCACAATTCCCTGGCTACAACTAGAAGGAGGATACAACCCCCCTATGTTCTTTGGCTACAACCAGAAGGTGGCTACAACCACCTATCCTTGCCTCGTCCAACCGTACTGAAATATAAGTAGAATGATGGAACCATTGTCACACTATCACTGTGAGATATATTGTTGTAAACCTATTTCAATCAACCTATACCATAAACAAGTGCATCAACCATGCACCAACTTATACCGAACAACCTGTAATCAGCCTGTACCATAAACAAGTGCGTCAACCATGCACCAACCTATACCTCAACCTGTAATCATCATGTACCATAAAAAAGTTCATCAACCATGCACCAAATATGTACCAATTATGCATCAAATACACATAAACTATGATTCATCAATATGTACCCAACATGTACCTCAACCATATACCAAATATATATACCAATATAACCATCAAAATTTCTTTAGCAATACATCACACTATCCATAACCAAATACCATAAACTATTACATCAAACCATGTGCTGCAACCTCATTGTTATACAACCTCTATCTATAACATACCTCATCCAAACTGACTCATCAATTTCATCATCCAAATCCCATTTATAACTCTGTAATAGACCTGATGTATATGATCACATACATGCAAACCTTCCTTAACTTTAACAACAAGAGACTAGCATTTTATCAAACTGTACTTCAGTCTCACATGACTAATTTTGGATTAGTCAACAACCCTAACATGAAATCATCATAACTATGAACCTGTAACGATTAAAGATCTGAAAATGGTAAACATTTTTCTTTAGTGTCTTTTATGCAATTCCTTCATATTTCACTACTTGGAACCTCTTAGAAAATGAGTTATAGAAAAAATGGAATACCTTGTTGAATTTTGGCTTATTCTAGAGATCGAACTTGTAGAGAATGCCCGGCATGGAATACTTTTTTTGTATATTTGAAAATGGTATAAAACATACTAAGGACTATACTCTAACCAATACATTTGTCCTTACAGAATTTGGATCTGTTATGAAGAAGTTATGACGTTTTTACCCGAAACACTTGTTTTAAACTAGTTTCAGGACTAGCCACATACCCTATTTTCCATGGAGTGTAACTCCAAAAATACAACGACCCACAAGATGAAATGTTTATCACAGTTACTTAGATATTTTTTCTCAATGGCCTCCCAATTTCATGGTCTGAATCATTCTAGAAAAAAAGGTTATTGTGGAAATGGTGAGATGACCTATAAATAACATACCTTAGAAAGCATCATCAAAATAATTTATCCTCCCTTGAATTTCAGCCTTCTTTACTTCACCTTCCCTATGAAATTTAGATTTGATATCCTTTGGTTACCTCAGTCACTTGTAGCTATTCAATATGCTCAAGTGTCATTAAAATGAGAGACCCTTTCCTCTTATTTATACTTTTATGTAGCTTCCTCAAGGGGTTACCTTTTAACCATCTTAAATCACTTTCCTTATTTTAGGGCTAACCCACTTCTAACCACTTGTCCACTTAGTAATTTTTCCATAAAATTTACTATTTAAATAAATAAAAAATTATCCACTTTGACTTATAGTACACTCATCACTTCACTTTATTATTTAAATAATTTCTTCTTTGCAACCACTAAACCACTTTCCTTATTTTAGGGCTAACCCACTTCTAACCACTTGTCCACTTCGTAATTTCTCCATTAACTTTATTATTTAAAGAATTTCTTTTGTATCCACTTTGACTTATAGTACACTCATCATTTCACTTTATTATTTAAATAATTTCTTCTTTGCAACCACTTTGACTACTTTGACCTTT
Source organism: Picea glauca (assembly GCA_000966675.3). NCBI lineage: Eukaryota > Viridiplantae > Streptophyta > Pinopsida > Pinales > Pinaceae > Picea > Picea glauca. Next base: position 262,937 of record JZKD02S1401518.1, read on the forward strand.
TGGGGCTTCTAGATGACTCATGAGGGTTCTCCAACTTCACATGGCCATAAATCTCTAACAGTGAGGAGTTATGTGACGTTTCACATACCACCAGAAATGACATGACATTTACTATCCATCTAGAATAGTATTACCTTCAAATATATTAAAACTCATACCATTATAAATCAAACAAACTTGGGTCCATTCCCCAAACCTTTGTGCTACTGGAATTCACTAGCAGACTTTCTTCAAGGGTTGACATCAATAACAACCAACCCAAATAATCAACAACTGCAAGATTTAGCAGGAAAGGAAGTTCAAGGACTGGTGAATGGTAGTTGACTGAAAATGTATAAGGACAGTCAACCCACTAACCCTAAGTAGTTACAATGCAACAAGTATACTTGTACATATTGTAAATAGTAGGAGTTAAAAGAAGAAAAACGAAGAAAAGAACTAGAAAAACGAAGAAAAAAATAAAAAGAACTAGACAGTGAGAATCAGAAAGAAATTCAGGGAGACAAGAAATGAAGATACTTTGCACACAAAAAATAAAACTGAGAGGATGTTGGAAATGTTTAACAGGTAGCATATGCTTGTCATTGATGGCAAGTACAGCAATGAAGATGGCATGTGTACAGGAAGAATGTACAAAGGATTGTTGGCATAGTTCAGAGAGGTGAATGATCGCGCGCAAATGTCGGAATCCTTTAAGGATTCGAGGAGAATAAGCTCAGGAGGCATAGAGTTCTTATACGTGCAAGGAGCACAGGAAAGAGACCGAGAGCCGTCGGATCTCACTCAAAAATCCCGAAAGTTGTTGGATCGGGAGAAGCTGCGCAGATGTTAAGCGCAGGAGTTGGTGTGTAGAAGAAGTGATCTGCGCCATCAGATTGGAAGTGGATACCCGATAGCCATCAAATCCGCAAAAGATGCGAGGGAGATAAGCCATCGAAGAATCGGGGATCGGGACTTTGAAATGTCCAATTCATTCGAAAATGAAAACTCCGAAATCGTGATATGCAATTTTGCGACTTGATCATAGTCGTTAAAGCAAGCATGAAGATCTGGACCGTTGATTCTTTTCATCAGAGAATCGGGAATCGGAGTTTCACGAGTCCCATGAACAATGAAAACAAAAATCCCGAAATCGCGATATGCGATTTCACGATGTAATCACAGCCATTGGATAAGAAATGATCTGGACCGTCCATTTGTATGGATGCGTGGCAGCCAGGAGGCTTCATCGGAGATTCGGGGATCGGGACTTTGAAATGTCCAGTTCACTCAACAACGAAAACCCCGAAATCACAATATACGATTTCGTGATTTGATCGCAGCCATTAAATCAAGCAGAGATCGAGACCATCCACTTGTAGACAGGAGGCTTCGTCGGAGTTTTGGGGATCGGGGTTTCAATATGCAAAGAATACAATGCAACGAAAATCCCAATTTCGCGATATTCGAAATCCCAACTAAATCTGCACCGTCAGATCAACATGAGATCTAGACCGTTGATCTAACTCACGATGGTAGACCACGTCACCCAGGGACACGTGGCACAACCAGGGAATGACAGGTGTCAAGCAAATTTAACACTTCAGGCACATGCAAGTCATGAATCAAAGTGACACGTGGCAGGATCTAACACATGTCAAACCACATGTGACGTCAGCAGAGGCATCAGTGATCAGGACTTTGTAATGCCAAAATCTCTTGACATCAAGAACTCTGAAATGTTATTTCGTGATTCAATCGCAACCGTGGAGTCAAGACCACATCTGGACCGTTGATTTCCTTCAACAGAGAATCGGGGATCGAAGGATTGGGGATTCCGTAGGCATGTGCATGGTGACATCGAAAATGCCGAAACCCTGATAAAAGGTTTGACTGAGGTCATGTGTTGACGGTCATATGGCCCAAGGCCTATAGCCAGTAGGGCTAACGCGTGTCAAGAGTACGGTGGAAGTCAGGTATTCAGAAATCGGGAATTTAAGAGGCAAAGAAATCGATACATAAGGAATCCCGAAGCCCGATTCAAAAAGGGTGCGTAGGGTTAATTCAAATTTTAAAAGGGGGTCTGATTTCCCCCGAGAAATAAATATGGGACCCGATGAGCTTTGAACGGTTCCTGAACCCAGGGGTTTAAGAAGGGGTCGATGCTTTTTCTACAGGCGGAAAAAGAAGGTCGATGTGAGGATGGTGATAGGTGGCAGGGGTCTTCCTTTTGAAGGACGTGGAGGCTGTTCTTTGATAGAAGGGATAATCTATAGGTGACTGAGGTCATTTGTGCAGGCAACATGGAAGGTTTGAGGAAGGAGGAACCTCTTTATGGCAGTCGGGCGGCAGATCTACACTGACAGGGAGTTCTTGGCCACGAGAACTGCGGTATTATATCCAGGTTTATTGATTTGTTTAATGTGTGTTTAGGAAACTTTCGCAGCTGCCTGGAAGACTTTAGATATGTGTTTACTCTAGAGATAATTTATGTTGTTGTCATAGCCACTAGATGAAACTGCCTGATCCAGTGTGAAAATTAATGAAACGTGGTCAGCAGTAATTATGAGGGTTAAACCCTTCAGTAGTATCCATCTACCAGTAGAAACTGGTGTTATCATCAGGGGGTTGAAGCTCCCTTTCAGGAAAGGCTAGTAAATGAGAGAAGGTTGTAACCTTCAGTAGGTAGAAGCCTGCGTACTAGTATGAGTCTGCACTAGTACATTGTTGTAGAATGTTTTCTTAATAATAATCATTGAAGACAGAGACAACAGCAGCGGTGGTTTTCTCCCGGTTTG
>JZKD02S1401518.1:273578-284495 GCA_000966675.3 Picea glauca
CCCCCCTCTCAGTATTTCTCAATAGAGGATAAACATCACGTTGAAGAAAGGAAAACACAACACATAGGGAAAACGGAAAAAGACTGGAAAAAGTAAAACGATGACCAAGAAACTGAAAACGGACAAAAACTTTAATAACCACAGCTATTAAAAGGGAAAAGATTGGAAACGTTCAACACTTAGATATTTTTTAGCAATAGAGAACTTAAGAGAACAAGTAGAGGGTAATTGAGAAATAGAGACAATAATTCACGTGCAAAGCAAGCAAGATGGCACCTCCCAAAGTTGGTGGTCCTGGAAAATTCACAAGGGTGACCCGACAAACAAGGAAGAAAAAGAAAAGAATAGTAGAAAAAAAATATCATGGAGGTGGAGGATGTTACAATGCCGAAGGTTGAATCCGTTAGTCCAACAAGGGTAGAAGAATAAAAATCAACCGCAAAAGAGATGGAAGTGGATCAAAGTGTAGGACAACAAAAATTGGAAAACCCTAATGGTAAGGCAAACTCCAATTCATAAAACTCTATAGAAATGGAGGAGATGGAAAAATAGAATGAGGGAACCCTAAAAAGGGAATTCATTGTAGAAGAAGTCCTAGTCGAAGACATTACAGGGCAGCAAGAAACAGAGGGCAAAGAAGAAGGAGCCGAAAAAGAACTTACAGAAGAAAATCGAGCCGCTATCCAGAAAAGGAAAACACTAGGTTCTCCAAGAAAATAAACCTCGGTGGAGATCATGCTACCTCATATCTGAGACGTTGTAATTGTAGTTGAAGACATGCTAGGAAAAGTGAAAAAATTGAAGCATGCAGATCATGATGTAACAGACACAATAAAGTTTCCTGAACTTGCATGGGAAATATATTTAGAGAAAAAAGAGGAGGTAGGACCTTTAGGAAATCCAATTTTGGAGCCCCTGGAGTGGATCACAGGATTATATAATTCAGGTATAATGAATTTGCTAGAAATACTGCATTTTAGGCATGACAAGGACATGGGAAATTGTGTGAAGAAACTACTGGAAAGGGTACATGGAGGTATCCTGCAGATGGACACGCCGATCCATATAGATGTTGACCTCATAGAAAAAATAACAAGGTTTCCAACCAACAACGTAAAACCAGAGTATTACTTGGAGAACAAAGCAAGGGACAAGGGGATTGCAGAAGAGGTTAAAGCACAGTTAGGGACAGATGGGGGAAATAGGGGCATAGTGATAAAGGAAATCAATGATCTTGCGATGAGGTTTTATACAAATCTTATGTCATGTAAACTCTTGAGGAAGTGTAGAAAGAAAGAGGCCCCGACATGAGTCATAATAGTAGTTGCACAATGCACAAAGGGTATAGTATTAAGGTGGGCACCCTATTTATTGAACCAGTTTTTGATAGACTACAGGGATGCATAGGATAATGGGACAAAATTCCACTACTATTGGCTATTGATATTGGTAGCATTGGTAGGCTGGTAGGAACCCAAATTCACATCTTTCTAGACAGAAAAGGGAAGTTTTGGGTAGAGTGGTATACAACCTTATGGAACGTAAAAGACACCAAGAACAAATAGGAGAACAATGTAGTGTTTGCAATGTTCCTAGAATTTATGCAACCAAATATAGATAACATGTGGAGAATCCAAAATTAATTAGTCAAGAAAAACGAAGGAAATGCTAACTTTAAGGATTCAAGACACCACATGTGGATTCAAGCCAGAATACATTCAAAGAAGAAGTGGCTAGAAATGAGGTACTTCATGTTGGTTGTGGAGCCTGATTATCTTCCTAATTCAGAGTTTTGTTTCAGTCGTTCTTGGACCCCATTACCTAATGGGGGGTGTGGGGGGAATTTCCCCCCCACAACTCTAGCCCCCACCCCCTCGAGCGGGTGATTCAGGGGCAACACCCCTGAAGTGAAATATTGGGAAAATTTTCCTTGTAAAATAATGTAATTTCATATTCAGTCTGGACCATTCATTATAAGGTCGCAGATCTAATAGTAGAAGTTATGTTAGGGATTTTTTTCCTAGAAGGAAACCCTCTTTTATGAGGGAATTGTATTGTAGCTATGTATGAGTGTGATTATTGTATTCTGATAGAAGAGACTATGAGAGAAAGAAAAGGAAGTTGCAGTGGGTGTGTTGTAGGTTGTATCCCTTCATTTTGTTGGATAATGAAAAGGAAGGACATGAAAATTTCTTTGGTGGATGTAGCCCACACTTGGTGAACCACGTATATCTGTGTCTCTATTGTATTATGTATTTTTTGTGTTTTATTTACTCATTTGTTTTATTTTATTGTTTTGTGATCCTTTTTTTCTAGCAACTGGTATCTGAGCGAAAGGTAACTCGTAGGAAAAGAGGGTTCTTGGTTCAAGTGGGAGCAATGACAGAAGATGGAAATTTTAAGGTAGAGAAATTTAATCTCCGAAACTACCAGTTATGGAAGATGCCAATGGAAGAATATTTATATCATAAGTATCTATTCTTACCATTGGGATGAATAGAAAAGAAGATGACGTCCATGAAGGATGAATAATGGGAGGTTATTGACAGAAAGGCACTAGGAATGATATGGTTGAGTCTAGCAGCATCAGTGGATTTCAATATGTCAAAATAAAAGACAACGAAGGAGTTGATGGACACATTGTCTAAATTGTATAAAAAAACCCTTGACATCCAATAAGGTATTTCTAATGAAGATATTATTTAATACGAATATATCATAAGGCAGGTCTATTGTATATCATTTAAATGAATTTAATACGGTTACTAATCAGCTAAGTTCTATAAAAGTGAACTTTGATGATGAGGTTAGGGCTCTTATAATCATGTGCTCATTGACAGAAAGATGGAATGGCTTGGTCATGGTTGTAAGTAACTCTGTCTCTAGTTCAAACACTCTAAAATTTGATGATTTTGTTGGTGTTATCCTTAGTGAGGAAATGCGATGGAAAAGCACAGGAAAGGGCTTAGGGAACCATGGAAATTATAGAAAGGGAATATCCAAATCTAGACTACAAAATATAGAGTGATGGAATTGTGGGAAGAAAGGGAATATAAAGAAACATTGCAGATCTCCAAAGAAACAAAGAGATGGACAACATGAGAAAAATCAGGAAGTAAATGTAACAGGTGATGTGTTACAAGATGCTTTGATTATTTCTATGGATAATATATCTGAGTCTTGGGTAGTATATTTAGGGGCTTCGTTTCATGCCACATCCCATAGGAAACGTTTTCTAGATTATGTTCAAGGTGATTTTGGACAGGTTCATTTGGGTGATGATGTACCATGCAAAATTGTTGGAATGGCAAAGGAACAAATAAAGAAACAAAATGGAAACCAATGTTTGTTTAAAGAGGTAAGACATGTTCCATGTGTAAGGAAAAATATAATTTCAACTATGCAGTTGGCAAGTGAAGCTTGTATATTTGTATTTAGAGATAAGCAGTGGAAGGTCACCAAAGGATCATTGGTGATAGAAAAATGAGAGAAGGTAGGTACATTGAATTTATGTACTGGTAATATTGAATCTATATCTTTATCTTATATAGGAGTGGATACAACATTGTGGCATCATAGGATTGGAAACATCAGTGAGAAGGGGATCCAGATACTTCACAAAAGGAATTTTTTTCCAGATCTTAAACAAATTGATTTGGATTTCTCTGAGCATTGTGTTTATGGAAAGCATAAGAGAGTTAGATTTCTTAAAGTCAGAAAATAAAAGAAGAGTAAAAGGTTATATATTGTGCATATAGATGTATGGGGACCATCTGAGGTGTCATCTCTTGGTGGATTTTGTTATTATGTTACTTTTATTGATGATGCAACTAGAAAAAATTGGGTTTATTTCATTCGACAAAAATCTAATGTTTTTTATACTTTTAAGAAATGGAAAGCTTTGCTTGAGAATGAGACAAGAAAAGGTTGAAGTGTCTTAGATCAGACAATGGAGGTGAATATTGCAGTAAGGATTTTGATGATAAATGTTCATACTATGGGATTCGTAGAGAGAAAATAATTACAGTAACACCACAATAAAATGGTGTGTCAGAAAGTATGAACAGGAAAATCATGGAGTGTGAAAGGAGTATGAGATTGCATGTTGGGTTTGTCTTAAAATTCTAGGAAGATGTTGTAGATATTGTTGTTTACTTAATAAACAGAGGACCTTCAATCTCTTTGGATGGTGGAATTCTAAAGGAGGCATGGATAGGTAAAAAGGTAAACTATTTTTTTTTTAAGACTTTCGGTTGTGAAGCATTTGTCCATATTTATAAATAAAATAAAACAAAGCTTGAATAAAAATCCAAGAAGTGTACCTTTATTGGATATGATGTTAATGATTTTGGTTATCTCTTATGGGATTATGAAAATAAAAAAATCATTAGAAGCATAGATTTCATATTCAATGAGAAGGTCATGTATAAATGCTAGCAGTAAAAACCCCCCTTTAACTACACCAAGGTTTAAGATGTAGACAAAGAGAATAACCATCTAAAAGCTAATCAATTCTCTATTCTACCCCAAACATACCAAGACTAATGTAAAGAAAGAAAATGAGAGAAGACATCGGGTAACTATACCTTTGATCCCATGTCTGGTGAAGATCTCCTCAAGCTTGGAAGTTCCACTGACTGCACATCTCCTCCCAAGGCTGACCTACATCCAAAGATAGGAAAAGAATAACTAAAAGCATGCTATTTTATCCGTGAGTTAGGTTTATATATTAAATGTTAAGTATAAATCAATACAAATACTCAAAACACCATCATTTGGGACAAGAAAATGTGGTTCTTTTATTCATCATACAAAGATTATACCTTTCAATCTGTGTCAGCCACCGTTCCATGAACTTGGTCCATGCTCCTCTTTACCATGCTCGAAGTGCACCTTGAATGGACTTCTTCTCTCAACCTTCTGATCAACTCTATGGAAGGGAATGGGTTGAATGGAGGAAGAAGGGTCCGATGAGGGAATGTTGAGGCAATATCTCACAAAAGGCAGCAATATCTTGGGAAAGCAAGGGAAGTCAAATTGGGCAGAGTTTCACTTTTCTTATGCTTGGATTTGAAATGAGACCCCAACAACTCCTTTTATATGAAAAAATGATGGTTATTCAGTTGGGTGAAAGGCTATAGCAGGTGGATTAGTTGGGAAAAATTCAATAGCCCATGAATTTCAATCAATTCCTTGCAAATTTTTAATTTTTGCAACTTTTGCAAGTATGCATGGGTTGTAGTGGTGCAGCAGACATATGTACGTGAGATATAGTAGTGCATAAAGAGTATATACATGGTATGTAATGGTGTAGAGCGCATACATCTTCTAAAAAATGGTTTTTTAAGATGAGTTTCTCAACAGTGCTTTAGAAAAAAATGCAAGTAAGAGGGCCAAGACCATGTATGCATGAGTAGGGAATTTTAGGGATATAACAGATGCCCCATAATGTGTGAGTTCAAAAGAGAAAATGATGGTCAAAATACATTACAATATCTTCACCAATGTACGAAATCAAGTGAGCTCGGGACCAGCGTTCGGGAGGTGCCATCTACAAAACAACAATTGTCTCTCTGAGGCGGGCATACGCATGCTCAGGATGAACTAAATCATGGTTTCCAATAAAATACACTACATATCAATTTCATATAACTATACAAAGTGTAGCCGTAATAAATACACATCATATCCACATCTCAAAATCAATCGAAGATATACAAGTATAGTATCCATCTTCAAGAAGCTAGTGATGCCCAATAGCTAGAGATGAGGTCTTCATAGCTTGAGCAAGAAATTCAAGATATTCAAAACTTAGGTAGGAGTACAATGGGAGTGTATAAATCACTACCCTTAGGTCTTCAGAGACTCATCAGGAAAAGACATGAGGATCTGGATGATTATGCATAGAACTTCGTCGATTTTGAATTATGACTTGACTAGACTCTCAAGATGGTCGACTGATGAAGGGAAAGAGACAAACCACAGAAAGGCTGACTCAAGTTGAGTGAAACTTCCCTTGGAAAAAACCATCAAATATGATCAAACTCATGAATCATGACATTGACATAAGTTCACGATGTAGGAGGCAATCCAAACTGTCCATGTCTTTGGAAGAGTAACCAAATAAAGGAGGACACAACTCTATGTAGCAAGAACAACTTCCTAAGGTCATACTAGATCCCAATTCTTAATGAACAAATGGAAGTGTTAGCACTCTGTAAATTTCCTAGAGGTTGACAACAGAAGAAATCTACAAAAGGTAACTTTATCCAACCGCTTTCGAAGCTGGGATCTATCCCTTCCAACTTCAGAGAGGGATCTCTCTATATAATTTAGCTATGTTTCCAATTTTAAATATTAGGCTAGGTAAAGAAATAGGTTGGTTTTGTTGTCAGAGTGTTTTTCGAATTGGTTGAGACAGTCTACACATCCATTGGGCTATGGGGTCTGTGTTTTAATAAAATATGAAATCCAAACCAGAAACGCAAAGGAAAAATTTCACAGGGAGAGATAATATAATCATTGGATCCTTTAATAGCATAAATGATGAATAGCAGAAAAGATGACAAATATAATTTCAACAAAGAAGCAGTTAAGAATTTATTTATTGAAAACACCAAAAGATAAAACACTAAAATCTTTCGAGTTAGAAATAGAGTATACGAGATAAATCCTGCAACATTCGCTACTCTTAAAGATTAGAATTAGAAGACAGTATGATAACAAAGCGAGAGTCACATTCAACTTAGAGAGAAAACATCACCAGTGAATACGCGCAAGAATCCTGTAAAAGTGCCTCTTTGTATTAATGGAAGATCGCTTCAAAAATATTATAGTCCGATAGCATCAGGGTGTGAAGATCAACAACCCTCAATACTTCAAAAGATGAAGTATTTATAACTCAAATTACAAACGATTCTGTCATTAATGATTAGGACGTGCTAAATCTATTTTTAGCCTAACTAACTTAACAAATTTCCTAAATCTAGGAACTGCTTAATGATGTGGTGTAACTGCATGTTGATTTATGGGTGGGTCATTGATGAAGCCTCTGCACAACCTCATCTGGACAAATGATTGGACTGGGACAGCTCATCTGCTACTCTATCAGATCATAGATCTCCTCCCATCAGAGATGACTGGGCATGTTGACTTTGAGTAGCCTTCGATACACTTCATCCATTTCTGTGTACTTGGCGAAGGTAGGCTTGGTGAGGAAGATGTATCGAATCTCATGTTGGATACTAATGTCCCACTGAAGAGAATCTAGAAACGCCTTGCCAGTGATGCTCCATTGAATGCATGCAAACTTTGAACTGTCCTTAGCCACATCGGCCAATCTCTTCTTGTAGTCTGGGAGTGTCATCAATTTATCATTGATTAACTTAAGACCAGGCAGACCTTTCTTCTGTAGAGCCTCAATCTTACTAAAGAATCTTTGTACCCCTAGGTCCATGGCCTGAACCTTTTCTTCCAGCTGAAGCATTAATCCTCTCTTGGTCAAAACTCTTTTGACCTCAAGGATGGTCTTTGTTCTGTCTTCAATTTTCAGCTCTTCCAGCTCTTCCCTGGTCTTAGAATTGAGGAACTTGATGATCTCGTTTGCCTGTGTCGGCATCTCTCCCAATTCTAATCTGATCTTCTCACTGGCCTGTTTTCTCCTCTGGACCAATTCATTCTGCTCAAACATGATCTGGATCATGGGCCATATCTCGTTCATGGACTTAGTGATGTCTGTCCATACACTCTCTTTAACCTCAGCCAAAGTATTTTCTGCCACTGTTTTCTTCCGGAGTTGTTGTAGCTCCTACTTGAGCTACTCTGTCACCTACTTTTCCTTGGAGAGGCTGGTCTGGAAGGAAGATTTGAGTTCCTGAAGGTTCTCAATCTCCTTTTTTAGCCTGCTGATCTCTGTTTCCTGCAGGTTCATATTTTCCATGGACTTAGCCAGGTCAATTGTTTTCTCTTGGGATGTCAATGGAGTCGCGGATGGGACTTCTGTCACTGATGTTGTGCTCACTCCTGAAATTGGAATAGCACTCAATGGAATGACTTCCATTGGTTTCAGTTGCTCTTTCTCTTTTAGTATCTTCTCCATCTCAGCTTCCATTTCTTTAAGTTGTGCATTCTGCTCCATGAGCAGCTTGAGCATTTCATCTTTCTCTCCTTCTTTCTCTTCTATCTCCTTCGCCTGTGAATCCTCTGTGGGCGAGAGCTTCAGTTGTTTCCTCAAGGAGGCTATGTCATCATTCTTCTTCTTTATCATTTCCTCGGCTGCTTTCACGTTTGAAGGATCGTAACAGATCGTGAGGACTAGCTCCTCCAAAGTCTTGATTCTATTGTCCTTGGCAAAGGATGATATCTTCTCTAGCTTCAATTGTGTTTGAACATTGTTCAGGGACACCTGTAGCTTGGACGCAGTGGTGGAAGCATGCGCCAGTGTGTAAAAAACCATTTCCCCTGTCTGCTTGTGCAGATCCACTTAATCATCCAGATGCACATCCTTCGTCTGGAATTTGAAGGTGGCCCTTTTATAGTCAGTGATCACCTTGGGATCTGGTACCTGTGCCTAGAGGAATGCCATATGCATTCTTCCCTTCTCGGTGTTGAATGTAGATAGAAACCTATGTTGCGCAGTCGACATCTGCTTCTAGAACTGGGCGCAAGTACTGCTAGTCAGGGTCTAGTTCCTTTTCTTGATCAACTCATATTTCTCAAAGATATTCAACTTCGGTCCCACCTTGCCTGGCTGGGTGGTCAATGGAGAATCTGTAGATTTTTTCGGCATTTCTGGGGTTATGACCTTATGGAGGCTCAAACTGAAGGGTGGAATACCAACTTTGGTCATGGTAGTAGACGGGGCTTCTTTTTCCCTGGTTGGGCCAGGAACTACAACGATCTTAGGCCTCTTGGTATGTAGCTGGAATTCTTCGAAAGATACCTCAGTGACAGGTGGAGATAAGTCTTGCTTAGGCCTCTTCTCTTTCGGGACCTGTGACATGGTCATTTGTGACATAGTGGTCGGAGGATCCTGTTGTTCTACTTCGATCAATGTCTTAGGCTCCCAGGCTGTCTGATTTGCGAACTTCTCAACTTCAGGCCTGGACTCACGAACATATGGGATGTTTTTGTTCTTCACCCTCATCTCTGAGATGATCCCACATGGATCATAATGCCATGGGAAACTCCTGGAGAACTTTATTTCCCTTAACATCCTATCTGCTTCTTCCCCAGCGCCACGATTGTTGCAGATCAAGGAGCCAATTTGCCCCTTGATTATAAGTTGTTGCTTTTTCTTCAATGACACAAAATGGATATCATCGAAATTTATTATCTGCCTTATATATTCCAAAGAAAAAATTCTGACAGGTAGATACTTGGGTAGCTTATATGGTGCCAACTCACACCCGTATACTCTGATCTCGGTGTAATCTTGATACAAGTACCAATCCCTGGTCTTTGTGTTGTCTGAGAGATGCAGGATCCTCTGAACTTCATCATTTATTCGAGGCTCAGGCCTGTCGCCTAGCATACTTGCCACAGGGTGGTAGAATTGGTCGATGAACTCCTTGAAACTAAAATCAGTGGAGTTGTGCTTGATCAAGGAGGTCCATGCTGTGACTGCGTGAGGTCTACCATCTCCATCCATATTCTGCATGGAAAAGCCAAATTTATCCACCTGGATGAAGACAAACAAGTATGCTAGTATCGATGAGTATCTAAACATGCCTTCCGTACCGAAATTCACGAACTGTTCGTGAATATTGTCCACCAGAAAAGTGTTGAAATCAAACTGGGTGGTGGGCTTTTCATCGGTAGAGAAGATGGATAGAAAGCCCATAATAGGTTCATCTACCCACTGATCAGAATAGTATCCTAACAAATCACAAAGGGATGAGATGATCTCGTTTCCCTTAGTCGAGAACATGGAGGAAGGGTAAGGAGGATTTGTGGAGGGGAATTGAGCGGATGGGGGAAAGAAAAGCTCAAATATTTGAGATCTTTGGGGGAAAGTCATTTTCTGGTATAATTTTGTAAGAATTTCCAGGTTGAAGGGTGACACAGAGTCGGCTCGGGGGATTTGCATCATCTGGTCTATGGATTCGAGCGTGATGAGGAAAAGAATCTCTCCGGATGAGGAGACAATGGCTCTTTTCTCGGGAATGTAGTGGGCTTGACACTTGAGAGCGAACTCGGGAAAATGGTGGATCTAAGGGAAGAGGTAGAGGGGTAAATTGGACTCCCAGAGTCCAATTTCATCACTCTGGTCCAGGAAAACTTCCCTGAGCCATGAATGAAGGTATACGAAATCAAAATCGCACTTTGTATCTGTGATTACTCGGTCTTTGTCGACCAGTGGGATCCTGTCAAGGTCAACAGGAGGCGGAAGAAACAGATTCTCCTCTCCTTCTGCTTGTTTGGACTTTGGCGCCATTTCTGCAACAGTACCTGCAAGAAAACACAACGTTAGTGGGGGAGACTGACTGTGGATGAGGGAAACTGATTGTAACAGAGGAGTAGATGGTGTAAAAACTCTGGTGCAATGGGTGAATGGAGAAAGTAGGGAGAATAATGGTAGTTTTAAGTAAACGGGGGTTGCTTGGGCGCGGGAGATAAGTCAGCTGGATAACAGATAGGTTATCCAGTAATAAATGGCCAACGGATCATTTGAGTGTGAGATGGAGAGTGACGATGACTGAGGGATACAGACAGGTGACATGGTGGCTATCGATTGGAGGTAAAGTTCATAGTGAGGGGGCTTGCCACGAGCGAATGAGGGTGAAGGAATGACAACAATTTATGGGATGTGACCTTTTTCAGAAAGGTGAACAGTGACGTCAAGATGTGACGAATGTATGTCAGACAGTAGGCAGTGATGGAACTCGGGACCATTAAAATGATGCCACATATAAAGAG
>JZKD02S1401518.1:284545-310998 GCA_000966675.3 Picea glauca
TTACTCTACCCTGGGGCTATCTGACCAAGATTAGACAGTCTGGCCAGATTTATTCACTAATATAACCTAGACACTTTGGCTAAGATTAAATTGTTTAGCCAAATTCATTCACTACAATATAAACATCAAATTTAAAAAGAACTTGGCCATGCTTGAAAGGTATGGAACAAGTCACTATTAATGCATGGGGCTTTTATTGAAATTCTTTTATGCCCTCTTTTCTTTTTCTTTTCTTTCTTTTCTTTCTTTTTCTTTGTTCTTTGTTCTTTTTTCTTTCTTTTCTTTCTTTTTATTTTTCCTTTTTCTTTTTCAAATTATTTGCAGAATGAAAAATCATTTGTCAACAAAAACACTAGAGATAGATAATATCCCAGTCACTAGTTGATCCTATAACTTATAGGGTGATAACAGTGGCTCCACCTAGGGATGGTACTTGCCCTGTGAAGTGCCAAGAATCCTGGTTCCTGTCATTCTGAAAATTTCTGCCTAGTGGCCTTTGTTGGTTTTATTCTCAAAAATTGGAAGAACAGTGGTCAGCGGCTTAGGGCCTTCTCTTCGGGCTTCAACCAACTGACTAATGTTATTCCCTCAGAACATGCAGGCGAAAAATAAAAAATGGTATGTACAATGGTGAGTAAAAAACTCGAATCTCTACTGAGGTGGCACATAATGTTTCAGTATTCTGCCATTTACAGGTCCTCCTGGCAGATCTGTCCCATCAGCGTTATTTAGCAAGAAAGCGTTGTTTCCCCTGAAAGCTTGGATCATGTATGGTCCTCTCCACAGACTATCAAATTTTCCATGTTTTCCCTTGTCTTCATTTCTGGCATCCCATCTCAGCACCAAATCTCCTAGCTCAAAATCATCTTCCTTGGTTCTTTTGTCAAAGATCTTCTTGATGCTTTCTTGGATTACCTAAGTCTTGTTGAAAACTTCTTCCCTAGACTGCTACAAATGGATCATCTGGTTGATCCTTCTCTGTGAGTCATTTGGCTCGGATTGTACATCTTGAAGCAACTTCATGACAGGGACTCCTAAAGAAGTGGGAAAAACTACTTTTGTTCCATAGACCAGCTAGTATGGTGACATACTGATTGACCTTTTGGTGGTCATCCTGTCAGCCCATAATGCGAACACCAACTTGTTATGCCAAGACTCCTTGTTTTCCTGCAACGTTTTTTTGATGATATTTACCAAGGTTTTTTTTTAAGATTCCACCAGCCCATTCCCTTGAGGGTAGTAAGCTGTGGAATGCCCCAAACCAATGTGATACTGGTTGCAGAAATCTATGAGTTTCTTCGACCGAAAAGCAGTTGCATTATCAGTTATAATCTTTCTAGGACATCCAAAATGAGACAAGATATTATTTTCAAGGAATTTGATAATAACAGAGTCAGTGGCTTGCCTACTTGGTACTGCTTCGATCCATTTGGTAAAATAATCGGTGGCAGTGAGAATCCACCTGTGCTAGCCTGAAGAAGGGGGGTGTATTTCTCCAATGAAGTCCAGTCCCCATTGCTGGAAAGGGGCTTCAACTGAGATCGATTTCAGAGGTAGAGGGAGGAGTTTCCTTTTGCCTTCAAACAGTTGACATTGATGACATGCGGTCACTTTATGATGTACATCGGCGAATAGGGTGGGCCAATAGAATCCAGCTCTGAGTATTTTGTTGGCTGCGACCTTCCAGTTCAGATGGCCACCACATTCTCCTGCATGAAATTCTTGTAACACTTTGTCAGCTTCATCTTTCAATAAACAATTTAACAGAATACCTCCAGGATCTTTCCAATACAAATTGCCTTCTAGAATGCATTATTTCAATGCTTTCAACTTCAAAAATCTAGCTTTAGTCTTAGTCAAACCAGGGGGAGCTTGTAAATTTTTCAAAATGAATATAAGGTATGCGTACCATGGAGAGTTGAGAAATAACTCTCTCACGCTTGGAGTCACCATCTTTCCCTCTTCATCTGCTGCAGCTAAAAAATTAATGTCAAGAGCATGGAAATTTGATTCAGCCATTAATTTAGCAAGGCCTTGACCTTTGATTAGTTTCGTAGGCTTAATCTCTATGTCGTATTCTAAAATGAAAGCAATCCATTTTCCCCTTCTTCCATCTGGATTGTCTTGTGTCAGAATGTATTTTACTACCGCATTCGGAACATATGCAATGGTATGAGAATGGAGAATGTAGACTCTAAAGTCTTTTATGGCTTTTACCAAGGCAAAAGATTGTTTCTCCATTATCTTGTAATTCAGAGCAGCGTTCCTTAACGCTTTACTAAAGAAAGCTATGGGTTGTTCATACCCTTCATTGTTCTTTTGCAGTAACAGTGCTGCTATAGTATGTTCGGAAGCGAAAGAAAAAAGATAGAAATCCTTAGTAAAATCAGGACTGATCAAGACAGGGGCCTATGTGAGTGCTCGTTTGACTTGTTTGAAAGACTGTCTGGACTCAACATCCCATTTTATTTTTACATCCTTTTTTAGCATATTTGTAATGTTTCCGAGGAGTTCTGCCAGATTGAGAATGAATCTTCGTAGAAAGTTTATTCTCCCGATAAAATAATGTAGTTCTTTGAGGTTTCTTGGGTGTTCTAATTTTTGTATGGCCTCGATTCTGCTAGGGTCTATTTTGATTCCGTCCTTGGAGATGATGTGTCCTAGCAGTTTTCCTTTCTCTAGCCCGAAAAGGCTTTTCTTAGGATTTAAAGAAATCCCAAACCTTCTACATTTCTCTAAGACTCGTCTAAGGTGTCGCAGGTGTTCGTCATCAGATCGGGAAAACATAGTTACATCATCCAAATAGACGACAATAAACTTATCCGATTCTTCCACAAAGGTGATATCCATCGCTCTTTGGAAAGTGGCTCTAGTGTTCATCAAACCAAAAGGCATTTTCACATACATGAAAGTGCCCCATGGTGTGGTGAAAGTAGTTTTGTCTTGGTCATCCGAGTGAATTAAGACCTGATTGTAACCCGAGAAACCATCCAGCAAAGATATTCGACTGGATACGACTACCCTTTGAAGGATGTGGTCCATTTTTGGCAAGGGGTAATTATCCTTCAGGGAGACCTTATTCAGATTTCGAAAATCTATGCAAAGTATGATTTCACCATATTTCTTACGTGTAGGGATCAAATTAGAGACCCATTTGGAAAAACGCAACGGGACTATGATTTTGGCATCGTACATTTTTTTGATTTCCTTTTCTATCAGAGGGAGAAACTTGGGATTTATCCTCCTAAGTTTCTATCTGAACAGTTTTTGGTCTTCTTTTATTTGAATCCTGTGGTGTATGATGCTGGTATCATAAGCTTTCAAATCCTCATAGCCCCAGGCAAAGACATCCGAATATTATTTGAACAGCTCAATGTATTTGAGTTTTTGCTCAGGGGGTAATGATTTAGACAATTTGACTATCCTGGGTTTCTCTTCGTTCCTTATATTACAGTCCTCTACCTCTTGTCCATTTGCTTCAATTTTTGGTTTTTTGGCTACGTCATTAAAAACAAACAAGTCCTCTAAAGGAACTAGACCTCTAGGAAAAACATTTCTTTTCAAATGTAAAACATCAGCCTCCATCTCATCATCGCCTAATTCTCATGAATCTATGATATTTACACTATCAAAATCAGATCTATTTACATTTTCGTCCTCGTTCTCTAAATCTATTTTTGTACATTCAAAATCATTTTTACACTGCAGAAAGTATTCGATTTGATCATCATTACCAAACACTTGCCAGTACCTGATATTGTCGGGAACAGTTGGTCTTCATTTCACCTCTATCGTGTACGGGCGAGTCGAGCGGAAAGGAATATTACATGTGGCTGCTGACGTAGCCAATCCGTCTGCCAAAATGTTTTGTCCCCTCGGCATTACCTGCAAGTCCACTTCAGTGAAACATCTAGGGGCATCAAGAACAACATTCCTATAAGCTCTAAGATGTGGGTGTTTCGCAGCGTACTCACCTTTGATTTTCTTGATTATCAACTCAGAATCACCTCTTACCATAATCTGTTTAGCACCAACTCTTTTCAAAAGCTTCAGACTGAGCATCAAGGCTTCGTACTCGGCAATATTGTTAGTGCATTGGAAATTTAATTTGTAAGAATGGTTTTCTGAATACCTGTTTCTGTGATTGTGCAGCCAAACTCCTCTTCCAGCTCCTTCTTTGCTTATTGCTCCATCAAAATCCATGCTCTAGAAATCATCCGGTAATTCTTTAGTTATCACGTTTTTCATCCTTGCTACCTTGATGATTTCTTGGCCTTCATCCAGACTAACTGTATCTTCTCCCAGCTGAGTTTCTTTCTCTACCGTGTCCCCGTCGTTATACAATATAAAAGAATCTAAGTCAGAATGTGCAGAGTAAAGAGGATAGTTGTGTGGTTTTTCCTGGCTATTGGCCATGTACTTCATCAATGTTTCTCTGTATAGCCTTCTTTGTTGCTCGAAAACTGGGATAGTGGAATAAGACATATCTAGTTGTAGAGTACCTCTCAAATTATCCCCCCAAGACCGGGATAGCAACATTCCATACTTCGGAGGGATGTCCACAACTACCACGTCCATGACCATGCTCTTTGCAGGAATCTGAACCAGGGTGATACATAGGTCCTTGATCAAACCAATACATCTAACTTTACTGGAGTCAAATGAGTGTAAATCCTTGTAAGGTCTGGTGACCTCTAGTCCCAGTTTCTCCATCACTACTTTAGGCATCAGATTGTGGGAAGCACCCAAATCTAGCATAGCGTTATGCAAGATCAGGTCATGTATGTTTAGACTGATGTAAAAAGGAGTGACATCACCATTATCGTCTCGGCCATCTACTTCAGGTCGGAACAGAAGTTCGGGTTGATCATCTGTAAGGTTCACGGTATCTGAATGATTTGTTGATCCAATGGTTAAGGCCTTCATGCCTATGTCAGGTTCAATGGTCAGTGCTTCAATCACCTGTGAATGATAAACGTCTTTGTTCATCAACTCGAAAAGTGGAATGGGAATTTTTACTTTGGCTAATTCCCCCTCAAGGATGAAAGGTGTAGGAGCTCTGCCTTGGATCATGAATTCTAGTTTGTCCACCACACTCTTCTGGACAGAAGTACTTGGTGGATTAACAGGTGAAACCTCGGGCTATGATGATCTTTTCAAAATAGTAAGGTTTTTCTTCACAGGAACTTCGACAGTACTCTTCTCAGGGATCTTCTTGGCAGATGGCTCAGAGACCTTCTTGGTTTCGACTACCCTCTTCATTTCAATCGCCTTTTTGGGGGAGCTCCCTTCTGTATTTTTACTCCGCAGATTATACTATCGGTGTACTTCCAAAATGGCATTTTCGAATGCCTGTTGTTCTGCATCTTCGGCTTCTTCACTTACTTTTGTTTGATTGAGAAGAAAAAGTTCTTGCTCTTCTTGGGTAAGGAAAATATCTTCGTTATCGTGAATGCCCATGAGATTTATGTGAGTATCCTCCAATTCCTCGATCACTTCCTGCCCTTCATCAACATAATTTTCTTGTAGGGGAGGTCTAATATGCTGATCTGGACCCCTTCGCTCTCTTTGATCCCTAGGATCTCTCTATCTGATTTGGGGAGGGTTTCTCCTAAAGTTAGGGTTCCGAACCTGAGGAGCTGGTGGGTTTTCTCTTGGAGGATTTCTTTCTGACACAGTAAGTCTTTCCATCATTCTTTCCATTTACCTAGCCAAGGAATCCAATTTGGAATTGGAGGTTAACGTAAAAGGTTCTTCTTTAATTGTGACTCTCCTCTCTGACCTCTGTCGTGCCCTTTTTTCCAACAAATTTGCCTCCACACTTATTGCACTTTTCTGCATGTCTTCCAGGGTGGTAGAATTTCTTTCCCCTAGTTCTTATGACATATCAACGTCGAAACCATCAGGGAATTTTATCAATGCCAAACCCTATGGAGGTTTGATTTCAGCTGGGATTGCGTTGTACAGGTTATTGAAACGAATGCAGTAATCTTGTACTGTCTCACCTTGATTTCTTCTAATATTTTCGTATTCTGACAATATTTGGAGAGGGTTTTTCTTTACCTCCCATCTGTCTAGAAAACTCCTTTGGAATGCAGTAAGGTAAAGGACTGAGGCGGCACACAAACCTTTGTACCATTTTTTAACGTCACCTGTCAAACTTTGGGCAAACAATCTCATTTGAACGTCAACCTCATATACTTCATGCAGATCATAATAATCATTCATTTTATCTATGTGTTGTTGTGCGCTCAAAGGTCCTATTACATCGAACTATGGAAGTCTTGTTTGATAGTCTTGGGGCATGGCATGAAGAGGCACAACCAACACCAAGGGAGCATATCGAGATGCCATGATGTGTGGAGGTGGGATAACAGACTGGATGATCGGCGAGGTGGTGACTGAAGACGAGGATGAGGAGGGACTGGATAGCACTGAGGGAGTGGTTTGTGGTTTAGCAATGGGAGACATAACTTCAGGGGTTCGGGCTTGCAAAACGGTTGGGTCGAAAATGATTCCAGTCACAAAACTATCGGACCATGTTCTAACCAAGATTTGTTGGGAAAAGGTGTCAAAGTCAAGGTTTTGAAAGGTAATGGGTTCCCCTGAAAAGGAAAGGGACTTATGCAAGAGAGTACAACTCATTGAGCCTTTAGCTATGGTCTTTTTCCTGAGCAATTGTTCTAGGTTATCTGTCACTATCGCAGGTTTTGGGTCTGGATGAGATCGAGTATAAACTTTCTTGGGAGCCAGATTTCTTTTTGATTTTTTATATATATATACCTTTTAGTTTTATGAGTCTGAAAATAATATGTACAAATTTTAATCAACCTCTAAACATTACTTTCTTCTCAAACTTGCAATATTCCAGGAACAAACTTTCTTTTTAGGGAAAATAAAACGTGAAATTATAACTTTTTAGTTCTCTCCCAGTATGGTCGCCACTATGTTAGCACTCTGTAAATTTCCTAGAGGTTGACAACAAAAGAAATCTACAAAAGGTAACTTTATCCAACCGCTTTCGAAGCTGGGATCTAGCCCTTCCAACTTCAGAGAGGGATCTCTCTATATAATTTAGCTATGTTTCCAATTTTAAATATTAGGCTAGGTAAAGAAATAGGTCGGTTTTGTTGTCAGAGTGTTTTTTGAATTGGTTGAGACAGTCTACACATCCATTGGGCTATGGGGTCTGTGTTTTAATAAAATATGAAATCCGAACCAGAAACACAAAGGAAAACTTTCACAGGGCGAGATAATATAATCATTGTATCCTTTAATAGCATAAATGATGAATAGAAGAAAATATGAGAAAGATAATTTCAACAAAGAAGTAGTTAAGAATTTCTTTATTGAAAACACTAGAAGATAAAACACTAAAATCTTTCGAGTCAGAAACAGGGTATACGACATAAATCCTACAACATTCGCTACTCTTGAAGATTAGAATTAGAAGATAGTATGATAACAAAGTGAGAGTCACATTCAACTTAGAGAGAACAGATCACCAGTGAATACACGCAAGAATCCTGTAAAAGTGTCTCTTTGTATTAATGGAAGATCTCTTCAAAAATATTACAGTTTGATATTGTTAGGGTGTGAAGATCAACAACCCTCAATACTTCGAAAGATGAAGTATTTATAACTCAAATTACAAATGATCCTGTCATTAATGATCAAGATGCGCTAAATCTATTTTTAGCCTAACTAACTTAACAAATTTCCTAAATCTAGGAACTGCTTGATGATGTGGTGTAACTGCATGCTGATTTTTGGGTGGGCTGTTGATGAAGCCTCTGCACGACCTCATTTGACTGGACAAATGACTGGACTGGGACAGATCATCTCCTACTCGATCAGATAACATAGCTCCTCCCATCGGAGATGACTGGGCATGTTGACTTTGAGTAGCCTTTGATACACTTCATCCATTTATGTGTACTTGGCGAAGGTAGTCTTGGTGAGGAATATGTATCGAATCTCATGTTGGATACTAATGTCCCACTGAAGAGCATCTAGAAACGCCTTTCCAGTGATGCTCCATTGAATGCCTGCAAAATTTGAACTATCCTTAGCCACATCGGCCAATCTCTTCTTGTAGTCTGGGAGTGTCATCAATTTATCATTGATTACCTTAAAACCAGGCAGACCTTTCTTCTGTAGAGCCTCAATCTTACTAAAGAATATTTGTACCCCTAGGTCCATGGCATGAACCTTTTCTTCCAGCTGAAGCATTAATGCTCTCTTGGTCAAAACTCTTTTGACCTCAAGAATGGTCTCTGTTCTATCTTCAATTTTCAGCTCTTCCAGCTCTTCCTTGGTCTTAGAATTGAGGAAGTTGATGATCTTGTTTGCCTGTATTGGCATCTCTCCCAATTCTGATCCGATCTTCTCAATGGCCTGTTTTCTCCTCTGGACCAATTCATTCTTCTCATACATGATCTGGATCATGGGCCATATCTCGTTCATGGACTTAGTGATGTTTGTTCATACACTCTCTTTAACCTCAGCCAAAGTCTTTCCTTCCATTGTTTGCTTCTGGAGCTGTTGTAGCTCCTGTTTGAGCTACTCTGTCACCTTCTTTTCCTTAGAGAGGCTGGTCTGGAAGGAAGATTTGAGTTCCTGAAGGTTCTCAATCTCTTTTTTTAACCTGTTGATCTCTGTTTCCTGCAGGTTCATCTTTTAAATGGATTTAGCCAGGTCGGTTGTTTTCTCTTGGGATGTCAATGGAGTCGTGGATGGGACTTCTGTCACTGATTGTTATCCACAAATTTGGTCATCGTGATGATGTCATGATGATGTTATGATGATGGAAAATCAATCTTTTCACTAAGAACACTTTCCTGAGAAAAGTTACAGTTGTCTGCTTCCAGAAATCACACTTTGAAGAATGTTTGCAGGCTACCTATATATTTGCCTGCGAGAATGCCCGATTCTCGCAGACTGCATTAAGCTGGGGTGCGAACCTCTCACACTGTACTTAACTGTCAAGGTGCGAACATCTTCTTAAAGAGGAAAAAGATAAAGTTCTCGAGCCTTCTAGAAGGGAATCTTCGAGAAGAATGAGTTGGCTAGCGAATGGTTGGTAAAGTACTGACTTTCCTGATATCTTGGGATCATTCCCTATCCAAGTAACTAATCTATATTCTCCTATATATTGAAGAGATAGCTCATGGAAAAGGTTAGAAACAAACTAGCAAGAGATTGATCGAAGAATTAGCATAAGACTGTATGGAGAACTGATGCTACAACAGCTACAGACAACAGCAAGGTCATCAAATGTGGTTGATTTTCTTCATGCATGAGCAAGTGTGTGTGTCAGAGCTAGGAGCCATCGAAAGGAGATCTACAACATCAAGGCTGAGGTTGTAAGTTTCACTTTCAATTAGTTAAATACAGTAATATGTCCCTTTCCCATAAAAATGATGTCACTTTATTACATAACTCCTTGATCATATGTATAGATTAGCTATTGAATATATTGATCTACCTTCACTTCGAAGGGTTTGTACTGTTGTGTTCTGAACGGGACAAGAGCATTGGAGCGAAGCTTGGAACAACAGAGATCTAAGGAAAGCGTTCATAAGGTATGTCCATAATCCTTACCTCTTAGTTCATTCAATAGTTTAGATCTAGGGAAAGTGTATTATTCTGTCCTATTTTGTTCTAGATCCAGGTGGATCTAGGGAGATCGATTTCTGTTCGCACTCACGGATTTATCCTGAAACAAAATTGGTGACTCCACTGGGGATCTATCCCTCTTTTCTTTATGGTTTTTGAACTTTCTGTGGCCATTTTCTCTATTTGCCTTTTTCTCCTGTTTTGTCAGTGTCTGAGTCCTCAGGATATCCTGAGGGACCTTCTGGGTCTATAAGCCAGTTTGAATTTTGCTTGCATTATCAAAATTTTCACTATCTTCAGGAATTCTCGCACTGTGTGCATTTATAGCCTGCGAGAATCAGTCAAGTTCGCACCCTACATATTGGTTCCAGTGCGAACAGTTCGCACCTTGCTTTAAGGTGGCCTACGAGAATACTATCTTCTCGCACCGTTTCCATTGCTTGCCTGCAAGCAAGATTTTTGAAATTTTTGAAATTAAGTTTTGACTTTGTCAACTACTCAGATCTATTGAATTGCATCTTTTTGGCTTATTGGATCGTTGACTTACATATCCCTTTCTTAGTTTGCTTGCTTGAACTGATCTAGGGTTTCAAGGTTTTTTCTTGCCTTTGTAGCTTGACTTTCATTTCTTAGCTCTTGTTGGCATTTTCATTCTCTCTGACTTCTGGAGTTGAGTGTGTCTGACTGGCTGAGAACCAGGGATTGGTTGAGAGTTGAGTGTTTGGTGTTTCTCATTTGCTTGTTGGTTCGAAAGGACATTTTTCATTTGCATTGAGGAACTCCTTGGTTTGCTTTTGTTTTTACTTTCGTTGAAAGTTTTTGTTGGGTTGTCATTGTTTGATTATTGATGGTTTGATTTTCTTTCTCATTAATCAGAGTTCTTCTTGGAAAGTGAACTGCATGTTTTCTTTCAAGATTTTGTTTTTGCCTTTTTGAAAACATTGAAAATCAAGTTTTAGAGTTTATTTGAAAAAGACATATAGAACTTGCTCATTGATAAATGATTGTTTTTATTGGCATCTGAAAGGAAATTGAGCATTGCATTTGCATTGTAGTATTGATATTGATTCGGAAATTGTTCACTCTCTCCCATAACTAGGATTCATGGAATGAAAAGGATTATCTTTCATCATTGTCCTTGCATTATTTGGGTCGGAGTCATACATCACGAGTTTCACTTCCATTACCTTTGAGTAAACAACAGCTTTTAAAAACATTGTGTAATATTAAAACTTATCTAGTAACTCTTTTCTAGGGCTCTTTTACACCAACATTTAGCTAGGCTAGTGCTTTGGAGTAGGAAGAGAGATACACTCTCCAAAATCTCAAAAATACACAATAGCATCTTGAGTTAGGGAGTGTTAAATTCCATTGGTAGCATATTGTCCTAGGAAGCCCTTCTAACACAAGGGTCAAGCACTATGTCGCATTGGTGTTGGCAGAGTTACTAACCCTGCTTTGTTGACATCGGTGTAGAGATTGCACGTATTACGGGAATCACTCTGAGGTATACCCAAAATTATGAGTGGAAGCCTTGAAGTTGGTTTCGGGCTTGATACCCTACCCTTTCATGTGGATCGGACTGACGACTGTTCCCCCAGGATGTACTGTTGTTTGTGGTGACCTTAGTGTCCTATCTCTCTAGGTTCTTACCCAAGGTGACTATGGAGGGGAAAGTCTTCACGGTACCTGGAATTGACGTTGATCAAACTCACTCGGGCTCCTTGGAGGGTATACCCACAATTATGTGTGGGAGCTTTCACCAGGGCGTAAGTCTGTTAAGCAGGTTGTCAACGTAACTTTTCCACCTTAGCCCCGCCCCTTCTCGTCTCGTTGTTGCGACGTTGGATTTCATCACCAACTAGTAGCTTCGATATTAGAAGGTATTGTTTGCTTGGTGATTGCTTCTAGATTTTTGTTTACTAGTGTGTGTTGTTTGTTTCTCGAAGCTGACCATAGGATTTTCATTGAGGAGCTTGTTACTTGTTTACAATTGCTCCCCCACAACGTTCTCGTAGGATGCAAGGTTTATCCCTGGAGCATCTGGACGTTTCACAACCCTTGCATACAGCAACACCTAAGGGTACCCCTGAGGACTCTCCTCGTCAGGGTGAAATCCCCCTTGTTACTCTATCACACATGGACATAAGTGACATCCAAGACGTTTCTACACCACCTCCACAAGTAGAATTCTGATCCTTTAGGTGATTTTCGAATTACCAATACTATAGAGGACTATCGCATTCGTCGTGGTGAATGACCTGTTGGACAAATAAATCCTTCTGAAGAAACCGTTGTTACCTCTTTTGAATCAACTGTTGGGCCTTCTCATGGTGTAGTGGGCCAAGATCCTTTTTGGTCCGGTAATTTCTGTCGAGTTCTTTTTGGTACAGAGTCATCCCCTGTTTATGAAATCAACCCTCCTGTGTCTCCTGAACCAGAAACTGCACCAGAGACTACCACTTATCATTTTTTTCTCCCTCCCGAGATGGCCCATCTCACAGATACTACGAATGTCCAAACCGGAATTACCACAACTACTCTTCCTCCTATCAATACCCAGCGAATGCCTGAGGCTAACCCAAATTTACCCCCTGGTTACCATGCGTTGAATCCTTTGTTGAATGTTTCCCATCCAACACCTCCGCAAACCCCAGTCGGTTCTCCAACTAGTCCTCCGTTTCCTGGGCATTCTATTCCTGGTTTCATCCCAACACTCCCTCATTTTCCTACTCGTAATCCTAATCCGAGTGGCACTATCCCGATTGTTGCACCAAACTTGCAGATTCCTATTGGTGGATAGGGTAGTATGGTTCCTTTTCCTTTTCCCGGACACAACATAGCTACCACACAACCTCCGGTTGGTACACAACTTTCGAGTGGAACTATACCTACGGCAGGGGGACCAACCTCCCCTTTTGGACAAAATATACCTCCTCAGTTGGCCCAGTATTGGAATCAACTTTTACAAAACTTTCCTCAAACTGCTGGGGGGTAGACAACTGTCCCTCCTGTAGGCCAACCATATCCAGGGGTCACTAATCCTATTTGGGGTTCGGGTCAAACTACTCAACCTCAGGTCCCTACCCAAACTCAAGGTTATAATCCTTGGGGATACTACCCTATCCAGCCACCACTGAACCAACCAGGAGCCTCTCTCTACGGACAATCTGCTTATTCTCCTACTGGTCTTCCAACAGGGATTCCACCCCAAAACCATCAATACCCGCAAGTAAACCGATAGTTACCTTTTCTTGCCACTTTAGATTTGCCCGATTTGTCTAGGATTCTCAATGATCCTATTCGTCACTCTCCCCAATGGTCTGCTATTCCTGCAAAGCTTCCATCGGATATTCCAAAATTCGATGGAAAGGCAGGAGAGGACCCTAATAATCATGTCATGACTTTTCATTTATGTTGTTCATCCAATTCATTGATGTAGGACTCCATCCGTCTCCATCTTTTTCAAAGAACTCTCATTGGAGTTGCTGCGAAGTGGTACATTGAACTACCACGAGGTTTCTTTTCCGATTTTCACACCCTTGCTATGGCCTTTCTCACACACTACCAGTTACCGATCTGTTACGATACTGGGACTGAGATTTTAACTTCCTTCAAACAAACCAAGGGCACTCATATATCAAATCATATTCATGAGTGGCGAAGGAGGCGACGTCTCATCAAGCTTGAACTCCCTGATCAGTTGCTGGAAGAATGGTTCACGAAATATTTCGTGAACGAAATTGGTAAGGACATCGCTATGGGTGGGTTGTTACAGAAGAGTAGGCTATAAGTCGTGCTCAGTATCTTGATCTCATTTATTCGCAAACAGGAACACTGTATAATTTATTACCGGACTTGCCTTGTCCTAGTACTTCCAGCGTTGCAACTACTCCAGCTGCCTCACATGCAGCCAATGGTGTGATTGGTACCACCCATGTCCAATCATATTCCATTTCAAACATCACCCCTAAATCCAACTCTTCTAATGTTCAAAGTGCTCCGTCTCCTGCTCCTCCCGCCAGTAAAACCTTTGAAGTGAACGCTGTTCAGTCTACGCCGACCGGTAAGAACAAATCTAAGAAAGGGAGAGGCAAGAATAAGGAGAGTAAAAATACTAATCAGAATGAGCAAACCAAAACCCCTCCTATTGAAGACCGGGATAAGCGCAAACCACGGTACCCTTGCCTTATCTGTGGTGACGATCACTACACGAAGGATTGTCCGAGACGTGCCGAGGTTAACAAGTTCCTTCAAGGAACACCAAAACCCTCTACGCCGGCAGTCTTGTCTCAACCCTTCCTGTCTCAACAACAGGCTTCGTTGGTCATCCATGACCAACCCTCTACCTCTACATCATCTTATGTTTTGATGTGCACCAGTGATTCCAAGAAGGACAATGTTGCACTTACCTCTAGAGCTAAAGACTATACTCCTTCTAAGGAGAAGGTTGACGACTTACCTCCCGATTTGGTACAACCCTCTCCACCGAATCCACCCACAAATGGTCCTCTTCATCTCAAATGACCAAACCTTGATATAGTTATACGACCACCCCCGAAAGGTGTCGTTAAGAAATTGACATTCAATCCTCATGCTTGTGTGGCCCAGAACTATAGCATTGTCGAAGATCTAGCCCAGGCACCTTCAACAATGTCTGCCCTTGAAGTCCTTCAGTCTTGTCCGACACAATGAAGGGCTCTTTTGAAAGAAATAGGTGGAATTGATCCCACGGATACAAATTTAATAGTCTTTGACTTGGAAGACCATATTCCAAGGTTACCCCCACAGCTTGCGTTTCAAATACAAGTTGTTGTTGCTGACAAGATCATTTGTCGGATGGTTATTGATGAGGGGGCCTCTACGTGTGTCATGTCTTTTAATTGTTGGAAAGCTATTGGCTCTCCCCCGTTAAATGAATCACAAAACACTTTGAGAGCCTTCAACGGCTCTGGTTTTAAGCCTTACGGTGTTCTTCCGTCATTGCTTGTTACTCTCGAAGGTAAGACCGTCTAGGTTGAAGTGGAATTTTTCGATGCTCCCCTAGATTATAATCTTCTACTTGGTCGAAGCTAGGTCGACTCTATGCGTTCTGTTGTGTCAACCCTTTTCCGTGTCGTACGATTTCCTCATCAGGGAAAAGTGGTTACGGTTGATCAACTTGCCTTCTTTAATGCCGATACTGGTACTGGAAATGTGTCGTTCATCGCTAAAACCCCATCAGGTTACGAGAATGTTGGAGTCGGTCTTTTAAAAGACTCATCGTTAATGGGTACTTTTCCCATACCACCACCACCCGATATTCCACGCCCGTCAGTTGCTTCCATTAATATGATCTCTACTGTACCTCATGAACTTCCTGTGTTTGCTGACCCTTGGATAGTCCCTAATCCTGGAGATCATGTTCGTTTCGACGATGTTGTGCCGTTAAGTCCGGTTGAGTCCGCTTATCAAGCCATTCAATCGACAACCCTTACTAATTCCTCTCTTGAGGAGTTGTCTCCCGATCCTTTCTGTGTCATCTTTCCTACTGACGAGATGATCATGTCCATCCTGGATGACACCCCTTGGGACGATGGACATCATCGTTCCATCCTGTTTCTGGAACAACAGACTCTCGAGAATTATCAGTGGATTTTGACTCCGCCAACGGTTGTTGTTATATCCACTGTTCCCCAATCTACACGAGATGTGTTTGCAGAAGGGAACCTCAACAAAATTTCTCCCACGATACCCATAGATATTTCAGTTAAACCTGGGATAGTCGAGAACGTTCATATTGGAGCTTCATGTTCTCCCGAGGAAATTGTCACTTATACTTCCTTGTTTAAAGAATTTCGTGACATCTTCGCGTGGAGTTACAAAGAGATGTCGGGTATTGACCCTGCTATCGTTGTTCATGAAATTAAGACATACCCCGGTTCTTAACCAGTCTGGAAGTGCCTCCATCCTGTCCATCCACGTAAATCAGCAGCCATTAAACTCGAAGTTGAAAAACTTCTTAAAGCCAGTTTTATTTATCCCGTGGCATTGACAGAGTGGGTTTCAAACCCTGTACCGATTGATAAAAAGGGTGGTAGTATACGTGTTTGTGTTGATTATCAGGATATCAACAAATCTTGTCCAAAGGAAAATTTTCCAACCCCTTTCATTGACCAGATCGTCGATGACTGTGCCGGCAGTGAAATCTTTTCCCTCATGGATGGATTTTCCGGCTATAATCAAATTAATATCGCTCCGGAGGACCAACATAAAACAACTTTTATTTGTCCTTGGGGTACTTTCGCCTACCGAAAACTCCCCTTCGATCTGAAGAACGCAGGTGCCACGTTCCAACGTGCTATTTCTTATGCATTTCACGATATCAAGCATATCGTTCAACCTTATTTGGACGATTTTTCGGCTCACTCTTTACGTCGAGTCGATCACCCTAATCATCTCCGAGTAATTTTCGTTCGTTGTCGATTCTATCTCATTTGCCTGAATCCTCATAAATGTGTCTTTTACGTAGAATCCAGCCGTCTCCTTGGTTTCATTGTTTCATGCCATGGGATCTGGGTAGATCCTATTAAGGTCGAGGCGATTCTTAATCTCCATCCTCCTTCTTCACTGCGCCAGTTACAAAGTTTGAAGGGGAAAGCAAACTTTCTTCATCTCTTCATCCCGAATTACGCTGAGATTACTCGGGGTTTTATATGTCTTCTAAAGAAAGGTTCAGAGTTTGTCTGGGATAAAGCTGCTAATGATGCCTATGAATCCTTGAAGTTGTCCCTCACGAAAGCTCCACTTGTTTTCCCTCCTGATTATAGTCGGGATTACTTTCTTTATCTAGCTCCGTCTGAGTATACTATTGGCATGGTTCTCATTCAAGAGGATGATTCCCACGATGAACATGTTATATATTACTTGAGTCGAAGTCTAACTTCAATGGAAGTTAAGTACCAACATGTTGAAAAGATGGCTTTGGCTGCTGTTCAAGTAGTTCAACGTTTCCGTCACTACATTCTCTCTAGGAAGACTACAGTGATTTCACATTGTAACCCCATGCAACATATATTGACACGTCAATTGTTGGGGGGCAAGTACTCCAAGTGGATTTTTATTCTCCAGGAGTTTGATTTGGAATTCGATCGCGCCACGTCGAAGAAATCCCTAGTTTTAGCTGAGTTAATTTGTGATTTTCCCCACACTTCCACGGAAAAGGTAGCAGTCGATTCGTTACCTGATGAGTCACTTTTCTTTATCAGTACTAACGATATCTGGTACAGAGATATCATTATATATCTCCAAACTCAAACTTTCCGGCCTGCTTTGTCTAGTGTCGAATGTCGTCGTGTTCGTTATCAAGCACATCATTATATTATCCTCGGCAATACTCTTTACCGTCGAGGCATTGACTCTGTCTTTCGGCATTGTTTGACTTTTGATGAAGCTGAGAAAGCTTTGAATGACTGCCATTCAAGAGCATGTGGTGTTCATATGTCTTGGTATGCTACTGTCCAGGAAATCTTACGGGCAGGATGCTTTTGGCCTTCCTTGTTCAAGGACTGCATTACTGCTGTTCAGAAGTGTCATGCCTGCCAGACCTATAATCAGAAGATTCGGTCGCATCCTTCTCCCCTTCATCGTGTAGTCTCAGTAGGTCCTTTTGCAAAATGGGGCATTGATTTCATGACATGTCACCCTCACTCGGTTGGGGGGCATGGTTATATTATTGTAGCTGTTGATTATTTTACTAAGTGGGCTGAGGCGATGCCAACATTCAATAATACTGGGAAGACTATAGCGTTATTTCTTTTCAACCATGTCATCACTCATTTTGGTGTTCCTCAGGCTATCGTTACCAATCACGGTAGTCATTTTAGAAATCATATGATATCTGAACTCACAAAAAAGATGAGCCTTCATCATGATAGCTCAACACCCTATTATCTGCAGGCTAATGGCCAGGTCGAAGCCATCAATAAGGTTCTCATAACTATGATTCGACGAATGATAGGAATCCATAAAACCAGTTGGCACATGATGTTGTTTTTCGCATTGTGGGCGTATCGGACATCTGTGAAATCTGCTATAGGATTTACACCCTTTCAACTAGTTTATGGCATGGAATCCATTCTGCCAATAGAATGTGAAATACCGTCTCTAAAACTAGCTGTAGAAATCTTACCAAATACTTCTGCCGAAGAGGAACGTCTGTTGTATCTGATGCGATTAGACGAGACTCGCCATGACGCTACTCTTGTAATAGAAGCCCAGAAGAAACGCGTTAAGGCACAGTATGACAAGCATGTCAAACATCGTGTCTTCTCTGAAGGAGATCTTGTTCTTCTATATGAACAAGATAGATATGTCTTAGGAGCTGGGAAATTCGAACCAATGTGGCGTGGGCCTTACATTGTTAGCAAAGTTTTGGAAAAAGGAGTGTATGAGTTGGTGGATTATGATGGTGTACCTTTGAGTGAACCCAGGAATGGGTTGTACTTGAAGAAGTACTATGCATAAGTCATTTGTGCATGAGTACTTGTATTTTATGTATCATACTGTGTGTGTTACTTTAGTTTTCTTTTGACGTTATTTGGTCTCTGCCCTTATGTGACATTGTGTTTGATTGTCAGATGTCGGAGTATTCGCTACCTTATATTGGCTTCACCAACAGTGCTAGCTGTAGTACTCGGAACCTAGCTTCCGCTGCATGGGCAATCTATGCCCCAACAAACAAGCTTATATCTTTACGAGGTGTATGTCTCAGCCGGGCAATCAACAACATCGCAGAGTATAGCACCATCATTGAGTTATTGGTTGATGTTATCTCTCTTGGAATTCGTCACTTGGTTGTACGACTTGACTCGCAGCTTGTAGTATTACAACTAAGTAATGTCTACTCTATTCGAAGTCCTACTTTATTAAGGGTATATTTGCGGATTTGCCTCTTGGAACGACATTTTGATCATATTGAATATCAACACATTCCTCGATGTCTTAATACATTAACAGATGCTCTAGCTAATTATGTATTGGACAAACATTTAAATCATTTATAAATCAAACACATTAAAATGTACAAATGTAAAGTAAACTGGTAGAAGTCGTATATATATATATAACGATCAAGAGTTTGTTTTTACAAAAATGTTTGTCCGAAGACCAAAATATCAAAATTGAAGCTCATAGATTCTACATAATTACATCATGACATCACGGATGATGTTCACGATAACACACTAATGTCCTAGAAACTCTGTGGAGAAGACGACCCATAGATGCAGAAACCCCCACGGTGTGACGTTGATCGTGTCATGGGATCTCCTCCAGAGTCATATCTGGAACGTCTGCCATTAGACCCTCTAAGTTCTGCTCCACTGTCAGATAATCCTCTACGTACTGTGGAACTGCTACTACTGCCTCTCCTCGTCTCTGGATAGGGGAACTGCCAGAAGGCCGGTATGGTCCAACGTCTGTGTTATCAACAAGTATCTGGTGTTAGTCTTCGGGTAAATCTATAAAAACAAAAAAAATCATTTAAATATGATTAAAATTCAAAAAACATTTAAAAAACAAAAAAATTGTGTGTTCTTCTTACTGAGGTATCCCCACTATGCATCCTCAGGTAGGGATAAATCAGGATCCCCTCAGAAATCAAGCCCGTCATATGCATAGTCGTCCACCATCAGCATCTGGTTCTGCAACTAGTTGAAGTAAACATCGTCATATTTGACGATAGGACCTGCTACATGTCGGGCCATAAGCCGACACCACCGTAACATCCTAGGATCCCTGGGACCCGAAATCTGCCACTCAGCCTGTAGTCTCAGCACAGGGACCCTCTCTAAGAAGAAGGACACTAACAGAAACCCATACCCAAACTATTTCAAGTCTCCACACCTGCACTTAGTCAACTGTTTCTTGAGATTGCGTAATACTGCATCAGCCCAGTTAAACACCTGACACTCAGTACACTCAATGGCATATTGGAAATAGCTCTGCATAGCCATATGTGGAGCCGCACTTCCTGCCATCTGAGCAATGGTGAAGAGAATCGTGCACAGAGTTATATCAGTAACTCCCCAAATTGCCACTTTCCCTTTTTGTCTTTCTGCCTCGGGTACGCAATACTGGTTACAATATTCGCTCATTTTCAACCCACCTCTTTTGCTGCCAGACAAATTGACGTAGGATCCATGTTTTGATAACCCGGTCAAAAAATAGATATCCTCGATATCAATAGTCAATGTATGAGCTCCCACGATGAACACTTGTTGGTCCGGATCCCACATTTGGACTAAGTATTCCAGTAATCGAACTTGGGCTCTCATGCTCGGGATACGAAAATACTTTAAAAAACCACAGTTTCTTAGTGCGGATATGGTTGGAGGGTGATTTTCCGCATTGGAATTATCCTCCTCGTGCTCTCGTTCCCGCCACTCTAACACCATGATTGTGGCTAGCAACCTGCATAAAAAACACACAAACATGGTCAGTGATTTTATTCATGAGATAAAAATCTTGCAATTGGCTAAACGTTACAATTTTTTTTTGATTTTGCATTGTTCGCAGGTGGTCTGCTTCGCACAGTGCGAACTTCTCGCAGGGGGCCCATGGCCCACCTACGAGAATGGGTCATTCTCGTAGGTCCCGTATGGGACACCTGCGAGAATGCTCCCACGCACATAGGGTTCAAAAAATTGACTTAAAACTTGACTTTTAACCAATGAAATTGAAATTTGAAACCATGAAAAGATGAGGGATGAGGCACTTACCAAAATATCACTGACGGCACTTCGAATGGTCTCCCGTAACTCCTGGAATTCGACACCAAAGGTAGAGGTAAAATCAGGGTTTTTTGGCACTCAAAGGGTAAAATGTGAAAATGGTATGGTAAATTTTGTTTTTTGTTCATTTTATTACTTTTTACTATATCAAAAGTGGGTTTTTTATGTTTATTCTTTATTTAACCCTAATCACTAATGTAAAAATGAGTGAAATGATTGACAGCTGCAAATATGGATGATTATGGGTAGAATTTTTACTTGGTGTGGTGTGATGGTTTTGACATAAAACCTCAAGCGCCTTTTATCCGTTCTTGCGCTTGCGAAAAACATAAGAACGTGATCGAGCGTTGTTTTATCTCTTTTCCGGGCTCGCTGTGGTCACACGAAAAAAGAACCCCCCTGGAGTTATCTTTAAGCTGTTTTCAGACTCTCTAAACATGAAAAGATTGTCGAGCGATCTTGCTATTTTCACGCTCGTTAAAGTATTTGAAGTTATGCGTCCTTCGAGCGATAGTTTAACCCTTTTTCAGTCTCGTTGGACTATTGTACGAAAAATGAACTGAGAGAGTTCTCTTTTGAGTGTTTTTCCAAACTCTATAATCTTGAAAAACCTTTGAGTTTGCTATCTCTGGACTTGTTAAACAAACATTGACAGACCCGTAATGGGACCAAACCACTCCTTCCTAGGGTTCGTTAAAAATACTCCGAGGGACTCGTCCGAAGGATGAGCTTATATCAACAAGCAAATGTGATCCTCTTCAAGCTTGTGTAAAAATAAAGAGGTACTTGCCAGAAATGGTGGGGGGAAAATTTGGGAAAGGGATATGTTTCATCTTTGAATTGATTGGCAGTAAGTGTCGCTCTTGAACATGACACCCCCTATTCATCATTTGAAGCTGGTTTGGAAAATCCATTTGTCTCTCATTCTATTTGATAAAAAGGTCTTTCCATGTGTCGTATTTGAGTCAATGTTGCCAAATCATTGGTCGTGTCATTCATATGTTCAAGAGCGGTCCGTCTGAAACCTCTCTATTGAGTCGGCCATCTGCAGTTATCCTTTCACTCTGTGTCAGCCTTCCATGTGTCCAAAGTCCAATTGCTACATGCTTTGTTTCACCTTCAAACTATGTTACTCATTTCGTGTCACTAATGAGGGATACATCAAGGCCCTCCTGTGACGAGTTTTTTTCCATCGACTTCAGCACATTATCCAGAATCAAGACTTAGAAATTATTCAGTACCTTGAAGCTTGCATGCCTCAATGGCAAGTTTCTCGCTTTCGACAGCGGGTTTACATCATTGACCACTGATCAAAAGTTTCCATCGGGTGTTCGACATCAGATCATCTATTCACAGTCGATGGATTGTACTACAGTACCTTGGGATTCATTGACATCAATGGTGATTTCCCTCGCACTTGTTAATGGTATACATCAATGACCGGTAATCAAGTGGTTTCTACCATGTTTGAATTCGACACATGTAATCACATGGTTAGATTCGTACTTTGGGCGATGAGATTGAAGACCCTGGATATTGTCTTTGTGATCTAGGTTGTGATGGAGTATGCATAATTTGCGACACATAGATCCACTGTGTAAGTTTCGTGGCTATGTCGTCTTAATTGAAAATTTGTCGCACAGATCCACAGTGTATTCAGGTGGTTGTGCTATATAGTGATGGCATGGATCCACAGTGTATGATTGGTGGCCATGATCTTGGTTTATGATGTCGTCAGTCTATGATCTGAGTATGGGAATGCCTACCTCAGAATTGGTATACATGATATTCTGTTGATGCTTGGATGTTTGCAGGTCTCTGATTAGATGTGCTTTTGGTTCTTGACATACACATGTAGCTTACAAAGTCTATCGACTGTCACTGATTCCACTCTCAGACTTTGGGGGGAATTCTGTTATCCACAAATTTGGTCATTGTGATGATGTCATGATGATGTTATGATGATGTAAAATCAAGCTCTTCACTAAGAACACTTTCCTGAGAAAATTTACAGTTGTCTGCTTCTAGAAATCACACTTTGAAGAATATTTGTAGGCTACCTATATATTTT
Organism: Picea glauca; assembly: GCA_000966675.3. Lineage (NCBI taxonomy): Eukaryota > Viridiplantae > Streptophyta > Pinopsida > Pinales > Pinaceae > Picea > Picea glauca. Next base: position 307,007 of record JZKD02S1401518.1, read on the forward strand.
CCTGCGAGAATGCCTGATTCTCGCAGGCTGCATTAAGCTGGGGTGCAAACCTCTCGCACTGTACTTAACTATCAGGGTGCGAACATCTTCTTAAAGAGGAAAAAGATAAAGTTCTTGAGCCTTCTAGAAGGGAATCTTCGAGAAGAATGAGTTGGCTAGCGAATGGTTGGTACAGTACTGACTTTCCTGATATCTTGGGATCTTTCCCTATCCAAGTAACTAATATATCTTCTCCTATATATTGAAGATATAGCTCATGGAAAAGGTTAGAAACAAACTAGCAAGAGATTGATCGGAGAATTAGCACAAGACTGTATGGAGAACTGATGCTACAGCAACTAGAGACAACAACAAGGTCATCAAATGTGGTTGATTTTATTTATGCATGAGCAAGTGTGTGTGTCAGAGCTAGGAGCCATCGAAAGGAGATCTACAACATCAAGGCTCAGGTTGTAAGTTTCACTTTCAATTAACTCAATACAGTAATATGTCCCTTTCCCATAAAGATGATGTCACTTTATTACATAACTTCTTGATCATATGTATAGATTAGCTATTGAATATATTGATCTTCCTTCACTTCGATTGGTTTGTACTGTTGTGTTCTGAACGGGACAAGAGCATTGGAGTGAATCTTGGAACAATAGAGATCTAAGGAAAGCGTTCATAAGGTATGTCCATAATCCTTACCTCTTAGTTCATTCAATAGTTTAGATCTAGGGAAAGTGTATTATTCTGTCATGTTTTGTTCTAGATCTAGGTGGATCTAGGGAGATCGGTTTGTGTTCGCACTCATGGATTTATCCTGAAACACTGATGTTGTGCTCACTTCTAAAATTGGAATAGCACTCAATGGAATGAATTCCATTGGCTTCAGTTGCTCTTTCTCTTTTAGTAGCTTCTCCATCTCAGCTTCCATTTCTTTAAGCTGTGCATTCTGCTCCATGAGCAGCTTGAGCATTTCATCTTTCTCTCCTTCTTTCTCTGCTATCTCCTTCGCCTGTGAATCCTCTGTGGGCGGGAGCTTCAGTTGTTTCCTCAAGGAGGCTATGTCATCATTCTTCTTCTTTGTCATTTCCTCAGCTGCTTTCACGTTTGAAGGATCGTAACCGATCGTGAGGACCAGCTCCTCCAAAGTCTTGATTCTGTTGTCCTTGGCAAAGGATGATATCTTCTCTAGCTTCAATTGTGTTCGAACATTGTTTAGGGACACCTGTAGTTTGGACGCAGTGGTGGAAGCATGCACCAGCATGTAAAACACCATTTCCCCTATCTTCTTGTGCATATCCATCTAATCGTCCAGATGCACGTCCTTCGTCTGGAATTTGAAGGTGGCCCTTTTATAGTCAGTGATCACCTTGGGGTCTGGTACCTGTGCCTGGAGGAATGCCATATGCATTCTGCCCTTCTCGGTGTCGAATGCAGATAGCAACCTATGTTGCGCAGTCAATGTCTGCTTCTAGAACTGGGCGCAAGTACTGCTAGTCAGGGTCTGGTTCCTTTTCTTGATCAACTCATATTTCTCGAAGATACTCAGCTTCGGTCCCACCTTGCCTGGCTGGGTGGTCAATGGAGAATCTGTAGACTTTTTCGGCATTTCTGGGGTTATGACCTTATGGAGGCTCGAACCGAAGGGTGGAATACCAACTTTGGTCATGGTAGTAGACGGGGATTCTTTTTCCCCGGTTGGGCCAGGAACTGCAACGGTCTTAGGCCTCTTGGTATGCAGCTGGAATTCTTCGAAAGATACCTCAGTGACAGGTGGAGATAAGTCTTGCCTAGGCCTCTTCTCTTTCGGGACCTGTGGCATGGTCATTTCTGACACAGTGGTTGGGGGATCCTGTTGTTCTACTTCGATCAATGTTTTAGGCTCCCAAGCTGTCTGATTTGCGAACTTCTCAACTTCAGGCCTGGACTCATGAACATATGGGATGTTTTTGCTCTTCACCCTCATCTCTGAGATGATCCAACATGGATCATAATGCCATGGGAAACTCTTGGAGAACTTCATTTCCCTTAGCATCCTATCTGCTTCTTCCCCAGCGCCACGATTGTTGCAGATCAAGGAGCCAATATGCCCCTTGATTATAAGTTGCTACTTTTTCTTCAACGACACAAAATGGATATCATCGAAATTTATTATATGCCTTATACATTCCAAAGCAAAAATTCTGACAAGTAGATACTTGGGTAGCTTATACGGTGCCAACTCACACCCGTATACTCTGATCTCGGTGTAATATTGATACAAGTACCAATCCTTGGTCTTTGTGTTGTTTGAGAGATGCAGGATCCTCTAAACTTCATCGTTTATCCAAGGCTTGTGCCTACTACCTAGCATACTTACCACAGGGTGGTAGAATTGGTCGATGAACTCCTTGAAACTGAAATCAGTGGAGTTGTGCTTCAGCAAGGAGGTCCATGTTGTGACTGCCTGATGTCTACCATCTCCATCCATCTTCTACCTGGAAAAGCCAAATTTATCCGCTTGGAAGAAGACAAACAAGTATGCTAGTATCGATGAGTATCTAAACATGCCTTCTGTACCGAAATTCATGAACTGTTCGTGAATATTGTCCACCAGAAAAGTGCTGAAATCAAACTGGGTGGTGGGCTTTTCATCGGTAGAGAAGATGGATAGAAAGCCCATAATAGGTTCATCTACCCACTGATCAGAATAGTATACTAACAAATCACAAAGGGATGAGATGATCTGGTTTCTCTTAGTCGAGAACATGGAGGAAGGGTAAGGAGGATTTGTGGGGGGGAATTGAGCAGATGGGGGAAACAAAAGCTCGAATATTTGAGATCTTTGGGGGAAAGTCATTTTCTAGTATAATTCTGTAAGAATTTCCAGGTTGAAGGGTGACGTAGAGTCGGCTCGGGGGATTTGCATCATTTGGTCTATGGATTCGGGCGTGATGAGGAAAAGAATCTCTCCGGATGAGGAGACGATGGCTCTTTTCTCGGGAATGTAGTGGGCTTGACACTTGAGAGAAAACTTGGGAAAATGGTGGATCTGAGGGAAGAGGTAGAGGGGTAAATTGGACTCCCAGAGTCCAATTTCATCACTCTGGTCCAGGAAAACTTCCCTGAGCCATGGCTGAAGGTCTACGAAATCAAAATCACACTTTGTATCTACGATTACTCAGTCTTTATCGACCAGTGGGATCCTGTCAAGGTCAACAGGAGACAGGAGAAACGGATTCTCCTCTCCTTCCGCTTGTTTGGACTTTGGCACCATTTCTGCAATAGTACCTGCAAAAAAACACAACGTTAGTGGGGGAGACTGAATGTGGATGAGGGCAACTGATTGTAACAGAGGAGTAAATGGTGTAAAAACTCTGGTGCAATGGGTGAATGGAGAAAGTAGGGAGAATAATGGTAGTTTTAAGTAAACGGGGGTTTCTTGGGCGCGAGAGACAAGTTAGCTGGATAACGGATAGGTTATCCAGTAATAAATGGCCAACGGATCATTTGAGTGTGAGATGGAGGGTGATGATGACTGAGGGATACAGACAGGTGACATGGTGGCTATCGATTGGAGGTAAAGGTCATAGTGAGGGGGCTTGCCACGAGCGAATGAGGGTGAAGGACTGACAACAGTTTATGGGACGTGACCTTTTTCAGAATGGTGAATAGTGGCGTTAAGATGTGACGAATGTATGTCAGACAGTAGGCAGTGATGGAACTTGGGACCATTAAAATGATGCCACGTATAAAGAGGGGCCCGCGAGAGGGAAGATTCCATTCCATACCCCCCCCTCGGTTAAAAGCAGATCAGTCGGGGGGGTCCGAAAAACATTTTGAGCCATTGATCTGAGCGCTTGTTTCATGGCCACAGATCTTTGCACACTTTTTATCACTCATTCCGGAACCCCCCCCTCCATTAAAGGCGGAACGGACGGGGGGGGGGTTCGGAATCTAATGCCGACTGTAGATCTGCGTGCTCGATCCTGGGCCATCCAGATGCGTGCGAGTCTTATCATCGA
>JZKD02S1401518.1:329939-353560 GCA_000966675.3 Picea glauca
ATTTATCTGGTGTTAATATTTTAATTTCTGTTAATCACTTACGTGGCAATCAGTTAGCTATCAAAGTAATTTTTAAATATGATTTGGTAAATATAAAAAAGTAAACACATAAACAAATGTCTTTATAATAGCTAGGAAGTTAGTGATTGAAATCACAGCCATTTATTTTGTGTGACTACTAAGAATATTCCAACCATATTTAATCATGTCCATAGAAAACTTATTAAGCACTAAACCCCTATTAAATTTGCCCATTGTCAATAGGTATATGCCTATCGGCGTAAATATCTACGATATCTCTGTGCATTTCTTTATTATATCTCTGCTCTCATTTCGTGCCGAAAATAATCCAGATCACATATTCATGCACAACAATTGAAAATTTGACTAAAAAAATAGAGGATGTCGGGTTCAACCGAGAATGCACCCAAAAATTACAATGTAATTCAACTTGATTTGATTTGACACTTACAAAAAACGGTTGCAATGAATGTTGATTCCAAAGTTGAATTGATCTTCAAATTTTAATTTGTTGTTGATGCTTTGATTCCTTAATTATGAGCTTGATGTGTCCATTGTTGCAATGGTTTGAGAAAATTTTCATTTTATTGATTTGATTGTGTTTCCTTCATTGATATGATTTGATTGCTTGTAATTGCTTGAACATATGCTCTCGATTGTAAGTGCTTGACTTAGTACTTTGTGTGTATTGCGTTATACAATAGATTACGAGTGTCAAAACTAAACACAAAATCAGCACATAAAGAAACCATAAGAAAACCGCCATCACACAAGCCCAATCATCCTTAGACCTCCTTATTTGATTTTAGGGCAGGTCTAGGACACATCCACCACGAAAAATGATGCTTTTATTAAAATATTTGGCACATGAAGTTTTTCCTTTTCAAGAGAGATTTTCATAGTCAATAGAGGCTTTTATTACAAATATTTTGACTATGTTACTCACACCGAGCCTTCAACTACCTTGATGACAACAATAGAAACTTTCAAAATTTTTTGATGTTTAAAAAAACATCATCCCTCACTCTTGGCTCAATAAGAAATCTCCTTTTACAAAATAGAACTTGAGGAGAAATCCATAACTAGCGCTGCCTGAGTGAATATAGAAAATCAGGCAGCGCTAGTTATGATTTTCTTGAGGAGAATATCATGTTGTGATTCTTTGTAATATATCTCCACGCCTCCCACCAACGGAAACTCGTGCTTGTTATGCACAACATGAGTTATTTCCGCGACACTGGGGTTATACATCACCCTCCGTATATCGTTGTTACCATGTGGAGATCCGATCAATCGATCACACGAGAATTTTTGGCTCCCTGGACGATAAATTGCACATACAACAACTCCACAGAACCACGATCTGCCCAGATCATGAACGATCCAGAGATCTTGTCTTCTTCCTAATATTCAACCATTTCATTGAGGTCAAGCGTTGACATAGGATCTGCATCCTTCCCATCGCTATTACATAGGTCGAGAACTGCGAATCAATAAAGCAAGAGCAAGTGCAGGAATAGATCTGCTTGCGTACAAGAGAACGATGTCTTCTTGATATAAATTATTGAGATCCCGTGGCTTGGTCAAATGTTGCACGTGTATACTAGATCCTCGATTTGTAGGTGGATTACTGATGATATTCACCGTATCTAGTGCATGGATTGGTTGTTGATATGTGGAGGATGTGTGCGCTCATATCCTTTTGTTGGTTGGTTGGAATTTTCACAAGGCATTCTAGCGCAGATCTTGAGTATGTGTGGGTCTTTTCCACCACACGGATTAGACTATGGGGCCTATAAACCTAGGAAAATTTCCATGGAAATGCACGGGTATGGGTTAAAATTTCAAATGGAACTAATAAGGAAGAAGAAACCCATCGATACACCACTTTTAAGCCAAAATGATGTGAAAAGTTTGGGCGGTAGGTCAAAGCCATAAACAATAGTTGATCTTCTCTGTAGGTTTCTCAAAGTGCACAACACCTAAAAAGTTGTTGCCTTTGAACCTTAAATATCATCCAAGAAATAGAGTGGATAGGTCGCGCTCACGACCTTTAGTTTGTGATACAGCTGCTATAATTTATACCTTTTGTAATATCCCTAAGGTCAAACCCAATTGTAAATGTAAATACAAATGTACTTAAGTTGGTGAGTTGTTTTGATATCATTTTTGTATGCATATTTCATGGCATAGTGTGCGCATGTACTGCGCAGTAAAATATGGAAGTTTGCACATTTCAGGATACTGCGCGCAGCAACATAAGTGCATGCGATATTGAGGCTAGGTAGTCTTTTGTGTATATACTGCGTTTTATAGGCTAGTGAGCCAATTATTATAAGCTAGGATGTTTATGTTTTAATTAGGCCGGAGAGCGTAGATGTTAAAGGCCAGTGTGCCTATTTGTGTATATGTCTGATACTTAATATAAATACATTGTTGTGCGCAGACCGACTACGATAAAAGAGATGAGGGACTAAACTCCACTAGTTAGGGAAAGAGAGGGATAAAAGTTAAGGAAAGTGGCTAAGCTAGGGAGCTTAAGACAAAAAAGAATATTATATTAATATTTCTTAAAACATAAAGTATGGATAATTATTTTATCCTAAGTTCCAAAGTTGGGGACAAGTGGGCCAAAGTAGCTCCCAACATGACAAGTGTCAAGTTGGAGACATGCATACATATTGTTGGGACTTAATTCATTTCCTATCATCTTTTTCATCATTCTTCCCATGATTCTTTCTATCATTTAGTCATTTAGTCAATCATCCATGAGCATGCACACACTCATTGAGATATCTTTCGTACCTTCATGACTGTACCTAAACCTGTATCCATGGCCATTTTGTGAAGACGTAGCTGGTTAGCTTGGGAGCTGGATTGAAGAAGCGGATTGTCAGGCTCGTGGGATATTGAAGAGGCGGGTTGTCAAGCCCATGAGAAATTCTCTGAGTGTGAGAATTGTTGGGAATTGATTGCCCGAAGGTGTTAAACTGCAGCTACAGTGCTTTGAGACTTCCTGTCTGGCCTGTTGTTGAAGCCCGGAAAAGAAGTGGGGCAGCCGAAGGATTGTTGAGCAGAGAAGGGGCACACTTCTTAGGTGGGACAGGCATGTGGGGAATGAGAGACTATAGGCTGATTAGTTTGAGTTGGCACATGTGACAGAGTCTTTCCTGTTGTCTATGAGTCTTTACCCTGGTTAAGAATCTCTTTACCCAGGTGGAGTTTAGTCGCAGCTCAGGGGTGACTCACTGTTGAGAGTGATGAATAGTGTGGTCTAAGGCTGGGAGGTTCGTGGAAGGTCTGCACGGAGTTGGTGACATTGTTACCAAGATAAGTGTTAATTGTGTGATAAATTTGCATGTTGCATTGTTATTTGCATGCCTATTTTTATGGGTTGTCATATGTGTGGTTATAACTATGTTTATTTTTATGGGTATTTCCTGTATATGTTGCATGTATATGTTTACTATTATTTCAGTGTAAATGTGTATTTAGAGATGTATTTGTATGTTCACATTTTATATATAATGCTTCTGCAAGAGTTATGTGTGTATGTATCTTAATTGTATGCAGTTCGAAAAAGTTATGTGGCATAGTTCAGTTGGATACTAGGTATGTTAGAGTATGTTCTGCAAAGAGAACAGTAAGAGTTATCTGGTGTAGCATGGCCCGACATGGATGGTCGGGGACATTACACCTTTGCCTCCCAAAATGTTGGGTGTTTGTATTTATATCACAAGAACTAGAAATAATACTTAGATCCGCTCTACATAGAATCTAATGAAGATGGTTCGACGAAATCAACACAAATTGTAGAAATCGCTTTAGCATTTCACGTTGAGATGATATACATATATATTTAGAAACGTCATATATCAAGTACCGAACCTGCAAATGTTTCTATCACTTATCCATTATGTCTTCTTCTCCAAACCTCTAGTTCTACAATAAATCGATTGGTAACTTTTAAAAGAAATAGATCGATCCTTTAAAAAATGAATACCTGGATAATCTAAATTGGAGATCCATATGGCACTAGCTAAGAGAACATCTCACATTAGGGCATGATATGATATGATAAAGGTATATCATGGCCACAATAAGATCCATAGATCCATGCCCATGAATTATGGAAGGTCACCATTCATACGTCTATTTGGAATTCTCGTTGACCACACTCGAGCGTTGCTTGAACACCAAATTGCTCCAATTTTGGTTGCTTCTCTCTTTTACTAGATGCTCATATTAATATCATTTGTTGCACCTCATCTCTCATGGAAGACTACCATGGAACTGAAGACTAACAGACCCTTAAGAACAAAGAAGCTATGGTACCAATTGATAAAATATGCATAATAACAACAAGATGACGGAAAAGGCTCACTAGCCAAATCTATCATATTCACACCAATGGTACATATTTATAGTACAATGGGTGATGCCATCTCATAGAGATATTTTCTCTAGATCCTAAAATCATGCATGATGACTAGGCTAGGCAATCTTAACTAACTCATTAGTCATCACTTGAGAATATATTACTAATATCCTAAATGAATAATACAAATATAGGTGACAATTAGACTTAGTGATTGGTAAGGTAATACATAGGATAACAAAATGGAGGCTCCTCCATTCAAGTTGAAAATGGAAATCCTTGCCTTGGTATTCTTGGAGTAATTGTGTACCTAAAAGTACTTCTTCATACCAAACAGGTAGGTAGCTTAGCCTTCTTGAATTCTTTAATGACGGAACTATGTGAACATCTCTTCTTTATCTTTAGAACACTTGTTCCAATTTCACTATTGAACAACTCTTCATAATAGGTCTTCATGTTGGATAACTCTGCGGAAACACTTCCACCAAATTTTCTTTTCTTGGCATCCCAATGCCTCTTCTTGGAAGAACTTCTCCCCACATTGATATGACTTAATCCATTCCTTTGGGAATCTGAGGGGGTCTTCAACATTTCCAAATGGTGTAAATCCGTGTTACTAGCGTCTTGTTGTAGATTCTTTTATATTTCATACAAACTCTACAATAATATTGCATTCAACCCTTCCTACTCAGCCTGAGCTCTCATGATCTAACAATGTCCATCAAATATGGAGGGGTCTCTCTATCCCTCTGGCCATCATATTCCTCATCTTTGAAATGTGATGTGTCTTCCATGCTACATTGTAATATTCACCTCTTCTTTCCTTTGAGTACATCCTACATGCTAAAAAAATAGCCCTTGTTAGTAATGACATCAACATTTTAAAACACACATCTCAAGCATCAACAAAATTTTCTAAAACAGTCTTAAGCAGCCTCGATGGCCCATTCAAACCTAGAGTTTGAACACCACTCTAATACCACGTTGGTACACACCTGACCCCCTAATCCTTTATTAGGCTAGTGGGGCAACTAAATTTCCTCTTCATCAACTCATCTCTTCTCTGGGAATGCAACCTATAAATGGATTCTACTCGTTGAGAGCTTTCCAACGACTATAATCAAGCCCAAAATTTGATCTCTCTATCGAAAATTAGAGTCTTCCAAAGTTTGATGGGTTTTCATTATCAAATAAAACTCACTTCCATTTGGCATCCATGCGACCACTTGTCACTTGTGCCATATGTTGTGGCATTGACATGGCACCTGCCACTTGGCTCGTCGACTCAACAATTTTGATCCTTTGGGACCTTCCTTCATCATCATTTGGGTTCCCTCTCCTTCATGGAGAGATAAATCACCCTCATCCTCAAGCTTTGATGATGAAATCAAATGAGTCCAGTCTCCATATCCAACAAATCTCGGACCTTGACACTCAATGACTAGAATCTCTTCAATCCCTTTAACTCACATGTTCATTAACACTTGTCCTCTAAAACTCTTCTTAGCCAATCAGGTGGTGTATTTGAATTAATAGGTATCACTTGATTTTTTTAGAATAGTTTCATAGTATAGGAGTTAACCATCGTGTGATTTAAAGGCACTGCCAAGATCATATCCATTGAGCATCAAGGTCCAAGATTCATCAGATATAGATATTGGACTCATCATAGTTCATCGTCAGAGCTTGAGGATGGGGGTGATTTATGTCTCCATGAAAGAGAGGGAAACCAGACAATGATGAATGAAGATCTTGAAGGATCAGAACCATTGAGTCGATGAGGCAGGTGGAAGGTTCCATGCTAGTGCCACATCATATGGCACAAGTGACAGGTGGTCACATGCATTCCATGTGGCAGTGAGTTGTATTTGATAATGAGAACCCAATAAAACTTTAGAAGATTGTAACTTTATATAGAGAGCTTAGATTTTGGGCTTGATTATAGTCGTTGGAAATCTATCAACGAGTAGAATCCATTTATGGTTTGCATTTCCATAGAATAGATGAGTTGTTGATGAGGAAATTTAGACTCCCTAACATCCTAAGAAAGGATTAGGGGGGTGAGTATGTCAAAAATATCCTTTCTTGTGGCCTATTATTTCCAGATATTGTTCTTGCACAGATTCCTGATAAACTATATTAGGTTTGAAGAGAATCACTTGGTTTTTCATATGATTATGTAGACCCCTCAAATACTTGAGGATTACATCTAGGTTCTTAGGAAAAATACCCAGCATGACAACCATCTTTCTAGATTCGGTGGTATACTCCTGAACACTCTTCATTTTCCTTTCCTTAAGGTAATGTTAATGGATCGATTGGTCCTATGCATACCTGATAGGGTAGAATTGGGACTTAATGAGGGTTTTGAAATCCTCCCACTTAGTTACTGGTCGATCACCCTCCATCCTAAGTGTCTCTATGTAGCTTTCCCACCAATTTAATGCATGGCCCTCTAATTCCAGTTAGGAAAATGAAATCTTCTACTCCTCATATATATTGTGAACACTAAAATAGACCTTTAATTTTTGCAACCAATGATTCAAATTTAATGCATTGATCTCACCTTTACATGGCTTGATATCCACTTTTGCTTCCATTTGAAATAAGGACTGTGAAGGGGTAATGGAACTAGAACTTTCCTTCTCTTTCTCAGGATCTTTCCTTAACTCATTTCTTGGGTCTTCATTTTCTCCCAGTTTCCTCTTTGATTTGATCTTTGAGTTAGAGCTTCCAACCTCCCTAAATTGCTCGATATTGCATGTTATAGATTCCATGAGGATGCCCATATTGTGAGAGATAGAATGACTTTCTCTTCCAACCTTGTAAATATCTCTTCTGATGAATCTCAAGGGTTGTTGTGAATAGACTCGTCCACCGTGACTAGGGTTCTAGGACTTTCTTCTTAAGAAAATTATTGAATCTTACAAGTTTCCACAAATACCCAAAAGAAAACTTATTTGATACCAATATGATCTATAAATTTTCATGGATATTTCACTTGAAAAGTTCGTCACAACATAAATTGTATTATATTGAAATATTTTACTATGCATGTTTATTCTTAGATATAACATTTATAATCACTAGCTTAATGCTCAAATTAATGAAATAATTGAAATTTCAAAATGAAAGACTAAGAAAAAGAACACACCATTTATACAAATGAGCACTAGATGAATCTTGGAAAACCCAATACAAGAGAAAAATCAGCTAGAAGGTAAGGCATGTGCTCTACTCTATGTTATTCAATAATGAAATGCAAGTACAAAGAAAAGGGAGAACTCACTATGGATTTTCCTATGACTTTATGTCTTGAATGGATACCACATTATATTCTTCCTACCTCTGTTGTGCTCTCAAATACCAATACTTGTATTCTTTGTTCAACTCTAGAACAAGTACAATACAAAATAATGGAACCCCTTCTCCTCATAGCAACCTGCTATTTAACATAGCCCAATAGTTGTCTAGGGTTAGGTTTTTGAATTCCTCAACCGTCAATTAGTGATCAATTTTCTGCCTTCTAGAATCTTCTTAAAAATAAATATGTGACTAGGCACACACGTTTGAGTGATGGGGGTTGACATTGCATCCACTTGTATCATGGTGGTAAACAAGGTAGGTCAACTTGTGGTAGGCATAACTTTTGCATGCGAGCTTCGATTGAGAAAAATTTTACATTGTTAGAAAGATCTCAAAGTGTAGAACACCAAAAAGGGTGTGGGCATGATTTCTAGACATTGTAACCCCAAAAAGTGTCGATTAATGCCTAAAAATGGATCTGAAAGTTTCCAAACCCTAATTTTCCAAACTTGGACCTGCCACTAAAATGGCCCTGTAAGTCGATTCCTCTGCTTATTTCCATCCAGAAAGTACCAAGATAGAGGAAAAATTATATGATGATGCAATATGGATCATTTCACCTCTTCTAATACCTTCTTGTGAATGTGTATTTCCAACATGTCTCTATTTGACAATAAGCTACCATCGTTTTAGCTAAGTTTGTATTGTTTTGTATTTTATAATATTTTCCTATTTTATTAATTCATAAAATTTGGGTTTCACTATATCACTTTTCTCTTTTTAATATATCTTTTTGTTTTTCTATCTAAATTTATATCTTCATTTTATTAAACTAACTTTAATAATTAATAAATAATATTTAATTATTTAGGACATAAATTAAACTCTACTCAATAAAACTAAAGTTACACATGATGTCAATAAAACTGAAGTTACACATGATGGTGGATGATCAACTATGATACAAATTAAAAATAAAAACTAAATTTGGTAATTAGCACTTAATTTATCTTCTAAGACAACAATTTAAAATTCAAATTAAATTATAAAATTTAATAAAATTTGAATCAATTTAATTAAATATTATAACAAATCAAATTATTGTTTTAGTTTAAAAGGGATTTTTTTTCTGAAAATATGTGTTTATAAAATATTATGAGACCTCTTAAATCATATGTAAAAATTTATATTCACATCCATAGTAGCTAGGTACTTTCACTCAAAATTGCAATAACATATAAAAAAAATTAATGTCATTTTATAATAAATTGAATGTTTTAAAACATATAAACCTCATTAAAAAATTTCAAGTTATAAGAAAAGAGTTATTACATTATAATTTAAATTTATAACACAACATGTTATACTTATATTTTCAACCAGTATGTTACTAAATGTTATAAGTTACTAAATGTTATAAGGTTAGAATTTTGAGTAAAATTCTCATAGTTATTTTACAAGGAAATAATTATTTTGTCACAATCTCATAATTATGAAATAAACATTATTTCATAATTGAGAAAAGAAACTTATAATTGAAATGAAAGTTCATAGTGAAATGGAAAAAGTTCATAATAGGTTGGAAAAAGCTCATAATTAAGCATTGAACTTGCCCATGACTTGTAATTGCTTAGTTCACATGCCATCAAGCCTAACTATGACTTATAATTGCTTAGTTCACATGCCATCATGTTATCTATGACTTGTAACCACCTAATTCACATGTCATGAAGTCTATCTCCATTCTCTTCTAAAATCTTATAAGAGGAGACCAAATCAAGGAGATGCGGAGAGGGAGGGTTTGAGAGTCATTATGCTAGAAAAATAGAGAGAGAAGCTCAAGAGGGAAAGGAGGAGAATCGAGAACTTGGAACTAGGAGGAATGCATCAAGACTCTAGGTAAAGAAACATTGATGTATTCATCCATTTGATTTATAGTATAGATATATGTGTTTTCCCTTGTACAAATATGTTGCATTCAATTATATGTAGTAAATATGATTTGTCCTTGAGTAGATTGGATTAGTTGTGATTTGGTTTGTGATTTCCTAACACTAGAAAGAGTGTGTAGATTGGTGTTTGTTTGTCACTTGTGTGCAGGAAGCATATCATAGAAGTTGGAGCTAGGATCTCGAGAGTTGCATCAGTGGGACATGCGATGAAAACCTTCAATAAAGAGTTATGTTATTCTCTTTCTCTTTGCGTAAAATGAACTATTCTCATTAGATCTAGGGAAACCCTGTAGATATCTATACATGTTGTTTGTCTTGGCTCAAGGGAAGATCTAAGGGAAATTTTTCTTATATGTAGGATGGATTTATCTGTAATAGACTTGGAGACTCCACTAGGGAGAGCCTTTGTTTTCTTCCTTGGGTCTCTTAAGGAGTTTTTCTTTTAAAAGAAGGTCATGACCTTCATATAAACTTTTGTAAATTTTTGTGTAGAATCTAAAGGAAATTCATACATATCTATATTCCTATAAAAAAAATGTCCATTTAAAAGAAAATCATCCAAATTGGTGTTCAGTAAGAAAAATTATCGTTGATTTAAAATCAACTATTTTGCATATTTTTCATGACGACCGCGTGGACTGTTTGGATAATATAATTTGACAGATAATTCAAATTGTAGTGAAACCAAATCCATTATATAAAGTATTTCTAGGTATTTATTTTGATATATTATATTATATGTTTCTATTAAATACAAAGTGCACTACAACCCTTGCAAATTTCTCCTCCCAAACTCTAGATCTCGATTATATATTTTTCCATGTTTTGGGTTTTTGATCTTGGAGTGTGTTTTTGTGCATTACTACCAATATCCTACATCCCTTGCTTTTTTTTTTTACTAGTTTTTGTTTTGCAAATCTATTTTCTTGATTATATTACGAAGCTTTTTGAATTCCAATTGAAAAGACAAAAAAATCTTTTCTTTCTTATGATTTTTTGAAGAATTAAAAACAAAGTACATTGTGGAAGAGTTTGGTTTGAGATCTTGGAAAAATTTTGGATCTGATTTGTTTCACATGGTTTCTTGGTGTTTGAAAGGTTTTATTTTGAATTTTACAAAGGAAAAATATTTCTTCTCCCTCCCATAGTTAGAATTCATCGAATTGAACAAGTGCATTAGCATTTTTGCATTACTTTGGTTAGGTCAAGAGTAAACACCATAAAAGTTTCAATAATTTTACCTTTGACATAACAATAGCCATAAGAAAATAATTTGTAAATTAAAATCAATTAGTCTCTTTTCTTTCTTAGCAAACCAACTTTAGATAGGTTTAGGGCCTTGGATTGGGATTGGAGAGTGAACTCTCTAAGGCCACCACAATGAAACCTAGAAGTCATTAATGAGTGTAAAACCCATTCTTACTATCAGTGTGTTGAGAAGATGATCCAACATAGGATTCAAGAACGAGGTCACATCGAAGCAAGTAGGGAGATTATCCCTATTTTCTTGTTTCAGAGTTTACAATATTGCTTCAATTACTACATATACAGGGGTTTCGATAGTACCACACCTCTTTGTGAGGTAATTCCTTCGAAGATTCAAGCTTAGTTACCCTGCCCTTATGTCTGGTTGGACCTACAACTGTTCATCGGTTCATTGATTGTGACGTGGTGACCTTAGTGACCTTTCCTAGGTATCCTATAGAGGTGATTGCAAGTAGTATGTGCTTGTAGTACCTGCTGAAATTGTTCATTCATGGTCTCAGTTCCCTCGAAGGGTGCCTACCATAATAAAGGGTGCTTGCATCAATCAGGGTTGTTTCATGTCATTCATCATAATTGTTCGTCATACCTTCACTAGCCAATCTTATGGGGACTTCATCTCCCCCAGAGATTTGGTTTTAGGAAGCCCCCCTAAGCCATTGGTTTTCTTGTTGTTATCCTATATTTGTACATAGGGGTGTGCTCTTTGATTCCAAGTCTAGATATGCCATAAGGTTTATTTGTGTTTGATTTAAACATATTACTTTCACTGTGGATGAATCACCATGTTGGTCCCATCGATTGTGAGGACTAGAACCAATCACAATGGTACAACCACCTCTCAAGTGGCATGAGATAGGTGACCGTGAATTTGAAGAGTCCATTCTTTGGTTTGAGGAGACTGGTTTGGTTGAAGTGGAAGTGGTCGAGAAAATTCTTCCACCAAAGTTTAACCCTCCTTTGTGATGCAGGAGCATCGTCAGCAAACACAAGTGGAGGTCAGCTAGATATACACCAACACGCATTTTGAAGACATTTTGAAATTTCGAAAGAAAACAAATTAATGTAATAGTTGGAAGGATGTAATTTCTTTTAATGTTTTGGGGATTGTAATACAGATCTTGAGTGTTCTCTCTCATCTGTCGATTGTGGACATTTATTGTAATAAATGTAAAGTAGATGGTAGTCTTTAATTTCAATAAGATATATTAAGGTTGTAGGAGGGAAAAGTAAAGAAGACTCCCTCGTAGATGTATGGTATTGTCATTATCATTGTATGAGAAGTAGAGCAAGAGAGGGCATAGGAGAGAAGATAAGAACATAGATTTTAGAAGTTGTATGAGCAGATAGTTGTTGTTGTTGTAGAACATGTACATAAGCACTTGAATTAATATAAGAATGCTTTGATCCAATTTTATGGTGTATTTTGGTTCCTGTATGCATCTATTGAATGGTATGTTTACAGGTTGCTTATATTATCTATTATGCATTTGTTTCAATGCTATATGTATGTGATTTCATGTTGAATGTATGAAGTCCGTGAGAAGAGCATAAGTTTCAATTGTTTCTCTTCCTGAGAATTCCTGCAAGGAATCAGTGAAAGGCCGCAAGGATTGTGTTGACAAGTTCTGAGTTTATCTCAGAAAGCTTCAGAGAGATAGTGTTAACTTATACTAGTATAAGTGCAAGTATAGCACAGAGTCCTGCAAGGTGTGCACAGGCCAGGTTGAGTCTTAAACTTTTACAACCCAAGTGAGTGGTTGAAGAAATTTTGTCGCAAGGAGTGCACAGAGTTGGAGTTGTCATATAATCGGAGTTTATCGCAAAGGCCGCAATGAGTGCATGCAGGATTCCTTAGAATCCTTGAGTTTGCAGCAAGGATCAAGCTCAAGAAGGATAGAGTCGAGGGAAGTTCAGAGGAAAGATGAGGGTTGAAGTCACCTCGTAGAATCAAGCTCAGGAGGGTTGACACCAACTCATTTGGCAAGAAACCATTGAGAATATTGACAGACGATAGAAATTCCTGAAGAGAAAATACACTGATTTTTGTGGTCGTTGGATCCAATAGATTTGCAAGGAGGATAAGGGCGAGAGTCTTTCAACACTTGCAAGATCAGGAGAGATAGTATCCATCATATCTGAAGGAGTGTGAGCCATTGATTTGGCACTCTAGAATATCAGGAAGTTGGGAATCAGAAGAGTGGAGGAAGCTACTTTCGAAAGTCACCAGTTGCGAAATTTCGATCCGCAAAGGAAGAATCTGGAGGTTCGAATCACGGGAACTAAAGACCATTGATCTGGCATAATGGTCATGCGGGTTCGCATTTTGGGAGAAAGGGGATAGAACCACTTCGAAAATCTCTGATACGCAAAATTCTAAAAGTTCAAAAAGCTGAGCCCCAGGTCATAACTGGAGGTCATATGGTTGGAGAATTTAAGGGAGGAGCTAGGGACCATTAATCCCTATTTCGGAGTTTGGGAATTGGAGGAGTTGGGGTGACTCGCAATAGAAGTCCCAAAATCATGAAATGCAAAGCACCTTTTGGTAAGGAGCATGGTCACCTTCGGTGGTCACATGGGAGGATCTTGCGCCTAGTGCTTGCTCGCACAGGTGGTGTTCGTAAAAGGACCTGTGGTTGATATGTGTTGAAGGTTCCAACGTGGACCAAGGAGCCATTTCGGCTCATAGGAGTTGAAGATCCATAGTCCGAGAGGTCAGCAGACCCTGCTGAGGTGGGGCTCTGCGTCACTTTGACTAATCTTGAATCATCTATACGTATCCAGGTAAGGATACTTTTTCATGAACCTTTTTCTTTGTTTAGCAATCCTTACACCATGTCAGGCCCAAGTGCTTCTTCCAGTTTTGTTGAGCCATCAATCCCATCCGCAAGTGGGACTTGTGGCATCCCCATGATGTCCACATTACCATCCATGAGTTCCATTGGACCTACATCATTTTTTTCCTTTTTCTATGGATTCCTCTATCTGGGGGATATTGATCCTGTCATATTTTCCATTCATTAGTGTACTTAGCATTATTATTCCCATCCCATCAATTTTGATTCCCACAGTTAGATACATTTGGTGGGCAGTCGACCCTTGGTTTCAACATGGCGGGTGGAATTCCTTCCACCTCCACCATTCCTATGAGTGGCCCGACATTGTTAGGTGCTAGTTTACCTTTTGGATGGAACATTCCTAATGGTTTCGGGGTTTCCCTATTAAATTTGATGGCGATAATATGTCAGGAGGGTTTAATTTCCAATGTGTTAGCACACCATTCCCTAGGGGCACATCCCTTGGAGGAAAATTTCCATAATTAGGAGGATTTCCCTTTATTAATACCTTCGGTCTTGGGGGGTTCTTCCCTGGGACTAGTTTTGGGAACACATTTCCTTTAGGGTCTACACCTACCTATGGAGTAATTCCCTCGAGGGAACATCTAGTCCTGGGAGAACCCAAGCTCCTGGAATTTCCACTATCCCTGGGGGAACTCACTCTTCTAGAACACCACAACCCTATGGAAGCACAAACGTATGGGGACACAAGATTCATATGGGACTTCGGGAACTTCCTCTTCCTCTCAATATTCATTTCCTCATACATCGTTTCCTTTCTTTACAAAATTAGACTTACCTCATTTTTGGCATTTGACAAATGACCCTATTTCCCATAACCCTTCATGGTTGGTCATGTCTTCTAAGCTACCATTAGACATACCCAAATTCAATGGAAAGCCGAGAAAATACCCCTCCACACACATCATGAAATATCATGTGTGGTGCTCATCCAATTCATTGATGGATGACAGTATGAGGTTACGTCTTTTCCAAATATCCCTAACTAAAAGTCTTGTAAAATGGTATATTGAATTAGAAGTTTCTTCCTTTAAAAATTTTAATAACTTGGCAATGGAATTTCTAACACATTACCATTTTCCCATATAGTATGAGATTGGAACAAAGATCTTGAAGTCTCTACGCTAGGATACGTCCACCCACATTTTTGATCATATACATGAGTGGAGACAAAGATGTAGGATGATCAAGACCCAAATTATGGATAAATTCCTAATCAAATGGTATACCAAGTCCCTCTTGTTATCCTTCCTTAAAATTTGCATTAGACCGCAAATAGACAAAGCTAGGGCACCTCCATTATTGCAATAGTTTGTTTGAATGAAAGGTGGATCATGTAGGTTAGGTAAGTTGAGGATCTGGTAAATCTTTTCAACATGAAATCAAATGATCAGCGGAACTTCGTATAATCAGGGGCATTCACGTTGATAACTAGATACTTAATGGACAATAGCATAGAAGAAAATAGAAAGAAAATGTATATTTAAAACAACAATATGATAAACTCATACATCCACCAGAAGTATTTTCAAATTAAAAATGTCATTTCAAATCTAAAACAAATACTTGAACACTTGTGAAAGATAGGTAATTATCAATTAAACATCACTTTAATCGAAACTGCGTTTTGTAGAAATTAATGCATAGCACAAATTTCCAGTGTATGCAAGCAAAAAAATGAGCAGGTTTACAATAAGAATACAGTCTAATTATCACTGTGTATGAATCCTTGAGTGCAATGTGTTTCAGGGTATGAAGCTCCTAAAATTTCTCATACCTCCTCAATAATTGAACCCCCCTTCCGTTTTCGAGGAAGTCAACCCCCCTCCCCCCGCTTCTCAATGCTTTCCTCATATATAAGAGATAGCATTACAATTACAAGCAGCATAATTAGCTACAACAGAAAAGGATAAAAAATCCTCTTTTCCAAAGATAGAAATAACATAAAATGGTATGTATCTAAAAAATAGAAAATCTATTGTAGATCCTATTTTCATGGAAACTTCTTTGACGAAACAATATCTTCATTCTCCCTCCAATCTCCAGCTGCGAGATGGCTCGAACATGTGTTGAAGATGATAAATATTCTTGCACAAATATTCTCGAACCATCCATCGGATTGAAACCTTTGATTTTAACAAAAACTATATTTTTGAAACCTACATGATTTCTGGTAGAGTTTCTGCGTTTGAAACCTTTGATTTTAACAAAAACTATATTTATGAAACCTACATGATTTCTGGTAGAGTTTCTGCGTTTTTTCACTGTGAGAAACGCTACCATATCTTCTGGACTTGCTGATTTCAAACAATTAATCACTGTCACTATCAATGTTTTGAAAGCCTCCTCATTATTTTAATTGAATTCTCCAAACAAGTAAAATTTCTACCACTACACTATCAGTCTTCAAAACATTGAAACATTGTTGGAGACATAACCCTTTTAAAAATTGCTTTGTTCGGCTGATGAAATCTCTTGATAGAATTTGGAATTCATTGGTACAACTAATAATACTGAAGGATGCATCTGTCATAGCGTATGTCTCATTCTAGACTCTGAATTCATCTCTTTACCCTCTCTGCGAAAACAGGGTTATGAGTTGCAGAACCTCCATATTAAATTGCAAGAGTATCACCCATACTCTGGTGCATTTCTACAAATATAGCTTCAATACTACTATCAGGATCCATTTTGGGTCTATTGGACAAATCCCAAAGCATACAACTGATGATCGAAAGCATCCATATCTTACACAAATTGTGCAACAATTGTATGATCCAAATAGTCAATGCAATTTTGGACAGAGCATTCCACTATGAAATATGGGTTCTCTTGCATTGTCTACATCCTCATCCAGAATGATTTTCTGTGTATTCAACATCATTTTCTATTCTACCAAGATTCACGCTCAGACCGATAAACCTTTTTCACAGTAGCATCGAAAAAGAACTAATATCCTCACTTTTATTATTCATCACAGATAACACTGAGATATCCAACTGAAATTGCAAATGGGGGACTTGTAAGAGAAAAATTCAGAAGTATAAATCAGAGCCTCATTCTTGTTGTTGTCAAAGAAGCAGTGTCGTGGATGCTTGATGGAATTAGGTGTTCATAGCCCTATCCTTCTCCAGGATCTGTGAAACGATATTGTGAAAAACCCAACAGGTGAAATGCATTTGAAAACATTAACCTTCGATACTTGAATTTCATGTACTTCTTAGAGTTGACACTTGGTTCTTAACTGATGATATCTGATGGCCGAAACAACTAAAGGTAAATATTTGGTGAGTTCTGAATTCTCCTTTAATTGCTCGTGACACTAGAGCTTAGGCTCGGGCATAATGCATTGGGAAGTTGAACACTTATCCATCTGAATCATGCATGCAAATCCACCTTCCACCATTGTCTCCCACGCATTTGACTACGAATCCTTCCCCTGGCACTTTGGTGAGCCTTTGCATGGACACATGTTGGCACCTAGTATTATCAGCATGAAGATTGGACGTACCTTCCTTTGACGCTATGCACGTGTTCCTTTTGGCATTAGTGAGAATTATCATGCATAGGTACAAAATGTTTTCATATGTTTATATACACTAGCACAGCCGAAAGGTAGTGTAGTGGTTGAGAATGCGTGCTCTCAATACATTGAGAATATGTATTTTCAATATAACATGTTTGTGGTAATCTCTCTGTAGTAATATGAAACGTTTGGTTGCATTAGATTGATAAATGGAACGTGGCAATTACATATCCTTACAATAATTTTTTAATGTGATTAGGTAAATGTTAAAAAGTAAACATGTTAACGGATGTCTTGATAAATGCAAGAAAGTTATGAACAAAAAGCTCCATCTTGGGATCCTCCCTTTGGGCTACCGTATCTCGAATCTTGTGTGATGACTGCCATTCTGTTTGTTTGGTGGTTGTTTTCAGAATCGACCTTGGTGATTTTGCCCTTAGCTTAAGATTTGGTTTAGAGACAAAGCTTGGATAAAGACCCAATATTTTTCGTTTAACAATATAATAATATATTTTAATTCATTTTTAATAAAAACTATTATAAAACCATGAAATTATTTCATAATAATTTTTTAAACAATATAATAATATATTTTAATTATTTTTAATAAAAATGAAATTATTTATAACTTTTTAAAATTTTGTGGACTTTGGTGACTTAGGTGAAAATCAAGGAAAATGAAAGTTTAGGTTTTTCAAATGAACTCAAAGAAACGCAAACTAGAACCAATGGGGTTTAAAAAGATTTGTTTAACAATATAATAATATATTTTAATTATTTTTAATAAAACTATTATAAAATCATAAAATTATTTCATAATAAATTTTTTAAATTTTCTTGACTTCGGTGACTTAGGTGAAGATTAAGGAAAAGGAAAGTTTAGGTTTTTCAAATTACTTCAAAGAAACCTTAAACTAGACCCAACTTATGAAAATCATGAATATAATGGATACATGGATCCAACTTATAAAAATCATGAATATAATGGATACACGGCGATATTAAGTAGATGGGGTTTAAAAAGATGATAAACTTAGCAAACATTGATGCAAAGGATAGTAGGTTAGAAAAATTGGTGTGAAATAAGATGGGGTTTAAAAAGATGAAAAACTTAGCAAACATTGATGCAAAGGATAGTAGGTTAGAAAAATTGGTGTGAAATAAGATGGGGTTTAAAAAGATGAAAAACTTAGCAAACATTGATGCAAAGGATAGTAGGTTAGAAAAATTGGTGTGAAATAGTAAGGAGATAATATATTTTAA
Organism: Picea glauca; assembly: GCA_000966675.3. Taxonomy (NCBI): domain Eukaryota; kingdom Viridiplantae; phylum Streptophyta; class Pinopsida; order Pinales; family Pinaceae; genus Picea; species Picea glauca. The sequence goes on from JZKD02S1401518.1 coordinate 348,507, forward strand.
TTATTTTTAATAAAAACTATTATAAAACCATAAAATGATTTCATAATAACTTTTTTTAATTTTCTTGATTTTGGTGAAGATCAAGGAAAAGGAAAGTTTAGGTTTTTCAAATGAACTCAAAGAAACCGCAAACTAGACCCAACTTATGAAAATCATGAATATAATGGATACATGGTGATATTAAGTAGATGGGGTTTAAAAAGATGGGAAACTTAGCAAACATTGATGCAAAGGATAGTAGGTTAGAAAAATTGGTGTGAAATAGCAAGGAGCTAAAAATTTTGATATGGTGGTTTTAGGTACTTATATTGGCTCCATAGGGTATGATGTCCTCCCTGTGAGGCATCGAGAACAAGAAGGCCCATGCCTTATTCATTCAATCCATGCAACTTGTAACCATGCTTTGCAACTGAAATCTAACACGTTGAAAAACCAATCTGCAAACTGAAATTGCTTGGTACCAGTTCTCCATTGGGCTATGGAGTCTTATTCCAAAAATATAAAATAAATTGTATACAAATTCTTGTACACCAAGCTTATTTATGTACACCCATACCTCTACTTAAGTGTAAGAAAATTTCCATTGTAAACATTCAAATATGTCATCAACTAACCAGATTCCTTGATTATGCTTCAACAAAATAAAGACTGGAAAATGAAATGGAAACTCATAATCATCTAGATCTTAATAGAGAAACAATGGTTGGAACTTCAAACCGATAGAATCCTCCATATAAAAGGACACATGATCTTCAAGAACATGAAAACCATACCTTAATTGATGATCTATAATGCATTCTTCAACTTGGTTTTCATGGCTCAATTGTTCTTATGTGTTGTCCATTTCATTCATGAAAGTGCATAATTTCAACAGTGATATATCAAATTCATGGTAAATATCAAGAAATCCTCTACTCTCAATAAATCTTGGCAGAAACACCTCATTTTGTACATCAAACAAAATTCCTACTTCAATGTTCTCCAGAGAATCAGATTCATAACTGTCACATATGGGTACATTGAATCCTTGAAACCACTGATCTAACTCTCTTGAAGAAAAAATGATGATTTGTTGCAACTACCGATGAAACTCCTACAATGAAGAAATGATAGAAGGAGGAAGGGATCTATACCACTCATGAGCATATCCCTCCAGTGAGTACATGAACATATTCATGAGTACATCCTCATGAGAGATATCCAAATTATGCATTAGTTCATGAAATTCTAGAAAATGTTCAGCAGGATTATCATATGTACCTTATTTAAACTTGGGAAGACGATATTGCCATCCATATACATGAGGAACTAGATTTGGATAACTAGGAACAATTGTGAAATCAAAAGGTACAAACCTCCGAGCTAAGATAACATACATTCCCTTCGACATTCTGAATCATTGGAGTAACTAGTGGATTCTTCTTCATGGACTCGTTAGGTGAAATATCGCAGTCACTTCTATCACCAATCCTTGTTCACCATCAAGAACTGGTTGTATTCATTATCGTACAACCCAGGGAATGATTTCTTCATTTCTCCATCCCCAACAATGGCACCAAAAGATGTTATCCCTAAAATATTCACTAGACCATAAATAGACAGAGCTAGGGCATCTCAATCATAACAATAGTTCTTTTTATTGGAAGGTGGATTAGGTAGGTTAGGTAAGTTGAGGATCTGGTAAATCTTTTCAACATGAAATCAAATGATCAACAATACTTCATATAATCAGGGGCATCCATGTTGATAACTAGATACTTAATGGACAATAGAATAGAAGAAAATGGAATGAAAATGAGTATATAAGCCAAGAATATGCTAAACTCATTGATTCAGGTGGATATTGGTGGTCACCCACCTATTCCAACTATCTCCTCTTGACATTTTTTAGTTCAACAAGTTTCTCTGTAATGATAAAATTTCTTTGTAATTGTGGGTTTTGCAGTTCCAAGGCTATCCTGAAGCCCTACACAACAACTAAGAGGATATTGGTGGCCTCCCACCTATTCCAACTGGCTTATTTTGGAAGTTTTCATGTCAGTACATCTTTTTGTAATTCCAAGACCATTTTAGAGACCTAAACAATGTTTTTTTTTTTTGGGTACTTTTCACAGTCAAATTGTAAGCCGAGCCAAATTTTGACACCATAATGTGTACTTCTCGAAAAGACCTTTCCAATGGGCTATCACACGCCTAAAACAGAGGTCGTATGCAAAATTTACGACCCCGGGAATTTGATGTACCAACTTACCCATTGGGGCCCCCATAACTTTTGGCATTTTTGGATGTCTAGGGTTTTAGGAATTCAAGGCCTCTCGAGCCTCATTGTAATCATTATACTCAGATAGATGAGCATAGCAGCCACATCTCTTCTCAGAGATAGCTACCACCATTCGAGCAAGTTGTTTTTAGTTCTGCAATTTTGCAGTTTTAGCCTATTTTTTGTATTTAATAGAAGTTATTGTTCACTGGATATCTGTTGTTGTTATTTGTATCTAGGTGTTATTGTATTCAATTTTTTACTCCTTTCGGTCTTCACATAAATCTGGATCAGTGGTATCAGAGTGGTATTCTCTTCATTTGTTTTTTTTTGTGCATGTCCCTGACAAGATCTAGGTACAAGAAGTTGGGACTTGAACCAAATGATACTTTGCATGATCGTTCGCGTCGATCCTGAAAAAAAATCACGGGGAACAATAAGAAAGATGATGGAGCAAGAGATCCTTTTAAACCATTGCTTGAGGAAGCCCTTGTGCGACAAAGGAACAAATTAATGGACAACTTTGCACAGATCCTTCGGTGGTTTCCCACAAGAGATGCATCTTCATCAAGAGGCCATGCAATCCCCTTCAAGGTATAAGTAAATTTTGATATTCCATTATTTGAAGGACTGAAAGATGCAAATGTTGTAGATAAATGGTTGAATATTCTCAAAGTGTATTTTTTGGTCCATAATTTTTCTGATAGGGAAAATGTAACATCCCCGACCACCCATGATCGAGCCATGCTACATGAGGGAACACTTTCATTCTCTCACTGGGGAACATATTGTAACATACCCAGTATTCAACTGAGCTATGCCAGATAAATTTTCTCTTCAAACTGCATGCAATTATAACATATACATACAACACTCTTGCGGAAGCTTTACTATAAACGTAAACAAACAATTACAGTATGTAAATATATGAATTCATACAGAAATAACAGTAAACGCAGATATGCAGCATATACAGGGAAATACCCATAAACATACAGACAGTTATAATCACATATATGATCAACCATAACACAAGCACGTAAATAACAATGTAGCATGTAAATTTATCATACGATTGGTACTTATCTTGGAAAGATTGTCACCAACTGTGTACAGACTATCCACGAACCTATTAGCCTTAGACTACATTATTCATCACTCTCAACAGTGAGTCACCCCCGAGCTGGGACTAAAATCCACCTGAGTAAAGGGATTCCTAACCAAGCTAAAGGCTCATAAACAACAGGAAAGACTCTATCTTAGGTTCTCACTCAACTAAAAACCTACAACCTCTCATTCCCCACATGCCTGTCCCACCCAAGGAAGTGTTCCCCTTCTCTGCTCAACAATCCTTCGGCTGCCCCACTTCCCTTCCAAGGATTCAACAACAAGCCAGACAGGAAGTCTCAGAGCACTATAGCTGCAGTTTAACACCTTCAGGAAATCAATTCCTAGCAATTCTCTCGCTCAGAGAAATTCTCACGGGCCTGACAACCTGTCTCTTCAATTTCCCATGGGCCTGACAACCCACTTCTTCAATCCCGCTCCCAAGCTAACCAGGTACACCAATCAGAAATGGTTATGGAAATAGGCTTGGATGTAGTGAAATGAATGTCTAAAGGATAACTGACTACGTGAGTGAAAATGGTCATGGAATCATTGATTGGATGACTGAATGATGGAAGGAACCATGAGAGAGATGATCGTAAGAATGATGGTGAAGGTGTCAAAATGAGCTAAGTCCCCACGATATGTATGCATGTCCCTAACTTGACACTTGACATGTTGGAAGCTACTTTGGTCCACTTGTCCCCAATTTTATAACTTAGGATAAAATAATTATCCATACTTTATGTTTTAAGAAATATCAATATAATATTCCTTTTTGGCTTAAGCTCTCTATCTTAGCCCTTTCCTTTAACTTTTGGCCCTCCCTTTCCCTAACTGGTGGAGTTCAGTCCCCCATCTCTTTTATCGTGGTCAGTCTGCATGCAACGATGTATTTTATATTAATCATGAGACATATACAAAATAGGCGCATTGGCCTTTAACATCTAGGCTCTCTGGCATAATTCCAAAACATAAGCATCCCAGCTTATAATAATTGGCTCACCAGCCTATAACACATATCATATACACAAAACATATATTTCATTAAATTTGGAAATATTCTATTACATGGACTTCATTAACATTGAGTTTTTTATAAATTCTTAATATATTTCATGGAGGAAGTCAATCTATTGATATACCTAATGTGGACTTAAGTAATTGATTTTCCTCTGAGAACCAATGCCAGGAGTAGGCAGTGAAAGAAAGGGTCTTTGAAGAGTAGTACACATATATTGATCTCTCCTCATTGTCGTTTCTACAAAACCACTGACCTGATGTAGTAGTGTCAACCAACCATAGAAAAATCAATCATGGTTGGGCATTACTTTCACCAAAAGGAGGAGAAAATGATAAGAATTTTAAATTCATAAGAGATAGATGTTGTAACACATTTTTCAAGGTTTTTAGTTGAACTCTGTATATGTCCCCATTTTCTTTGATTATTAATGACTAATGTTTAATGTAACTACAAATAAATTATCAAAATTAAGATATTGATTTTCAATTTTAATCATATATTCAAAGTCATTCATTTTTTACTCATCTCCCATTAGTTTGAATGGCTCGCTTAGGACTCATTATTAATTCATTCTAATTATTTTTGTAAGAAATGTGAGTTTTATTTCAAAAATGCATATCACATATATACATGTATTGATGCATATAATTAAATAAAATTCAA
>JZKD02S1401518.1:360652-372974 GCA_000966675.3 Picea glauca
CTCTTGCACAAATGCAAGTACATCCTAAACAACATCATTCTAGCATGGAGGAAAGCTTGCACATGCTAACTATCCTTCCCTCTTGCATAAGCACAAGTGCATCTAAAAAAAAATTATTCCACTATCGAGAAAAGATAGCGCATGCTATCTTTCCCTCTGGCACAAAAACAAGTGCATCTCAAACAACATCATCCCATTGTGGGGGAAAGCTAGCGTGCTAGCTTTCCCTCTTGCACAAGAACAAGCACATCTTGAGCAACATGATTCCACTGTGGGGGAAAGCTAATGCATGCTAGATTTTCCTCTTGCACAAGCACAAGTGCATCTCAAACAACATCATTCCACCATGGGGGAAAGCTAGTGTGTGTTGGCTTTCCCTCTTACACAAGCACAAGCGCATCTTGAACAACAWCACKTTCCCTCTTGCACAAACACAYRTRCATCTYDAACAACATCATCCCACCATGACAGAAAGCTAGCGCATGCTAGCATTCCCTCTTGCACAAGTAGGAGCACATCTTGAACATCATCCCATAGTGGGGGTAAACTAGTGCGTGCTAGTTTTCCCTCTTAACAACAACATCTCATCGTGGGGGAAAGCTAGCACATTCTAGCTTACCCTCTTTCACAAGCAGGGGTGCATCTCGAACAACATCATCCCACCAAGAGGGAAAGCTAATGCACTCTAGCTTTCCATCTTGCACAAGCAGGAGCACATCACAAACAACATCATCCCACCCATGGGGAAACCTAGCATGTGCTAGATTTCCCTCTTGTACAAGAAATACCACATCTTGAACAACATCATCCAACCATAGGGGAAAGCTATCACGTGCTAATATTCACTCTTGCTCAAGCATGAGCACATCTCGGACAACATCATCCAACCGTGGGAGAAATCTAGCACATGCTAGCTTTCCCTCTTGCACAAGCACGAGCTCATCTTAGACAACATCAACCCATCGTGGGGGAAAGCTAGCGTGTGCTAGTTTTTCCTCTTACACAAGCACGAGCTTATCTCAGATATCATCATTCCACCGTGGGGGAAAGCTAGCACATGCTAGCTTTTCCTCTTACACAAACATGAGCTCATCTCGAACAACATCATCCCACCATGGGGGAAAGCTACCTCTTGCAAAAGTATGAGCTCATCATGGACAACATCATCCCACTATGGGGGAAAGCTAGCATGTACTAGCTTTCCCTCTTGCACAAGCACAAGCTCATCTTGGACAACATCATCCGACCATCGAGGGAAGCTAGCGCGTGCTAACTTTCCCTCTTGCACAAGCATGAGCACATCTTGTAAAACATAATCCCACTATGGGAGAAAGCTAGTGTGTGCTAGCTTTCCCTCTTGCACAAGAACAAGCTCATCTCGGAAATCATCCCACCGTAGGGGAAAGCTAGCCTATCCTAGATTTCTCTCTTGCACAAGAACAATCTCATCTTAGAAAACATCATTCCACCATGGGGGACAACTAGCTCCTGCTAGCTTTCCCTCTTGCACAAGCATAAGATCATCTCCGAGAACATCACCCCACCATGGGGGAAGCTAGTGTATGCTAGCTTTCACTCTAGCATAAACACGATCTCATCTCGGACAACATCATCCCACTGTGGGTGAAATCTAGTGTGCTAGTTTTCCATCTTGCACAAGCACGATCTCATCTCAAACAACATCATCCCATCATGGTGCAAAGCTAGTGGGTGCTAGCTCTCCCTCTTACACAAGCATGAGCTCCTCTCGAACAACATCATCCCACCATGGGGAAAAGCTAGCGCGTGCTAGCTTTCCCTCTTGCAAAAGAATGAGCTCATCTCGGAAAACATCATCCCACCCTGGGGGAAAGCTAGCTCATGCTAGCTATCCCTCTTGCACAAGCACGAGCTCATTTTCGACAACATCATCCCACCATAGGGGAAAGCTAGCTTGTGCTAGATTTCCCTCTTGCACAACCACGAGCTCATCTCAAACCACATCATCCCACCATTGGGGAAAGCTAGTGTGTGCTAGGTTTCCCTCTTGCATAAGCATGAGCTCATCTGAGATAACATCATCCCAATGTGTGGGAAAGATAGTGTGTGCTAGTTTTCTATCTTGCACGAGCACGAGCTCATCTAGGAAAACATCATCCCATCATGGGGGAAAGAAAGCTTGTGCTAGATTTTCCTCTTGCGCAAATTGTGGGCGAAAGAAATCTCGTTCTATCTTTTCCTCTTGCGCAAGCATGAGCTCATCTCGAACAACATCATCTCTCCATGGGGGAAAGCTAGCACTTGCTAGATTTCCCTCTTTCACAAGCATGAGCTCATCTCGGACAACATCATCCCATCGTGGGGGAAAGCCAGTACGCACTAGTTTTCCCTCTTGCATAAGCATGAGCTCATCTCGGACATCATCATCCCACCATGGGGGGAAAGCTACCGTGCGCTAACGTTTCCTCTTACACAAGAACGAGCTCATCTCGGACAACATCATCGGGGAAAGCTACCTCTTGCACATGCATGAGCTCATCACAGGCAACATCATCCCATCGTGGAAGAAAGATAGCTCATGCTAGCTTTCCCTCTTGCACAAGCACAAGATCATCACGAACAACATCATCCCACTATGGGGGAAAGCTAGAGTGTTCTAGCTTTCCATGTTGCACAAGCACGAGCATATGTCAGACAACATCATCCCATCGTGGGGGAAAGCTAGCGCATCCTAGCTTTCCTTCTTGCACAAGCACAAACTCATCTCGAACAACATCAACCCATCATGGGGGAAAGCTAGAATGTGTTATCTTTCCTTCTTGCACAACCATGAGCTTATCTCGGACATCATCAACCCACCATGGGGGAAAGCTAGAGTGTGTTAGCTTTTCCTCTTACACAAGCATGAGCTCATCTCGAACAACATCATCCCATCGTGGGGGAAATCTACCTCTTGCATAAGTGCAAGCTCATCGTGAACAACATCATCCCACCATGGGGGAAAGCTAGCACGTGCTAGCTTTCCCTCTTGCACAAGCACAAACTCATCTCGAACAACATCATCCCACCATCGAGGGAAGTTAGCACGTGCTAGTTTTCCCTCTTGCATAAGAATGAGCTCATCTCATACAACATCATACCACCATGGGAGAAAGCTAGTGTGTGCTAGCTTTCCCTCTTGCACAAGCACGAGCTCATCTCGGACATCATCTCACTATAGGGGAAAGCTAGCTCATTTCCCACTTGCACAAGCATGAGCTCATCTCGGAAAACATCATCCCACCGTGGGGGAAATCTATCTTTTGATAACTTTCCCTCTTATACAAGCATAAGCTCATCTCCGACGACATCATCCCACCGTGGGGGAAATCTAGCAGATGTTAGCTTTCCCTCTTGCAAAAACACGATCTCTTCTTAGACAATATCATCCCACCATGGGTGAAATCTAGCACGTGTTAGGTTTCCCTCTTGCACAAGCATGAGCTCATCTCAAACGAAATCATCCCACTGTGGGGAAAAGCTATCTCGTGCTATATTTATGTCTTGATCAAGCATGAGCTCATCATGGATAACATCATCCCACCGTGGGGGAAAGATAGCGTGTGCTAGCTTTCCACCTTGCACAAGCACAAGCTCATCACAAACAACATCATCCCACCATGGGGAAAGCTAGCTCATGTTATCTTTCCCTCTTGCACAAGCACGATCTCATCTCTGACAACATAATCCCACCATGGGGGTAAGTTAGCACGTGTTATCTTTCCCTCTTGCACAAGCACGGACTCATCATGGACAACATCATCCCACCGTGGGGAAAGCTAGTGAGTGTTAGCTTTGCCTCTTACACAAGCAAGAGCTCATCTCAGACAACATCATCCCACCATGAGGGAAAGATAGCTCATGCTATCTTTCCCTCTTGCACAAGCACGAGCTCATCTCGGATAACATCATCCCACTATGGGCAGGCTATATTTCCCACTTGCACAAGCACAAGTGAATATCAAACAACATCATCCCACCGTGGGGGAAAGCTAGCGTGTGCTAGCTTTCCCTCATGGAGGGATGATGTTGTCTGAGATGTGCTCATGCTTCTATGCTAGATTTCCCTCTTGTACAAGCACAATTTCATCTCAAACAACATCATCACACTGTGGTGGAAAGTTGCTAGCTTTCCCTCTTGCAGAAACATGACCTTGTCTCAAACAACATCATCCCACCTTGGGGAAAAGCTAGCTCATGCCAGATTTCCCTCTTGCACAAGCACGACCTCATCTCAGACAACATCCCACCATGGGGAAAGGCTAGCGCATGCTAGCTTTCCCTTTTGAACAAGAACAACCTCATCTCGGACAACATCATCCCACCATGGGGAAATCTAGCTCGTGCTAGCTTTCCCTCTTTCACAAGCATGAGTTCATCTCAAATAACATCATCCCACAATGGGTGAAAGCTAGTTCGTACTAGCTTTCCCTCTTACACAAGCATGAGCTCATCTCAGAAAACATCATCCCATCATGGGGGAAATCTAGCGTGTGCTAGCTTTGCCTCTTGCACAAGCACGAGCTCATCTCGAACAACATCATCCCATCGTTTGGAAAAGCTAGCACATGCTAGCTTTCCCTCTTACACAAGCACAAGCTCATCTAAGACAACATCATCCCACTGTGGGAGAAAGCTAGCGTGTGCAAGCTTTCTATATTGCACAAGCGTAAGCTCATCTTAGACATTATCTCACCATGGGGCAAAGCTAGAGCGTGTTAGCTTTCCCTCTTGCACAAACACAAGCTCATCTCAAACGTCATTGAGCCATGGGGAAAAAATAGAGAGTGTTATCTTTCCCTCTTGCACAAGCACGATCTCATCTCGAACAACATCCCACTGTGGGGGAATGCTTGCACATGCTAATTCTCCCTCTTACACAAGAACGATCTCATCTCAGAAAACATCATCCAACCGTGGGGGAAAGCTAGTGCGTGCTAAGTTTCCTTCTTGAACAAGAACGAGCTCATTTTGGACAATATCATCCCACCGTGGCGGAAAGCTACCTCATCCTAGTTTTTCCTCTTGCACAAGCACGAGCTCATCTCATACAACATCATCCCACCGTGGGGAAGAGCTAGCACATGCTAGCTTTACCTTTTGCAGAAGCATGAGCTCATCTTGAACAACATCGTCCCACCATGGGGGAAACCTAGCATTTCCTTCTCGCACAAGCACGAGTTCATCCTGAACAACATCATCCCATTGTGGGGGAAAGATAGCTCGTGCTACCTTTCCCTCTTGCACAAGGGGCAACTCATATCGGACAACATCATCCCACCGTGGGGGAAAGCTAGCACGTTCTACCTTTCCCTCTTGCACAAGCACAAGATCATCTTGGACAACATCATCCCATCGTGGGGGAAAGATAGTGCATGCTAGCTTTCCCTCTTGCACAAGCATGAGCTCATATCGAACAAGATCATCCCATCGTGGGGGAAAGGTAGTGCGTGTTGGCTTTCCCTCTTGCACAAGCATCAGATCATCTCGGATAACATCATCCCACCGTGGGCAAAAGCTAGCACGTGCTAGCTTTCCCTCTTGCACAAGCACGAGCTCATCTCAAACATCATCCCACCATACGGGAGATATAGCGCATCCTAGCATTCCCTTTTGCACAAGCATAAGCTCATCACGGACAACCGCATCCCATTGTGGGGGAAAGCTAATGTGCTAGCTTTCCCTCTTGCACAAGCACGAGCAAGTCTCGGACTACATCATCCTACAATGGGGGAAAGCTAGCACATGCCTCTTGCAAAAGAACGAGCTCATCTGGGACAACATCATCCCATCATGGGGGTAAGAAAAAGTGTGCTAGTTTTCCCTCTTGCACAAGCATGAGCTCATCTCAAACAACATCATTGCATTGTCGGGGAAAGTTCACGCGTGCTAGATTTCTCTCTTTCACAAGCACGAGCTCATCTCGGACAACAACATCCCACCATGGGGGAAAGCTAGCTTTTCCGTATTATCTTTCCCTCTTGCACAAGTATGACCTCATCTCGGATAACATCATCCCATCATGGGGGAAAGGTAGCACGTGCTAGCTTTTTGTCTTGTACAAGCTCGAGCTCATCTCGGACAACATAATCCCACCCTAGGAAAAAGCTAGTGCATGCTCTCTTTCCATCTTGTACAAGCATAAGTTCATCTAGGACAACATCATCCCACCATGGGGGAAAGCTAGCACTTGCTAGTTTTCCCTGTTGCAAAAGCACGAGTTCATCTCGGACAACATCATCCCATCATGGGGGAAAGCTAGCTTGTGCTAGCTTTCCCTCTTCCACAAGCACGAGGTCATCTCGGACAACATCATCCCACCCTGTGAATGTTACCTTTCCCTCTTGCACAAGCACGAGCTCATCTCGGACAACATCATCCCAATGTGGGTGAAAGCTATCATGTCCTAGCTTTCCCTCTTACACAAGCACGAGCTCATCTCGGACAACATCATCTGTCGATGGGGGAAAGGTAGCGCGTGCTAGTTTTTTCTCTTGCACAAGCACAAGCTCATCTCAGACAACATCATCCCACCATGGGGGAAAGGTAGTGTGTACTAGCTTTCCCTCTTTCATAAGCACGAACTCATCTTAGACAACATCATCCCACTGTGAGATAAAGCTAGCTTGTGCTAGCTTTCCTTATTGCCCAAGAACGAGCTCATCTCAGACAATGTCATCCCACCATGGGGGAAAGCTAATGCTTGCTAGTTTTCCCTCTTGCACACGCACGAGCTCATCTTGGACAACATCATTCCACTGTGAGGGAAAGCTAGAGTGTGCTAGATTTCCATCTTGCATAAGCACGACCTCATCTCGAACAAAAACATCCCACCATGGGGAAAAGCTATTGTGTGCTAACTTTACCTCTTGCATAAGCACAAGCTCATCTTGGACAACATCATCCCACTGTGAGGGAAAGCTAGTGTGTGTTCTTTCCCTCTTTCACAAGCATGAGCTCATCTCAGACAACATCATCCCACTGTGGGGGAAAGCTAGCGCATGCTAGCTTTCCCTCTTGCACAAGCACGATTTCATCTTGGACAACATCATCCCATTGTGTGGGAAAGCTAGCTCATGCTAGCTTTCCCTCTTGCACAAGCTCATCTCGGACAACATCATCCCACCGTTGGGGAAAGCTAACACGCGCTATCTTTCCCTCTTGCATAAGGATGAGCTCATCTCAGACAACATCATCCCACCGTGGGGGAAAGCTAGTGCGTGCTAGCTTTCCCTCTTGCAAAAGCACAAGCACGAGCTCATCTCGGATAGCATCATCCTACCATGGGGGAAAGATAGTGCATGCTAGCTTTCCCTCTTACACAAGCATGAGCTCATCTCGGACAACATCATCCCACCGTGGGCGAAAGCTAGCGTGTGCTAGCTTTACCTCTTGCACAAGCACAAGCTCATCTCATAGGTATCATCCCAACATGAAGGACAGCTAGCACGTGCTAGCTTTCCCTCTTGCACAAGCAGGAGCTCATCTCGAACATCATCATCCCACCATGGGGGAAATCTAGCGCATGCTACCTTTCTCTCTTGTACAAGCACGAACTCATCTCGAACAACATCATCCCACTGTGGGTGAAAGCTAGCGCGTGCTATCTTTCTCTCTTGCACAAACACGACCTCATCTCAGACACCATCATCCCACCATGGAGGAAAGAGAGTGTGTGCTAGCTTTCCCTCTTGAACAAGCACGAGCTTGTCTTGGACAACATAATCCCATCATGGGGAAAAGCTAGCACGTGCTAGTTTTCCCTTTTACACAAGCACTAGCTCATCTCAGACAACATCATCCCACCGTGGGGGAAAGCTAGTGCATGCTAGCTTTCCCTCTTGCACAAACACGAGCTCGTCTCTGACAACATCCCATTGTGGGGGAAAGCTAGCTCATGCTAGTTGTCCCTCTTGCAAAAGCATGAGCTAATCTTAGAAAACATCATCCCACCCTGGGGGAAAGCTAGTGCGTGCTAGCTTTCCCTCTTACACAAGCACAAGCTCATCTCGAACAACATCATCCCACCATGGGATAAAGCTACCTCTTGCACAAGCACGAGTTAATCTCGGACAACATCATTCCATCATGGGGGAAACCTAGCACGTGCTAGCTTTCCCTCTTGCACAAGAACGAGATCATCTCTAACAACATCATCCCACCATAGGGGAAAGCAACACATGTTATCTTTCCCTCTTGCACAAGCACAAGCTCATCTCGGACAACATCATCGCATCATTGGGAAAAGCTAGCACTTGCTAGCTTTCCCTCTTGGGCAAGCACAAGCTCATTTAAGACAACATCATCCCACAATGGGAAAAGCTAGTGCATGCTAGCTTTCCCCTCTTGCACAAGCACAAGCTCATCTCAGACAACATCATCGTACCATGGGGGAAATCATGCTAGTTTTCCCTATTGCACAAGCACGAGTGCATCTCGGGCAACATCATCCCACTGTGGGAGAAAGCCAGCGCGTGATAGCTTTCTCTCTTGCACAAGCACGAGCTCATCTCGGACATCATCCCATCATGGGCATACTAGCTTTCCCTCTTGCACAAGCACAAGCTCATCTCGAACAACATCATACCAGCATGGGTGAAAGCTAGTGTGTGCTAGATTTCCCTCTTGCACAAGCACAAGCTCATCTTGAACAACATCATCCCACTGTGGGGGAAAGTTGGCTCGTGTTAGCTTTCCCTCTTGCACAAGCACGAGCTCATCTTGGACAACATCATCCCACCATGGGGGAAAGAGAGTGTGTGCTAGCTTTCCCTCTTGCACAAGCACGAGCTCATCTCGAACAACATCATCCCATCATGGAGAAAAGCTAGCATGTGCTAGTTTTCCCTTTTGAACAAGCATGAGTTCATCTCAGACAACATCATCCCACCATGGGGGAAAGCTAGAGTGTGCTAGCTTTCCCTCTTGCACAAACATGAGCTCATCTCAGACAACATCATCCCACTATGGGCAGGCTATCTTTCCCACTTGCAAAAGCACGAGCGAATATCGAACAACATTATCCCATCATGGGGGAAAGCTAGTGTGTGTTCTTTCCCTCTTGCACAAGCATGAGCTCATCTCGGACAACATCATCCCACCATGGGGGAAAGCTAGCGCGTGCTAGCTTTCCCTCTTGCACAAGCATGATTTCATCTTGGACATCATCCCACTGGACAACATCATCCCACTGTGTGGGAAAGCTAGCTCATGCTAGTTTTCCCTTCTGCACAAGCTCATCTCGGAAAACATCATCCCACCGTTGGGGAAAGCTAACAAGTGCTAGATTTCCTTCTTGCACAAGGACGAGCTCATCTCGGACAACATCACCCCACCATAGGGGAAAGCTAGTGCATGCTAGCTTTCCCTCTTGCACAAGCACAAGCACGAGCTCATCTCAGATAGCATCATCCTACCATGGGGTAAAGCTAGTGCAAGCTAGCTTTCCCTCTTACACAAGCATGAGCTCATCTCGGACAACATCATCCCACTTTGGGAGAAAGCTAATGCGTGCTAGCTTTACCTCTTGCATAAGCATGATCTCATCTCAGACAGCATCATCCCACCGTGGAGGAAAGCTAGCGCATGCTAGTTTTTCCTCTTGCACAAGCACGAGCTCATCTTGGGCATCATCATCCCATCGTGGGGGAAAGCTAGCACGTGCTACCTTTCCCTCTTGCACAAGCATGAATTCATCTCGAACAACATCATCTCACTGTGGGTGAAAGCTAGCACATGCTAGCTTTCTCTCTTGCACAAACACGAGCTCATATCAGACACCATCATCCCACCGTGGAGGAAAGTGAGTGTGTGCTAGCTTTCCCTCTTGCACAAGCACGAGCTCATCTTGGACAACGTCATCCCATCATGGGGAAAAGCTAGGACGTGCTAGTTTTCCCTTTTGCACAAGCACGAGCTCATCTTGGACAACATCATCCCACCATGGGGGAAAGCTAGTGTGTGCTAGCTTTCCCTCTTGCACAAACACGAGCTCTTCTCTGACAACATCCCACCGTGGGGGAAAGCTAGCCCGTGCTAGTTGTTCCTCTTGCAGAAGAATGAGCTCATCTCAGACAACATCATCCCACCCTGGGGGAAAGCTAGTGCATGTTAGCTTTCCCTCTTACACAAGCATGAGCTCATCTCGAACAACATCATCCCACCGTGGGCTAAAGCTACCTCTTGCAAAAGCACGAGCTAATCTCGGACAACATCATTCCATCGTGAGGGAAACCTAGCACGTGCTAGCTTTCCCTCTTGCACAAGAATGAGCTCATCTCTGACAACATCATCCCACCATAGGGGAAAGCTAGCGCATGTTAGATTTCCCTCTTGCACAAGCACGAGCTCATCTCGGACAACATCATCGCATCATTGGGGAAAACTAGCACATGCTAGCTTTCCCTCTTGGACAAGCGCATGCTATATTTCCCTCTTGGACAAGCACAAGCTCATCTAAGACAACATTATCCCACGATGGGAAAAGCTAGCATGTGCTATCTTTCCCCTCTTACACAAGAACAAGATCATCTCAGACAACATCATCGCACCGTGGGGGAAAGCATGCTAGTTTTCCCTCTTGCACAAGCACGAGTGCAGCTCGGGAAACATCATCCCATTGTGGGGGAAAGCTAGCGCGTGCTAGCTTTCCCTCTTGCAAAAGCACAAGCTCATGTCAGACAACATCATCCCACTGTGGACATACTAGCTTTCCCTCTTGCACAAGCACAAGCTCATCTCGAACAACATCATACCAATGTGGGTGAAAGCTAGCGTGTGCTAGCTTTCCCTCTTGCACAAGCACAAGCTCATCTTGAACAACATCATCCCACTGTGGGGTAAAGTTGGCTCAAGCTAGTTTTCCCTCTTGCATAAGCACAAGCTCATCTCGGACAACATCATCCCACCATGGGGGAAAGCGAGCTTGTGCTAGCTTTCCCTCTTGCACAAGCACGAGCTCATCTTGGACAACATCATCCCATCATGGAGAAAATCTAGCACGTGCTAGTTTTCCCTTTTGCACAAGCATGAGCTTATCTCAGATAACATCATCCCACCATGGGGGAAAGCTAGCGTGTGCTAGCTTTCCCTCTTGCACAAACACGAGCTTGTCTCTGACAACATCCCACCATGGGGGAAAGCTAGCTCATGCTAGTTGTCCTTCTTGCAAAAGCATGAGCTCATCTTAGACAACATCATCCCACCCTGGGGGAAAGCTAGTGCACGCTAGCTTTCCCTCTTACACAAGCACGAGCTCATCTCGAACAACATCATCCCACCGTGGGGTAAAGATACCTCTTGCACAAGCATGAGCTAATCTCGAACAACATCATTCCATTGTGGGGGAAAGCTAGCGTCTGTTAGCTTTCCCTCTTGCACAAGCACGAGCTCATCTCTAACAACATCATCCCACCATAGGGGAAATCTAGCACATGTTAGCTTTTTCTCTTGCACAAGCACGAGCTCATCTCCGACAACATCATCACATCATTGGGGAAAGTTAGCGTGTGCTAGCTTTCCCTCTTGGACAAGCACAAGCTCATCTAAGACAACGTCATCCCACAATGGGAAAAGCTAGCATGTTCTAGCTTTCCCCTCTTTCACAAGCACAAGCTCATCTCAGACAACATCATCGCACCATGGGGGAAAGCATGCTAGTTTTCCCTCTTGCATAAGCATGAGTGCATCTCGGGCAACATCATCCCATTGTGGGGGAAAGATAGAGCATGCTAGCTTTCCCTCTTGCACAAGCACGAGCTCATCTCAGACAACATCATCCCACCGTGGGCATACTAGCTTTCCCTCTTGCACAAGCACGAGCTCATCTCGAACAACATCATACTAGCGTGGGTGAAAGCTAGCGTGTGCTAGCTTTCCCTCTTGCACAAGCATGAGCTCATCTTGAACAACATCATCCCACTGTGGGGTAACGTTGGCTCATGCTAGCTTTCCATCTTGCACAAGCACGAGCTCATCTCGAACAACATCATCCCACCATGGGGGAAAGCTTGCACGTGCTAGCTTTCCCTGTTGCACAATCAAGAGCTCATCTCAAACAACATCATCCAACCGTGGGGGAAAGCTAGTGCATGCTAGCTTTCTCTCTTGCACAAGCACGAACTCATTTCGGACAACATCATCCCACTGTGGGGGAAATCTAGCACATTCTAGCTTTCACTCTTGCACAAGCACAAGTGCATCTCAAACAACATCATTCCACCATGGGGGAAAGCTAGCGCGTGTTGGCTTTCCCTCTTTATTAAGTTAGACTATTATTACATTCATGTCCTTCAACAACAGTACC
>JZKD02S1401518.1:404911-416030 GCA_000966675.3 Picea glauca
AAATATCCTATCCTAGGCCTAGAGTACACACCACATTGGAGCTGATACCTCATCCCATTGCTCTTGCCACCTTCAGAACGTCTCTCTTCCCACCTCTGAAACATCTCTCTTTCCACCTTCAAAACGTCTCTCTTCCCACCTTTGAAATGTCGCTCTTGCCACCTCTGAAATGTCTCTCTTGCCACCTTTAGAACGTCTCTCTTGCCACCTTTGAAACGTCTCTCTTGCCATGTTTGAAATGTCACTCTTGCCACGTCTGAAACGTCGTTATTTCCACGACTGAAACTTCTCTCTTGCCACGTTTGAAACGTTGCTATTGCCACGACTAAAACATCACTCTTTCCATGTCTGAAACTTCGCTCTTGCCACGACCTAGACGTTGGTCTTACGACGTCAATATGGGGTTGGAAAATCCAATTTATGATGACACGTGGCATCATATAACGTCGCAATACAGAAAAAAACTATGTCGTCGGAAAAGAGACGTCCTGTGAAACGACGTTTGAGGGGATCCGAGGTTTGTCGTTCTTCTGACAATAGAAAGTGGCAATTACGGTGAACGCGTCGTCGGAATTTGACCCAAATGCACTAGTAAATGGATGTCTGAGAATGAAGAAGTAGATAATTGGTGTGGCAGGGAAAACTCATATTTGCAAGATAAAGTTGAACAAAACAAGTGTGATGAAGGTGATATTTCTCCTACTGATAATGCTGGGTTAGGCAATCTGGAAAATAATTTGTTGTTTGAGATGCTCTTGTGTAAGAGGGAAATCTAGTACACGCTAGCTTTCCCCCACGTTGAATGATGTGTGAAATGAGTTTGTGCTTGTGCAAGAGGGAAAGCTAGCACGTGCTAGCTTTCCCCCACAATGGAATGATGTTCGAGATGCGCTTGTGCTTGTGCAAGAGGGAAAGCTAGCACATGCTAGCTTTCCCCCACAGTGGATTGTGTTGTTCGAGATGTTCTTGTGCTTGTGCAAGAGAGAAAGCTAGCAGGCGCTAGCTTTCCACCATGGAGGAATGATGTTGTTCGAGATGCACTTGTGCTTGTGCAAGAGGGAAAGCTAACACATGCTAGCTTTCCTTAACGGTGGAATGATGTTGTTTGAGATGTGCTTGTGCTTGTGCAAGAGGAAAGTTTAGCATGTTCAAGCTTTCCTCCATGCTAGAATGATGTTGTTCGAGATGCGCTTGTGTTTGTGAAAGAGGGAAATCTAGCACACACTAGATTTTCCCCACAATGGAATGATGTTATTCAAGATGTGTTTGTGCTTCTGCAAGAATGAAAGTTAACATGCACTAGTTTTACCCCACAGAGGAATGATGTTGTCTGAGATGCGTTTGTGCTTGTGAAAGAGAGAAAGCTAGCACACGCTAGATTTCCCCCACAGTGGAATGATCTTGTTTGAGATTCGTATATGCTTGTGTAAGATATTCGAGATGCGCTTGTGCTTGTGCAAGAGGGAAAGCTAGCATGCGCTAGCTTTCCCCAACACTGGAATGATGTTGTTTGAGATGCGCTTTTTCTTTTGCAAGAAGGAAATCTAGCACGCGCTAGCTTTCCCCCATGGTGGAATGATGTTGTTCGAGATGCACTTGTGATTGCACAATAGAGAAAGCTAGCACACACTAGCTTCACCCCAAGGTGGAATGATGTTATTCGAGATGTGCTTGTGCTAGGGGGAAAGCTAGCGCACATGCTAGATTTCCCCCACATTGAATGATTTTGTTTGAGATGACCTTGTGCTTGTGCAAGAGGGAAAACTAGCTCATGTTAGCATTCCCCCATGGTCGAATGATGTTCGAGATGTGCCTATGCTTATGCAAGAGGGAAAGCTAGAAGTTGTCTAAGATGTGCTTGTGCTTTTGCAAGAGGGAAAGCCAACATAAACTAGCTTTCCCCCACGATGGAATGATGTTGTTCGAAATGCACTTGTGCTTGTTAAAGAGGGAAAGCTAGCACACGCTAGATTTCCTTGATGGTGGAATGTTGTTATTCAAGATGAGATTATTCTTATGCAAGAGGGAAGACTAGCATGTGCAAGCTCCTCCATGCTAAAATGATGTTGTTCAAGATGTGCTTGTTTGTACAAGAGGCAAATCTAGCACGCGCTAGCTTTCCCCCTACAATGGAATGATGTTGTTCAAGATGTGCTTGTGCTTTTGCAAGATGGAAAGCTATCCTGCGCTAGTTTTACCCCACAGAGGAATGATGTTGTTCAATATGTGCTTGTGCTTGTGCAAGAGAGAAAGCTAGCATGCACTAGCTTCCACTTGCAGCAAAATGATGATGTTCAATAGGCGTATATGCTTATGTAAGAGAGAAAGCTAGCATGTGCTAGCTTGCTCCCATGGTGGGATGATTTTCAAGATGCGTTGGTGCTTGTGCAAGAGGGAAAGCTAGAACGCGCTAGCTTTCCCCTAGGTTGGAGTGATGTTGTTCAAGATGCATTTGCGCTTGTTCTTATGAAAGAGGGAAAGCTAGCTTGCATTATCATTTTTCTATAGTGGAATCATGTTGTTCGCGATGTGCTTGTGCTTGTGCAAGAGATGCGCTAGCTTTCCCCCATGGTGGGATGATGTTGTCTGAGATGAGCTCGTGTTTTCACATTAGGGAAATCTAGCATGTGCTAGCTTTCCCCCACGGTGGGATGATGTTGTCTGAGATGAGATAGTGTTTTCACATTAGGGAAAGCTAGCACATGCTAGCTTTCCCCTATGGTGGGATGATGTTGTTTGAGATGAGCTTGTGCTTGTGCAAGAGGGAAAGCTAGCATGCACTAGCTTCCCCCATGGTGGGATGATGTTGTCTGAGATGAGCTTGTGCTTGTGCAAGAGGGAAATCTAGCATGTGCTAGCTTTCCCCACTGGTGGGATGATGTTGTTTGAGATGCACTACTACTTGTGCAAGAGGGAAAGCTAGCATGCCTAATGGTGGGATGATGTTGTTCGATATGTGCTCCTACTTGCGCAAGAGGGAAAGCTAGAATGCACTAACTTTCCACCACGGTGGGATGATATTGTTCGCGATGCACTCCTGCTTGTGAAAGAGGGAAAGCTAGCATGGGCTAGCTTTCCCCCATGGATGGATGATGTTGTTCAATATGTGCTCCAGCTTGTGCAAGAGGGAAATCTAGCATGTGATAGCTTTCCTCCAAGGTGGGATGATGTTTTTCAAAATGTGCTACTACTTGTGCAAGAGGGAAAGCTAGCATGCACTAGCTTTCCCCCACGATGGGATGATGTTTGAGATGTTCTCCTTCTTGTTGAAGATGGAATCCAGAACGCACTAGATTTCCCTCATGGTTGGATGATATTGTTCAAGATGTGCTTGTGCTTGTGCAAGAGGGAAAACTAGCGAATGCTAGCTTTCCCCCACGGTGGAGTGATGTTGTTCAAGATGCACTTGTGCTTGTGCAAGAGGGAAAGCTAGCATGTGCTAGCTTTCCCCCACGGTGGAATGATGGTTGAGATGCATTTGTGCTTGTGAAAGAGGGAAAGCTAGCACGTGCTAGCTTTGCTAGCTTTCACCCACAGTGGCATGATTTTTTTCGAGATGCACTTGTGCTTGTGCAAGAGGGAAAGCTAGCACGTGCTAGCTTTCTCCCACAGTGGAATGATGTTGTTTGATATGTGCTTGTGGTTTTGCAAGTGAGAAAGCTAGCATGCACTAGCTTTCCCCCATGGTAGAATGATGTTGTTTGAGATGCGCTTATGCTTGTGCAATAGGGAAAGCTAACACGCACTAGCTCCCCCCCATGGTGGAATGATGTTGTTCGAGATGCACTTGTGCAAGAGGGAAAGATAGCATGTGCTAGATTTCCCTCACATTGAATGATGTTTGATATGAGCTTGTGCTTTTGCAAGAGGGAAAGCTAGCACGTGCTTACTTTCCCCCATGGTGGAATGATGTTTGGGATGTGCCTGTGCTTGTGCAAGAGAGATAGCTAGCATGCGCTAGTTTTTTTCCATGGTGGAATGATGTTGTTCAAGATGCACTTATGCTTATGCAAGAGGGAGTGCTAGTAGGTGCAATCTTTCCCCCATTGTGGAATGATGTTGTTCGAGATGCACTTGTTCTCGTGCAAGAGGGAAAACTAGCACGCACTATCTTTCCTTGACGGTGGAATGATGTTGTTTGAGATGTGCTTGTTCTTTTGTAAGAGGGAAGCTAGTAGGCCCTAGCTTTCCCCCATGGTGGGATGATGTTCGAGATGTGCTTGTGCTTGTGCAAGAGGGAAATCTAGTATGCGCTAGCTTTCCCCAACACTGGAATGATGTTTTTTGAAATGTGCTTGTGCTTGTGCAAGAGGGAAATCTAGCATGCGTTAGCTTTCCCCCATGGTGGAATGATGTTGTTCGAGATGCACTTGTGATTGCGCAATAGGGAAAGCTAACACACACTAGATTTCCCCCACATTGAATGATGTTGTTTGAGATGAGCTTGTGCTTGTGCAAGAGGGAAAACTAGCTCGTGTTATCTTTCCCCCACTTTCAAATGAAGTTCGAGATGTGTCTATGCTTATGCAAGAGGGAAAGCTAGCATGCACTAGCATTCCCCCACGGTGGAATGATGTTGTTTGAGATGTCCTTGTGCTTTTGCAAGAGGGAAAGCCAACATAAACTAGCTTTCCTCCACGGTGGAATGATGTTGTTAGAGATGCACTTATGCGTGTTAAAGAGGGAAAGCTAGCACACGCTAGATTTCCTTGATGGTGGAATGATGTTGTTCAAGATGAGATTATTCTTGTGCAAGAGGGAAGACTAGCATGTGCAAGCTCCTCCATGCTAAAATGATGTTGTTCGAGATGCGCTTGTTTGTACAAGACGCAAAGCTAGCACACACTAGCTTTCCCCCACAGTGGAATGATGTTGTTCAAGATGCGCTTGTGCTTCTACAAGATGGAAATCTATCATGCGCTAGTTTTACCCCATGGAGGAATGATGTTGTTCGAGATGTGCTTGTGCTTATGCAAGAGAGAAAGCTAGAATGCACTAGCTTCCACCCGCAATGAAATGATGTTGTTCAATATGCGTATATGCTTGTGTAAGAGAGAAAGCTAGCATGTGATAGCTTACCCCCATGGTGGGATGATTTTCAAGATGCGTTGGTGCTTGTGCAAGAGGGAAAGCTAGCACACACTAGCTTTCCCCTAGGTTGGAGTGATGTTGTTCAATATGCGTTTGCGCTTGTGCTTATGAAAGAGGGAAAGATAGCTTGAGTTATCGTTTTCCTAGAGTGGAATCATGTTGTTCGAGATGTGCTTGTGCTTATGCAAGAGGGAAAGATAGCATGCGCTATCTTTCCCCCACGGCGGGATGATGTTGTCCGAGATGATCTCGTGTTTGCACATTAGGGAAACCTAGCACATGCTAGATTTCCCCTAGGGTGGGATGATTTTGTCCGAGATGAGCTTGTGCTTCTGCAAGAGGGAAAGCTAGCATGCACTAGCTTCCCCCACGGTGGGATAAAATTGTCCAAGATGAGCTCGTGCTTGTGCAAGAGGGAAATATAGCACACTCTAGCTTTCCCCACTGGTGGGATGATGTTGTTCGAGATGCCCTCTTACTTGTGCAAGAGGGAAAGATACCACACCTAATGGTGGGATGATGTTGTTCGAGATCCGCTCCTACTTGCGCAAGAGGGAAAGCTAGAATGCGCTAACTTTCCCCCACAGTGGGATGATATTGTTTGCGATGTGCTCCTGCTTGTGCAAGAGGGAAAGCTAGCATGTGCTAGTTTTCCCCCACGAACAAATGATGTTGTTCAAGATGCACTCCTGCTTGTGCAAGAGGGAAAGCTAGTGTGCGCTAGCTTTCCCCCAAGTGGGATGATGTTTTTCAAAATTTTCCCCTACTTGTGAAAGAGGGAAAGCTAGCATGCGCTAGCTTTCCCCCATGATGGGATGATGTTTGAGATGTGCTCCTGCTTATTCAAGATGGAAATTTAGCATGCTCTAGATTTCCCTCATGGTTGGATTATGTTGTTTGAGATGCACTTGTGCTTGTGCAAGAGGGAAAACTAGTGCATGCTAGCTTTCTCCCATGGTGGAGTGATGTTGTTCAAGATGCACTTGTGCTTGTGCAAGAGGGAAAGCTAGCATGCACTAGTTTTCCCCCACGATGGAATGATGTTCAAGATGCATTTGTGCTTGTGCAAGAGGGAAAACTAGCACGTGCTATATTTGCTAGCTTTTCCCCACGGTGGCATGGTGTTTTTTGAGATGCACTTGTTCTTGTGCAAGAGGGAAAGCTAGCACACGCTAGCTTTCTCCCACGGTGGAATGATGTTGTTTGATATGTGCTTGTGCTTTTGCAAGAAGGAAAGCTAGCACGCACTAGCTTTCCCCCATGGAAAAATGATGTTGTTTGAGATGTGCTTGTGCTTATGCAATAGGGAAAGCTGACACGCACTAGCTTCCCCCATGGTGGAATGATGTTGTTCGAGATGTGCTTGTGCAAGAGGGAAAGCTAGCATGCGGTAGATTTCCCCCAGATTGAATGATGTTTGATATGAGCTTGTTCTTTTGCAAGAGGGAAAACTATCACATGTTAGCTTTCTCCCATGGTGGAATGATGTTTGAGATGTTTTTGTGCTTATGCAAGAGAGAAAGATAGCATGTGCTAGTTTTGTGCCATGGTGGAATGATGTTGTTCGAGATGCGCTTATGCTTATGCAAGAGGGAGTTCTAGTAGGCACAACCTTTCCCCCACGGTGGAATGATGTTGTTCGAGATGCACTTGTGATTGTGCAAGAGGGAAAACTAGAACACACTAGCTTTCCTTGACGTTGGAATGATGTTGTTTGAGATGTGCTTGTTCTTGTGTAAGAGGTAAAGCTAGCACGCACTAGCTTTCCCCCGTGGTGGGACGATGTTCGAGATGTGCTTGTGCTTGTGCAAGAGGGAAAGCTAGTGTGCGCTAGTTTTTCCAAACATTGGAATGATGTTGTTCGAGATATGCTTGTGCTTGTGCAAGAGGCAAGGCTAGCACGCGCTAGCTTTCCCCCATGGTGGAATGATGTTGTTCGAGATGCACTTTTGATTGTGCAATAGGGAAAGCTAGCACACACTAGCTTCAACCCATGGTGGAATGATGTTATTCGAGATGTTCTTGTGCTAGGGTGAAAGCTAGCACATTGAATGATGTTGTTTGAGATGAGCTTGTGCTTATGCAAGAGGGAAAACTAGCTCATGTTAGCTTTCCCCCACGGTTGAATGATGTTCTAGATGTGCCTATGCTTATGCAAGTGGGAAAGATAGCATGCACTAGATTTCCCCCATGATGGAATGATGTTGTTCGAGATGTGCTTGTGCTTTTGGAATAGGGAAAGCCAACATAAACTAGTTTTCCCCCACGGTGGAATGATGTTGTTCAAGATGAACTTGTGCTTGTTAAAGAGGGAAAGCTAGCACACGCTAGATTTCCTTGATGGTGGAATGATGTTGTTCAAGATGAGATTATTCTTGTGCAAGAGGAAAGGATAGCATGTGCAAGCTCCTCCATGCTAAAATGATGTTGTTCGAGATGCGCTTGTTTGTACAAGAGGCAAAGCTAGAACGCACTAGCTTTCCCCCACAGTGGAATGATGTTGTTCAAGATGCGCTTATGATTCTGCAAGATGGAAAGATATCATGCGCTAGTTTTACCCATGGAGGAATGATGTTGTTCGAGATGTGCTTGTGCTTTTGTAAGAGAGAAAGCTAGCATGCACTAGCTTCCACCTGCAATGAAATGATGTTGTTCGATATGTGTATATGCTTGTGTAAGAGAGAAAGCTAGCATGCGCTAGCTTACCCCCATGGTGGGATGATTTTCGAGATGCGTTGGTGCTTGTGCAAGATGGAAAGCTAGCACGCGTTAGCTTTCCCCTAGGTTGGAGTGATGTTGTTCAAGATGCGTTTTCACTTGTGCTTATGAAAGAGGGAAAGCTAGCTTGTATTATAGTTTTCCTA
This sequence comes from Picea glauca, assembly GCA_000966675.3. Taxonomy (NCBI): domain Eukaryota; kingdom Viridiplantae; phylum Streptophyta; class Pinopsida; order Pinales; family Pinaceae; genus Picea; species Picea glauca. The sequence goes on from JZKD02S1401518.1 coordinate 412,867, forward strand.
CGGTGGAATCATGTTGTTCGAGATGTTCTTGTGCTTGTGCAAGAGGGAAAGCTAGCATGCGCTATCTTTCCTCCATGGTAGGATCATGTTGTTCGAGATGAGCTCGTGTTTGCAATTAGGGAAAGCTAACACGCGCTAGATTTCCCTTAGGGTGGGATGATGTTTTCCGAGATGAGCCTGTTCTTGTGCAAGAGGGAAAGCTAGCACACACTAGCTTCCCCCATGGTGGGATGATGTTGTCCGAGATGAGCTCGTGCTTGTGCAAGACAAAAATCTAGCATGCGCTAGCTTTCCCCACTTGTGGGATGACATTGTTTGAGATGCACTCCTTCTTGTGCAAGAGGGAAAGCTAGAATTCCTAATGGTGGGATGATGTTGTTCGAGATGTGCTCCTTTCTTGCATAAGAGGGAAAGTTAGAATGCACTAACTTTCCCCCATGGTGGGATGATATTGTTCGCGATGCACTCCTGCTTGTGCAAGAGGGAAAGCTAGTGTGTGCTAGCTTTCCCCAACAGACTAATGATGTTGTTCAAGATGCGCTCCTACTTGTGGAAGAGGGAAAGATAGCATGCAATAGCTTTCCCCCAAGGTGGGATGATGTTTTTCGAAATGTGCTCCTACTTGTGCAAAAAGGAAAGCTAGCACGCGTTGGCTTTCCCCCACGTTGGGATGATGTTTGAGATGTGCTCTTTCTTGTTCAAGATGTAAATCTAGCACACACTAGATTTCCCTCATGGTTGGATGATGTTGTTCGAGATGCGTTTGTGCTTGTGTAAGAGGGAAAACTAGAGCATGGTAGCTTTCCCCCACGGTGGCGTGATGTTGTTCATGATGCACTTGTGCTTGTGCAAGAGGGAAAGCTAGCATGCGCTAGCTTTCCCCCATGGTGGAATGATGTTTGAGATGCATTTTTGTTTGTGCAAGAGGGAAATCTAGAATGTGCTAGCTTTGCTGGCTTTCCCCCATGGTGGCATGATGTTTTTCGAGATGCACTTGTGCTTGTGCAAGAGGGAAAGATAGCATGCACTAGTTTTCTCCCACAGTGTAATGATGTTGTTCGATATGTGCTTGTTATTTTGCAAGAGGGAAAGCTAGCATGCACTAGCTTTCCCCCATGGCGGAATGATGTTGTTTGAGATGCACTTGTGCTTGTGCAATAGGGAATGCTGACACACACTAGCTTCCCCCCATGGTGGAATGATGTTGTTCGAGATGCGCTTGTGTAAGAGGGAAAGCTAGCATGTGCTAGCTTTCCCCCACATTGAATGATGTTTGATATGATCTTGTGTTTTTGCAAGAGGGAAAGCAAGAACGTGCTAGCTTTCCCCCATGGTGGAATGATGTTTGGGATGTGCTTGTGCTTGTGCAAGAGAGAAAGCTAGCATGTGCTAGTTTTCTGCCATGGTGGAATGATGTTGTTCGAAATGAGCTTATGTTTGTGCAAGAGGGAGTGCTAGTAGGCGCAAGCTTTCCCCCACGGTGGAATGATGTTGTTCGAGATGCACTTGTGCTTGTGCAAGGGGGAAAACTAGCACACACTAGCTTTCCTTAATGGTGGAATGATGTTGTTTGAGATGTGCTTGTTCTTGTGCTAGAGGAAAGGATAACATGTGCAAGTTTTCGTCCATGCTAGAATGGTGTTATTTGATATGTGCTCGTGTTTGTGAAAGAGGGAAAGCTAGCACGCTCTAGATTTCCCCTACAATGGAATGATGTTGTTCAAGTTGTGCTTTTTCTTCTGCAAGATGGAAAGCTAGCATATGCTAGTTTTACCCCATAGAGGAATGATGTTGTTCGAGATGCACTTGTGCTTGTGTATGAGAGAAAGCTAGCACACACTAGCTTTACCCCATAGTGGAATGATGTTGTTCAAGATGAGTATATGCTTGTGCAAGAGGGAAAACTAGCACGCACTAGCTTTCCCCCATGGTGGGATGATGTTCGAGATGCATTTTTTCTTGGTGTGCTAGCTTTCCCCCATGGTGGAACGATGTTGTTCGATATGCTCTTATGTTTGTACTTATGCAAGAGTTTTCGATTGTTGTTTGAAATGTTCTTGTGTTTGTGAAAGAAGGAAAACTAGCACACTCTAGCTTTCTTCCACAATGGAATGTTGTTGTTTGAAATGTGTTTGTGCTTGTGCAAGAAGGAAAACTAGCATGCACTAGATTTCCTCCACAATGGAATGTTGTTTTTTGAAATACACTTGTGCATGTGCAAGAAGGAAAGTGAGAACGCGCTAGCTTTCCTCCACCATGGAGTGATGTTGTTTGAAATGTGCTTGTATTTCCTCCACCGTGGAGTGATGTTGTTCAAAAGTTATCATGCATTAGCTTTCCCACAGTGTACTGATGTTGTTTGAGATGTGCTTGCACTTTTGCAAGAGGGAAAGCTAGCATGTGCTAGCTTTCCCTGATATTGGAGTGATGTTGTTTGAGATGCGCTGGTGCTTCTACAAGAGGGAAAGCTAGCGCTAGCTTTCCCCCACAGTGGGATGATATTGTTCGAGATGAACTTGTGCTTGTGAAGAAGGGAAAGATAACACATGCTATCTTTCCCCCACGATTGAATAATATTGTTCAAGAAATGCTTGTTCTTGTGCAAGATGGAAATTTATCACACGCTAGATTTCCTCCATGGTGGAATGGTGGGATTTGAACCTGGGTGGAGAGGATAACAATTATTCTTTCAATGGTTCGTGCTAGACCCAATCGATTAGTCCAAACCAAGCTACTTCTAAAAATTTTCCATTTATTGCCATAATCTATTCTACAAATATGTTGTTGTTGAAAAAACTTTTGTCCAATATCTTCTATCATGTTGACCTTAAACTAGTATGCATATAAATCCAACATTGTTTTGTTCTTCCTCCCATAACACCATTTTGCTGAGAGGAATATGGAGTTGTAAATTGCCTCATTATGCTAGCTTTCTTGCAAAATAACTTGAGGGCTCAAGCTACTTTTCAACCATTGCTTGAAATTGTGGAAAAACATTAAATGCACCAATCATTTTAGAGTAATAAATACAAGTTTTTTTGCTAAAAGAATCAAGGAAAGCTCTAAAAAAATTCATCCCACCAACATATTCTACATATTTAAGACTGCAAATATCATTGTGCACTAAATCTAGAACCCCACATTCTAGTGTAGACATTGTGCCT
>JZKD02S1401518.1:423120-464783 GCA_000966675.3 Picea glauca
TTCATTCTTTTACTTAACACACAAGTTAAGATGTAGCTAAATCAAGATCCACTATTGTGATCTAGATCCATTTAACTTTCAATACAAAAATATAAATAATAATAATGGGAATAAACTATAATGATACATGAGAGTTTATAATTATACCTTTATAACAAAAAAATGGTGAATATATACATTCAAAGTAGTGAATTAAATGATTTTCTAATTCTTTTTTTGAAAAAACTCAATCTAGATAAAGTTCTAAAATTCTAGATCCACTGAATATTTCCAAATTTAATGAAATATGTGTTACAAGGCTCATTGTCCTCCATACTGTACGCAGTATCCGAGAATGTGCCGACATCATTTTACTGCACAGTACATGCACGCACTATGCCATGAAAGGTGCATTACAAAATGATGTCAAACCAACTCACAAGATTAAGTACACTTACATTACATTTACAATTGGGTTTGACCGAGGGATATTACAATCCCCTCCCCTTATTTATGTACTGTCCTCAGTGCATCATATACCCATATACAACAAAATTTTCAAAAATCCTCAAAAATATGTGGGTATTATGTCCATATTGCATCCTCATGCTCCCAAGTAGCATCCTCAGGACCATACCAGGTCCATTGGACCTTACAAGCGCTATGGCTCGATTCCGGAGCTGCTTGATTTTGCGGTCCAAAATGCACATCAGATGCACTTGAAAAGTGCCTTCTTGCTCCACCTGAATCACATTCCAATCAATAACATGATTAGCATCAAGTATATATTTTTTTAGCAATGATACATGGAATACATTATGAAAAGACATAAATGAAGACAATGCAATCATATAAGCAACTAGACTAATCCTCTCTAGGATTTCAAATGGCCCACAAAATTTGGCTGCCAACTTGGTGCAACTTCCTAGCTTCAGGTAACTCTTGTTAGCTTTCACCTTCAGGAAAACATGATCACCCACTTTGAACTCTCTGTGGGTTCTATTCTTATTGACATAACTTTTTTGCCTGTCTTGGGTAGCTTTTAAATTCTTCTTAATTTTTATCATTTGGTCCTCCATCTCCTTGAGAAACTCTGGCCCAACTACTTTCCTATCAGCTGGATTATCCCATCTCATTGGAGTATTGCACTTTCTGCTGTAAAGTGCTTCAAATGGGCTCATCTTCAATGATGCCTGATACCCATTGTTGTAAGTGAATTCTATCAACTGCAGGTAGTCTTCCCATTTCGATGGTTTGTCCATCACATACATTCTTAGTCTATCTTCTATCACTCTGTTCACCCTCTCCATCTGTCCATCAGACTCAGGATGATAAGTTGTACTAAAGTTTAGATTTTTTCTGAATCCTTTGAAGAATCCTTTCCAGAAATTCGAGGTGAATTTCAGGTCTCTGTCGGACACAATTGTTTTAGGAATTTCATGCAATCGTGTCGCTTCCTTCATGAAAATATCAACAACATCTGCTTCCTTGTGAGTAGTTTTCAGTGGAATAAAATGGGCATCTTTTGTAAGCTTGTCCACCACCACCATGATCAAATCATGCAGCTTACTTGTTTTGGGCAATCCCGTAATAAAATCCATTGTCACCACTTCCCACTTCCATTCAGGAATGAGCAAGGGTTGTAGAAACCATGATGGGTGCCTATGCTCAACTTTAACTTTCTGGCATTCCATACATCTAACGATCTATTCAACGATCTCTCTCTTCATACCCGGCCAAAAGTAATGGGTCTTGATTGCTGCCACGGTTTTCTGATATCTAGGGTGCCCTACATAAGGGACATTATGCATTTCATGCAAAATCATACGTTTCAAGTCCTAGACATTTGGAACAAAAATTATGTTCTTGTGCAGTAGTATTCCATCTATTCCCAAATTATAATTATCCACCTTTTGTGGTATCTTACCTTGTTGTAGCTTTGCTACCAATTCTCTGTATTGCAGATTTGCATTTGCAGCCTCCAGAATTTTTCTTTTAATATTAGTTTGATACATGATAATGGTTGTAGCATGTAGTTCATGCACCGTCCTGTTGAGTGCATCAGCCACTTTATTCTCTTTTCCTTTGATATGATTTATATCAAAGTCATATTCGCTTAGAAATTCTAACCATCTGCTTTGCCTAGCATTTATATTTGGCTGATCAAATAAATATTTCACACCATTGTGGTCTATTCTTAGCTCAAACCTCTTCCCCATGAGGTAGTGTCTCCATTTCCTCAAGGCATGCACTATGGCTTCTAACTCCAAATCATGAGTGGCATAGTTTATTTCATGCTCCTTCAACTTCCATGATTCATAACATATAACAAACCCATTTTGACCAAGGACTCCACCAAGTCCTTCATTACATGCATCCATGCACACAATGAGGTCTTCATTTGGGTCTGCAATCCTTAATATTGGAGCACTTGTCAATAATTATTTCAAGTGTTGGAAACTCTTTTCACAATCCAGTGTCCACTGAAACTTCACCCCCTTTCTTTACAAGGAATTGATTGGGTGTGCAATCTTTGAGAATCCTTCAATAAATATTTTGTAGTGGCCTACAAGACCCATGAAGGATCTCACCTCTATCACATTCTTCGGCGCTGACCATTCTCTAAAGGATTTTATCTTCTCAGGAGCCACTGTTACCCCATCCTTTGAAATGATATGCCCTAAATAATGAATTTGTTTCTAATAAAATGAGCACTTGCTCAATTTGGCATACAACTGATGCTCCCTTAATACTTGCAACACCATCCTTAAATGATGTCCATGCTCTTCCTCTGACTTAGAATATATAAGAATTTCATTCAAAAATACAATGACAAACTTGTCTATATATTCTTGGAAAACACCATTCATTAAGAACATGAAAACAACTGGTGCATTTGACAACCCAAATGGCACCACTGTGAACTCATAATGACCATACCTTGTCCTGAAGTCAGTCTTGCTGATATATTCTTATTTAATAATTACCCGATGGTATCCTAATCTGAGATCTGTATTTGAAAACATATTTGCATCTTTCAATTGATCAAAGAGATCATCAATCCTTGGCAGAGGATACTTGTTCTTAATAGTCACTTTATTCAACTGTCTGAAGTCAATGCACAATCTTAATGTTCCATCTTTCTTTTTCACAAACAAGACTAGGTCACCCCAAGGTGACACACTTGGGCATATATACCCCTTATTCATAAGTTATTAAAGATGCATTTGCAACTCCTTCAACTCTGGTGTACTCATTATGTAAGGAGTCTTTGACACTTGAGATGCTCCAGGCATTAGAGTTATAGAGAAATCAATGTCTCTTTTTTGGGGTAGTCCTGGTACTTCCTTGAACACATCTTCAAATTTTTCTAGGATTGTGTAATCTTCCAAATTTGTCACCTTATATTTAGGTGTCTCTTCTATATGAGCTGTAAATATTTGACACCCTTTTCTGTAACATTTCTTCAATTGCAATGCTGAAATTTCTCTAATGGTTATTTCCCTAGGAATTCCCTGCACTTTCCTTAGTTTCCCTTCCTCATCCAATCAAGTAAATGATTTGTTGTGACAGTCTAAGAGAGTGTGATGTTGGTCCAACCAATCCATCCCAATTAGACAGTCATAGGAACCTAAAGGTAAGATGTTCAAATATGCCTTGGTGTTCAGTCCATTCATGTCCATGAGGCATGACTTAACCATCTCATTAACAGCTCCTGTAGCCAACTGCACCAACCAAGATTTCCCATGCTTGCTTCTTGGAAATTGCAAAATTTCCACCATCTTAGGGTCTATATAACTATGACTAGCTCCTAAATCAATCAAAATAACAATGGTTTGGTTTTTTATCATACCTTCCACTTCAATCATGTGGGACTGATACTCTGCTTGCTTGTTGTCCAGGGATGCATATATCCTTGGCACATATCTGATCATGTCCTTCACTATTTCATCTTGCTATACATTGTGAACAACCCTACCTTTTTCACCTCTGTGAGGACAATCTTTGAACCTATGATCTCCTTTACAACCCCAACATCGAATAGGTGGCTACTTTGGCCTTTAACTCCCTGTGTCAATCGTTCTGGGTTGTTTAGGTGTTTGTTGTCCCTGTGGATTATTTATGAAGAATGGTGGCTTAGCTCCCTTCTTCCTTTGATCCATCTTGAATTTATTTTTGTCTTCCCAAGCCTTTTGGAAAGCTGGCCTTGCTTTCTGCTAATCATATAGGCATTTAGCTCGCCTTATGGTCTCTTCCAATTTCTTGGGATCATCATACTGTATTTTTTCACTGAATAATGATGGAAATCCACTAAAATACCTTTGAATTTTTACTGTCTCATCCTTGATGAAAGACACATACTTCAACAGTTCTAGAAACCTTCTCTCATATTCATCTATGGTCATACTTCCAAGATTTAGTTCAAAGAAATCTTTCATTTTCTTGTCATAGTATCTCTTAGTCAAGTATTTCTTCTCAAAATACTTATTGAATTCCCTCCAAGTAACACTTTTCTCTTTAATGTGTTGCACCTGCACAAGATGATCCCACCACATGGAGGCCTTTCCCTTGAGTTGATAGATAGAAATTCTACCTTTTGCATGAGAAGAATAATTATGCAATTGAAAATACTTTCTCATGCCCAACAACCATGCTTTTGCATCTTCATCCTTCTTGTGCTCACCATCAAATGTAGAAGGTTTGAATTTTTTCATTTCTCCTCGTAGCTCATCCACCTCGGACCTCTTATGCCTTCTAAAAGGGGATGGACTTGATTTACTTCCTTCTCTCTTATTGGAATGCCTTGGGGAGTGATGGTGGTGTTTTCTAACACTTCTTACTTTTCTTTTCTCATCTGAAGGCTTGTGACTTCCAGATTTTCTTAAGCCACTCTCCTTAACCAATTTATTTATATTTTGTTCAAGCCCTCCAATAAATTCATGTTGAAGTTATCCTGTTTCTCCTTGGTTCTCATAATCCTTTCATTATCATCTTTATGGCTTTGGACATCCTTCTACAAATTTTTAATGGTCTTTTCCATATTCATGTTTTCATTCCTTTCTTCTCCATGTCCATTGGAGTTTGTTTCTTCAATTCCCAAATGGACATCCTTCCCTCTGCTCTCATATTGTTGACTGTAATTCCCCTGTGCCTATTCCATTCCTATGGAATCTGCACTGATCTGATCTGATCTAATTGTTTTTAATTCTGCAAAACTTGCAGCCATCGAAACTTATCAGGCTAACAATTCAACAATTCATGAAAAATATGAACCATTTTGGTTCAATATATACACAAGAATTATCTCTTCTGGTTTCCTGGTGCTATCACCATGACAATTCTAGATAAGACCCAAGTCTTTAGAACATAGACGCATGACACCTTCAGAGATACATCTAGGCAAAAGGCGGTTTTCTGAAACCACTTTCACCAAGATGCGGTATCACGTGTTTCAATATATAAAAACCACTACTCGTGGAACGGGTGACGGTTAGTCAGATCATCCTATTTCACTCGTTTGGTACTTCATAGCCATGTGACGTCAGCTGAATGCCGCCATGTAACGAACTCAAAATCTAATCATTTGAAATGGATTAGCCGAGCATGGAAACCTAACACATTTGTACATAGTCTATCTGTGCTTCATAATTGGGATTTTATAACTATCAATCCTCAAGTATGGAGGCATCATCTTATACGTAAATAGAGTAATATCTAAATTGCTCGACTTCCTTCTCTCTGTAAAATAATTTCGGTATCCACAAACTGAGGTACACGGACAAGGCTAAATCCAGTGATATTGGTTATTCGGGAAACATGCTAGCCTTTCCTGTGATTAAGTAGGAAAGGGTACTTGCTCACATTCTAGTGACTAAATTCCACACAGAGCTGGCTATAGAATCGCAGTTGGAAATCAAGTTGAATCCCACTATGAAGGATTTAGTCATCAATAGGCTAGCTGCTAAGAAGAAAAGGAGCAAGGGGCAGAAGAAGGAAACCACAACTAAAATGGTTGAAAGTGTTGGAGAGAATCAATCGGTCTGGTTAGATTCTTTAAAGGAGGAGATCGCTAAGCTAAAATGAGTTCTCAACTAAAATTAAGTATATTTCAGTGAATTTTGGACAACTGGTAGTAGAGGTAAGGGGCCCCAGAGATGATAGGCTTGTTCTTAAATGGTCCCTTTACAATAGGATAACTGTTATCATTCCCCTTTTGTAATTTTTGGATTGATACGATTATATAAATGCAAAAGCAGATTTTGGACTATTTATTACAAGATTCTAACTGGTGGTGTTATGAATCTTGTTTTGTTTCATAGTATGATTTTCTTATAAGCTTATATTTCACTTCCATCTGTTTGAATTGGAGGAATATAAAACTCAGAATTCATTTATGAGATGATCCCGGCTTAGCAATTTAGACTATATTTATTTCTTCTCAAACCAACTTTGAATTCATTTTAAATAATGCTCCGATGTGGTTGTGTGTTTCTTTTTCCTCTAATACCATGAAAATTTTCTATTAAACTCATACTCATCGACTTCCAAACGACTTTGCACGCACAAAAAATTCAACCTGTACACCCATATTTATCGTGCACAACAACACCAAAAGGTAAATCGTGCTTCTGCACACCTATATCCACTATGCATTTCTTCTCTGTCGTGCCAATAACTTGTGTGCACTACTTTTGCGTTGTGCGCCAATATCCATTGCTCACAGTTTTGGTATTGTGCATTGATATTCCACATGCATTTCGCCCTATGCATTGCACCATGCCAAAGTTCAGTATGCCCCACCACGCACAATAATTTGTGTGCACCATTGAATACACTGTCACGAGATAACTTACACTCATACTATGCGTACACCAACCAAACTCCTCTGTGTTTTGCAATACTTGCGCACCCCACGTGAACATTACTATGTGTGTGCTTACTGTGCAATGCTAAATTCAGCACATGCATTTGCACAAAATATTCTTCCGCATGGTGCCACAATTTACCGCACACACCTGCACGCCAACATTTCCGTGCAGTGCCAAAAATTTTCCATGGACGCTCTGTGATGTGAAATTTGGTCACTTTGAAATTAATCTTCTGTGAATATTCACTTCAACTGAACCTTTCCGGCCCATCCAGGCTCAATGTTGGAAATGAAGCTCTGATACCATATTGTAATGTCCCCGACCACCCATGACCGAGCCATGTTACACAAGGGAACACTTTCGTTCTCTCACTGCGAAACATACTGTAACATGGACAATATTCAACTCAGCTATGCCACATAAATTTTCTCTTCAAACTGCATGCAATTATAACATATACATACAACACTCTTGAGGAAGCTTTACATATAAACGTAAACAAACAATTACATTTTGTAAATATATGATTTCATACGGAAATAATAGTAAACACAGATATGCAACATATATAGGCAAATACCCATAAACATACAGACAATTTTAATCACATATATGATAAATCGTAACATAATCATGTAAATAACAATGCAACATGTAAATTTATCATACGATTGGTACTTATCTTGGAAATATTGTCACAAACTGCATACAGACCATCCACGAACCTCCTAGCCTTAGACTACACTATTCATCACTTTCAACAGTGAGTCACCCCCGAGCTAGGACTAAACTCCACTCGGGTAAAGGGATTCCTAACCAAGCTAAACACTCATAGACAACAGGAAAGACTCTGTCTCAGGTGCTCACTCAACTAATAGCCTACAACCTCTCATTCCCCACATGCTTGTCCTACCCAAGGAAGTGTGCCCCTTCTCTGCTCAACAGTCCTTCAGCTACCCCACTTCCCTTCCAGGGATTCAGCAACAGGCCGAACAGGAAGTCTCAGAGCACGTTAGATGAAATTTAGCACCTTCATAAAATCAATTCTCAGCAATTATCTCGCTCAGAGAACTGCTCATGGGCCTAACAACCCGCCTCTTCAATTTCCCACAGGCCTGACAACCCGCTTCTTCAATCCCGCTTCCAAGCTAACCAAGTACACCAACTGGAAATGGTTATGGAAATAGGCTTGGATGCATTGAAATGAATGTCTAAAAGATAACTGACTGCATGAGTGAAAATGGTCATGGAATCATTGACTGGATGACTGAATGATGGAAGGAATCATGGGAGAGATGTTCATAAGAATGATGGTGAAGGTGTCAAAATGAGCTAAGTCCCCATGATATGTATGCATGTCCCCAACTTGACACTTTTCATGTTGGAAGCTACTTTGGTCCACTTGTCCCCAACTTTAGAACTTAGGATAAAATAATTATGCATACTTTATGTTTTAAGAAATACTAATGTAATATTCCTTTTTGGCTTAAGCTCTCTAGATTATCCCTTTCCCTTAACTTTTGGCCCTCCCTTTCCCTAACTGGTGCATTTCATTCCCCCATATCTTTTATCGTGGTCAGTCTGCGCACAATGATGTATTTTATATTAATCATGAGACATGTACAAAATAGGCGCACTAGCCTTTAACATCTAGGCGCTCTGGCCTAATTCCAAAACATAAGCATCCCAACTTATAATAACTGGATCACAAGCCTATAACACATATCATATATACAAGGCTCGCTAACCTCCATACTACGTGCACTTTAGTTAGTACGTGCGGTATCCAGGAATGTGCACACTACATCATTTTACTGTGCAGTACATGTGTGCACTATGCCATGAAAGGTGCATTACAAAATGATGTCAAAACAACTCACCAACTTAAGTACACTTACATGACATTTACAATTGGGTTTGACCGAGGAATATTACAAAAAATATTGTTTTTTCACTCCTCAAGGTCCTTCCCCATGTTAAAGACTGGTGGGATACTTACTTTGATCAAAGGGAAACAAAGGAATATGCAATATTTGTAGTCTCCCCCACATGGGATTCCTTTAGGGATGTGATTAAAGAACAATAATACCTTGTTGGAATCTATGACGACTAGTACTCAAGATGGACCACCCTGTGTTAGGGAAGGGACCGGACAGTATCAGATTTCACCAATATTTTCCATACCCTGTGCACCAAGATGGGTATCAATGACTTCGAACGACATTCGGTGCCCAAATATCGCAGTTGTCTGCATAGATACATTCAAACAAAAATGGATTTTCTATACATTACATCATTAGGCATGGCTTATAGATTTTTTATCACTATCGAGCAAAAGTTTAAGCAGAAGAGGAGAGAGTTTGGATTTGCAAACTCCTCACAGCCGAACCAGGGAAAAGGTGACGCCAACCCACAAAACAAGGAACAGAGAAAACATGGTCACTAAAATGGTCACTCTTAAAACAACCAGTCCAAGATGCAAACCAAGAAGGGTAATGAGAATTCGAAGAAGGACACAGTTAAGTGGTGTGAATACCATAAAATCCTTTGGCACAACACCGAAGAATATCGCTCCAAGCAATCACTGGTGATTGAGCTTAAATATTCCAAGTCAGAGGAAGATTTTGACTCTGAGTCAAATATAGAAGGAGGGAAGAGGATTATTGATGTTGAACCCAATGTCACTGTCACTACCACCAAAGTCCAGCGAGGTGAACCAGAGGAAGAAAAATGCCTCTTTCACTCACAAATGTGCGTAAAGGGGGCTTCACTTCATTTCATTGTCGATAGCGGGAATCAGAAGAACCTAATCTCAGCAGAGGTAATCAAGCAGCTAAACTTGACGATAAAACTACACCTACAACTCTACACCATCGGTTGGCTTCACCAAGGAAGAGATCTCTACATCAGCCAATAGTTTTGTCTTTCCTATGATATCAATCCCTTCAAAGACGAGGTATTGTGTGATATTTCTCCCCTTGAAGTTTGTAATTTTATTTTAGGCCAGCCATATTTGTGGAAGCGATATGTTGTGTATGAGTCTAGAACCCTTTGTGTTATTATTACTTTGGGTAGACAATTGTACAGGATACTAGAGGTAGCTCCGCCTACCACTATTTCTTTAATATCTTCTAAGAAATGCAGTAAGGTCATTTAAAATACCATGAAGTTTGTATTCTTTGTGATATGTCCTTGCAGTAAGAAGAAGGTTGTTGCCACATCTGTGACCTCTACATAGAGCCTCTCTTTGTAGCAGAAGCAAGTGCATGGGATTGTGGAAGAGTATAGAGACATCTTCTCCTCACCCACCATGGTAGTGACACACTGCCAAGTCAAGAAACCAATTGATCTAACACCCAACGCACCACTTCCTAATGGACCAGTCTATCATCGCTCGCTAATGGAAAATGACGAAATCAAGATTCAAATACAATATTTTCTTCAAAAGGGGCAGGTCATACCCAAATCCCCCCCTTTTGAAAGCTTGATTGTATTGGTGCAGAATAAATATAGGACCTGGCGACTTTGCATTGATTACAAAGCATTAAAAAAAATCGCAGTCAGGAATTGATACCCAATTTCACAAATTGATGACCTTATTGACCAACTCAAGGGGGAAAAAATTCTTCAACAAGATTGACCTAAAGTATGGCTACCACCGAATTCCCATCGAACTGACTGATGTATGGAATACATCTTTCAAATCTAAAGAAGGTCTCTTCAAATGGTTGGTCATGCCCTTTGGCTTAAAAAATGCACCAACAATTTTCATGAGGTTGATGGATGATGTATTGAGATTCTTGATCAACTCTTTTATGATGGTATATCTGGATGACATCCCCATCTTCAGAAGAACATGGGAGGAGCACATGCAGCATATTCAGTAATTTTTGAGCACTTTGCGACAGCACAAGCTATATGTCAAATTGGAAAAATTCTCCTTTGGCATCAACGTGGTCCAATACTTGGGCTACATTATTGATGGGAATGGGGTACATGTGGATCTATCTAAGATCCAAGTCATTCATGATTGGCCAACCCCGACCACACTAACAGAGCTTCAGAGCTTCTTGGAACTTGCCCACTTCTACTGATGGTTCGTGTTGGGATTCTTCCATATTACATGGGCCCTCATCTAAGTGACCAAAGGAGGTGGAAAGGAAAATTTCAGATGGGGGAAGGCACAACAACTAGCATTTGATTATCTGAAGCATCGCTTGCACTCATCTCTAGTACCCTTCTTACCCGATTTGCAATAATCATTCGAGATTGAGACTAATGCATTCAACTATGTTATAGGCTTAGTTCTCACTCAACATGGTCATCCATTACAATACCATAGTGAGGCACTCTCAAATACCGTCCAGAAATACCCCACATATGACAAGGAAATGTATTCCATTATGCAATCCTATCGTCAATGGAAAAATTACATTCTAGGAAAGGATACAATCATCCACACTGATCACAAGCCTATGTAGTTCATACAGACACATGGGAAGTTGCAGAATTACCACTATCAAAAGTGGTCCACATACCTGCAACAGTTCCATCTCAACATCAAGTCTAAGACATGGAGCACAAATCGTGTCACTTACTGCCTTATTCGACCTCTCGTTGTTGCACTCACCACCATGCTCCATTCATGTGGGAATGAGGCATCTAAGTGGCCCCAACTTTATCAACAAGATCCTGACTTCACCACCACCTATCAGCTATTGGGTGCATGCATGAATGTCACCAATTTTCACATTCAAGATTGATTTTTATGCCATCTGGGCCACCTCTATGTTGCTGCAAGCGAACATGCAAAGTTGATTTGGGAGGCTCACTACATTCGGATGGCAAGAAATTTTGGCATGGAAAAAATTGTGGCCATTCTATAGAAATATTTTCATTGGCCAAAAATTCGACAAGACGTCAGCAAGTATATCAGATCTTGCACTGCCTGTGCCATTGCCAATCCAACCATCAAGAAGAAAGGATTATACACCCCTCTTCCTAGCCCCGAGAGACCTTGGGAATCCATCTCGATGGATTACATTTGTGGCCTTCTGTCCACTAAGAAAGGAAATGATTGTGTATTTGTGGTGGTTGATCGATTTTCGAAGATGGCCATTCTCACAGCCTGCAAGAAGATCATTACATCAGCAGATGTGATACCCCTAGGTTGAACCCCAACTGTAAATGTAAATGCAAATGTACTTAAGCTAGTGAGATGTTTGATGTCATTTTTGTATGCACCTTCAATGGCATAGTGCGCACATGTATTGCGCACTAAAATGATGAAGTGTGCACATTCCAAGATACCACACACAACAAACTTAAGTGCGCGTGATTTTGAGGCCAGAGATCCTTTGTGTATATGTTGTGTTGTATAGGCTAGTGAGCCAGTTATTATAAGCTAGGAGGCTCATCTATTGAATTAATCTGGAAAGACTAGATACTAAAGGCATGTGAGCCTATTTTTGTATATGTCTTATCATTAATATAATATATTGTTGCATGTAGACCGACCACGATAAAAGAGTATGGGGGACTAAACTCCACTAATTAGGGAAGGGGGGGGATAAAAGTTAAGGAAAAGGGCTAAGCTAGGGAGCTTAAGCCAAAAATAAATATTATATTAATATTCCTTAAATTATAAAGTATGGATAATTATTTTATCCTAAGTTATAAGGATGGGGACAAGTGGGCCAAAGTATCTCCCAAAATGAAAAGTGTCAATTTGGAAACATGCATACATATAGTTTGAAATTAGTTTATTTTCTCATTCATTCCATCACCATTCACTCACTAATTGAGCTTTCCTTTGTACCATTCTATTACTATCACTGTACCTGTACCCATACTAGTACCCATACATATACCTGGTTAGCTTAGAAGCTAGACTAAAGAAGTGGGTTGTTAGGCCTGTGGAAGATTGAAGAGGCAGGTTGTCAGGCCCATGAGAAAATATCTCTAGGTGAGAGAATTGTTGGGAATTAATTCCCGAAGGTGCTAAACTATAGCTGCATGGATCTGAGACTTCATGTCTATCCTATTGTTGAATCCCAGAAAGGAAGTGGAGAAACAGAAGGACTATTGAGTGGAGAAGGGGCACACTTCTTGGTGTGGGACAGGCATGTGGGGAATGATGGATTGTAGGTTGTTAGTTTGAGTTGGTACCTGTGATAGAGTCTTTCATGTTGTCTGAGATACAACATCCTGGTTAGGAATCCCTTTTACATGTGTGGAGTTTAGTCCCAGCTTGGGTGACTCACTGCTGAGAGTGATGAGTAGCGTGGTTTAAGGTTGGGAGGTTCGTGGAAGGTCTACGCATAGTTGGTGATATTTTTACCAAGATAAGTGTTAATTGTGTGCTAAATTACATGTTGCATTATTATTTATGTGTTTATTTTTATGGGTTTTTCTTGTGTGTGGTGCATGTGTATTTTTATTATTATTCTGTATGAATCTATACATTTGTAGAATCTATTTGTTTGTTTTAAGTTTTATATTTAAAGTTCTGCAAGAATTTATGTGTGTATATGTTTTAATTATGTATACGGTTTGAAAATTTGTATGTGCCATAGCCCAGTTGGATGTTGGGGATGTTACAATATCGTATCAAAGCTCCTATTTTCAACACTGAGCCTAGATGGGCCGAGAAGGTTTAATTGAAGCGAACTTTCACAAAGAATTGATTTTGAAGTGGCCAAATTTCAAGGTACAGAGCGTCCATGGTAAAAATTAGAAGCAATTGCATGGAAATGGGAAAAGCCCTAATTTTTGTTGTTAAATTCATGGGAAATTTGAGAAATTTGGCCAAGTTGTGAGATATTCTTAAGTTAGTATATGTTCTAGCAAATTCAGACCTGGAATTGGTCGAATTTGAAGTTACGGGGAAGCCATGACAGATGGAACGAGATTAGTTGATTAAAATTCTCAATTCGTGAATTGAGTTTGGGAAAAAAATGTTTCAGGAATGTCAATCAACAACGATTTGTTGTTGCATAGGTTGAATTGGTGGTATCGGGGTGAAATTGAACAAATTTCATAGTTGCAGAATGTCTATGGTGAATATTGGGGAATTGTTTTGGTAGAAGCCCAATTTCTGCAGCGAAATTCACGAGGAATTGATGCGCATAAAAAAAAGGAATATGCGCACTAAAAATGCATGATGCGTAGTGAAAATATTGAGATGTGTGGAAAATATTGGCGCATGGGTGTGCACACTTAAATTTGGCTCTATGCGGTGCAGAGTGGTAATGCGCGAAAAATATTGGTGTGAGGGTGTGCACACTTAAATTTGGCATTGTGCGGTGCAAAGTGTATTGCGCGGAAAATTATTGGTGTGCAGGTCTATGCACTTAAATTTGGCGTTGCATGGTGCAGAGTGGCAATGCATGAAAAATATTGGTGTGTGGGTGTGCACACTTAAATTTGGCGCTGCGTGGTGCAAAGTGGTAATGCATGAAAAATATTGGTGCACATGTGTGCACACTAAATTTAGCATTGTGTGGTGTAGATTAAGTGGCGCATGCATAATATTGGCATGCACACATAATAATGGTGCACATGGTGTGTGCAGTATTGACAGAGCACATAGGAATTTTGGTGGTGCACTCGCAATGTGGGTATATGTTGTCACGCAACAATTTAATTAAGGGTGTGCATGGAGTAATGGTGCACGGTGGGGGCGTACTAAAATTTGGCATGGTGCAGCATGTAGAGTGCAATGTGCTCAGAATATTAGCATGTGACACAAAAATTGTGTGCAACAAGTATTAGTGCATGAACCAAAATTATGCGTGGTGGATATTGGCGTGCAACACAAAAGTAGTGCGCACCAGTTATTTGTGCAACAAAGGAGTGATCCACATTGGTTATAGGTGCGTGAAGGATGCGCTACCTTATGGTGTTTCTGCACATGCTAAATATGGGTGTACATGTTCAAATTTGTGTGCACGAATTCGTTTGGATGGTGTACAATAGCTGAAAATCAACAAGTTTATGTGAAATTTTATAATGTTTGAAGGTCATCTTTTTGCAGCGTGTTTTTGAGGCCCTAAACAACGTTGTTAGCTACTCAAAAATCGCGAGAACAGAGTAAACCTAGAGTGTACCAAGGTACACTCTGTCTCGACAGTCTAAATGAAAGAGCCCGAAGAGATATTTCTAATGGTGTAAATTGTTCGTCAAATGTAGCTTTTATGAGGAAGTTATAGGACAAACAATGGAGGGTAAATTTTAAGACCCAACTAACTTCAAAGGGCCATAAATTTATGCTCTGGAGTCAAATTGAGGCATAGGAGTAGTCTATGGAAAGATATTGAACCATAGAAAATATTTCTAGAGCTGAATTAAAATTATGGGCATGTTAAAAAATGTTTAAGATGACAAAGAAGGTACCTGTAGCATTCTAGATCAAAAACACTAATTGGCCTAGAACTTCAACAAGCTGTAACTAGCATCTCGGAACCCAGAAAGAGGTGAAACTTGGACAGACTGTCCAAAATATGTATATTAAGAAACCCAATTGAGATCCTACTAAAAATCCAATGGAGTAGGTGCAAAAATGCATAATTACAATGCATAATTGCACCAAGTTGAAGAGTGAACAGAAAAATTAATGGACAATGTTCACATAACCATAAATTTATACTCAAGAATCAAAATTGAGCATGGAAGGAGGTGTTGGAAAGGTCTTGGACAATGGAATAAAATTATTCACCCAAAAAATTGATATGGGCATTCAATTTTTAGGAAATTAGAAAAAATAATTTCGATGCAATGTTGAACCAGAATGGTTCATATTTTCATGAAATTGTTGAATTAGTTAGCATGACAAAGTTATGTTGGCTGCACATTTTGCAGAGTTAACAACAACAAGATAATATCAAGACCAAAACATAGTGTAGAGGAATGTAATATACACAGGGGGCTTACACCTAGAAAGATGAGACCAAAGGGATGGATTTCCATATGAGCATTAAAGGAACAAACTCCAATGGACATGGAGAAGGAAGGGATAAAAACATGAATATGGTAGAGACCATTAAAAATTTGCAGAAGGATTTCCAAATCCATAAAGATTATAATGAAAGGATTATGAGAGCCAAGGAGAACTAGGAGGATTTCAACATGAATTTAATGTGGAGCTTGAACCAAATAGAAAAGAAATTGGATAAGGAAAGTGGCTCAAGAAAATCATGAATTCATTAGTATCCTGATGAGAAAAGAAGAACAAGAAGTGTTAGCAGACATCACCATCACTCCCCAAGGCATTCCAATAAGAAAGAATATGGTATCTCAAGTCCATCCCCTGTCAGTAAGCTTAAGATGTCTGGGGTGGATGAGCTACGAGGAGAAATGAACAAAATCAAAACTCCTTCATTTTATGGTGAGCACAAGAAGGATGAAGATGAAAAGACATGGTTGTTGGGCATGAGAAAGTATTTCCAATTGCATAATTACTCTTCTCATGTAGAAGGAAGAATTTCCATCTATCAATTCAAGGGAAAGGCATCCATGTGGTGGGATAAACTTGTGTAGGTGTAACATAGTAAAGAGAAAAATGTTACTTGGAAGGAATTCAAGAAATATTTTGGAAAGAAATATTTGACTAAGAGATACTATGAAAATAAAATGAAAGAGTTCTTTGAACTCAAACTTGGGAGTATGACCATAGATGAATATGAAAGAATGTTTTTAGAACTGTTGAAGTATGGTTCTTTCATCAAATATGAGACAGTTAATATTTAGAGGTATTTGAGTGGATTGTGATCATTCATCAGTAACAAAATACAATATGATGATCCCAAATTTACATTGGAGGAGACCATAAGGCGAGCTAAATTCCTATATGATCATCAAAAATTAAGGCCAACTTTCTAAAAAGATTGGGAAGACAAGAAAATATTCAATATGGATCAAAGGAAGAAGGGGACTAAGCTACCATTCTTCAGAAATAATCCTCAGGGACAACCAACTTCTAGAGAATTCAAAAAAATTGAGACGGGGGGTCAAAGGCCAAAGAAACCACCTATTCAATGTTGGGGTTGTAAAGGAGATCATATGTTTACAGATTGTTCTCACAGAGGTGAAAAATTGAGGAATGTTCACAATGTACAACAAGTTGAAACAATGGAAAACATGGGCAGAATTGTACCAAGGATCTATGCATCCCTGGACAACAAGCAAACAGAGTATCAACCACATATGATTGAAGTGGAAGGTATGATCAATAGCCAAACCCTTGCTATTTTAATTGATTCAGGAGCTAGTCATAGTTATATAGATCCTAAGATGGTGGAAAGTTTTCATTTTCCAAGAAGCAAGCATGGAATATCTTGGTTGGTGTAGCTAGCTACCGGAGTCAAAAGAAAAGTTAATGACATGGTTAAGTCATTTCTTACGGATGTGAATGGAATGAGCACCAGGGAAGATTTGAACATCTTTCCTTTAGGTTCATATGACTGTCTAATTGGGATGGATTGGTTGGACCAACATCATGCTATCCTAGATTATTATAACAAGGAATTTACTTTCTTGGATGAGGAAGGGAACCTAAGGACAGTGCAGGGAATTCCCAGGGTAGTAACCATCAGATAAATTTCAACATTGCAGCTGAAGAAATGTTACAGAAAAGGGTGTCAAATATTTTCCACACATATGGAAGAGACAGCTAAAGATAAGGTGTCAAATATTGAAGATTATGTAGTCCTAAAAGAGTTTGAAGATGTGTTTAAGGAAATACCAAGATTACCCCCTAAAATAGTCATTGATTTCTCCATAAATTTGATGCTTGGAGTAGCTCCAGTATCCAAGACTTCATATAGGATGAGTACACCATAATTGAAGGAGTTGCAAATGCAAATTGAAGAGCTCCTGAAGAAGGGGTATATACACCCAAGTGTGTCACTTTGGGGTGCCCTAGTTTTATTTCTGAAGAAAAAGGATGGAACATTGAGACTTTTCATTGACTTTAGGCAGTTGAACAAGGTATCTGTGAAGAATAATTATCCTTTGCCAATGATCGATGACCTCTTTGATCAATTGAAAGATGAAAAAATATTCTCTAAGATTGATCTTAGGTCATGTTATCATCAAGTAAGAATTAAAGAAGAAGACATTAGCAAGACTTCTTTCAAAAAAATGTATGGTCATTATGAGTTCACAGTGGTGCCCTTTGAATTATCAAATGAACCAGTTGTCTTCATGTGTTTAATGAATAGTATTTTCAGAGAATATTTAGATAAGTTTGTCATTGTATTTTTAGATGACATTCTTGTATATTCTAAGTCAAAGGAAGAGTATGAACAACACTTAAGGATGGTATTACAAGTAATAAGGGAGCATCATTTGTATGCCAAATTGAGCAAGTTCTCATTTTATCATAAGCAATTCATTATTTGGGACATGTCATTTCACGGGATGGGATAACAGTGGATCCTGAGAAGATAGAATCCATTAGAAGATGGTTAGTGCCAAAGAATGTGACATAGGTAAAATCATTCATGGGCCTTGTAGGATACTATAGGATATTTATTGAAGGATTCTCAAAGATTGCACACCCAATCACTTCCTTGCAAAAGAAGGGTGTGAAGTTTCAGTGGACATTGAATTGTGAAAAGAGTTTCCAACACTTGAAGTAGTTATTAATAAGTGATCCAATACTAAGGATTTCAGATCCAGATGAAGACTTCATTGTATGCACCGATGCATGTAAAGAATGACTTGGTGGAGTCCTCAATCAAAATGGGTTTGTTGTATGTTATGAATCAAGGAAGTTGAAAGAGCATGAAAGACACTATGCCACTCATGATTTGGAGTTGGAATCCATAGTGCATGCCTTGAGGAAGTGGAGGCACTACCTCATGGGGAAAAGGTTTGAGATGAGGACATACCATAATGGTATGAAATATTTATTTGATCAACCAACCTTAAATGCTAGGCAAAGAAGATGGTTAGAATTTCTCAGTGAATATGACTTTGATATAAATCATATCAAGGGGAAAGAGAACAAAGTGGTTGATGCACTCAACAGAAGAGTGCATGATTTGCATGCTACAACCATTAGCATGTACTAATCATATTTGAAATATAGAATTTTGGAGGCCGCAAAATCAGATTTGCAATACAAGGAGTTAGTGGCAAAATTACAACAAGATATTTTGTAGCAGAAAATTGAAGACTATAAGCTACAAAATGATGAAATTATCATATACAGGGGAAGAATTTATGTACCAAATTCCCAGGAATTGAAAAATATGATATTGAGAGAAATGCATAATGTACCTTATGTTGGGCACCCAGGTTATCAGAAAACTATTGCAGTTGTCAAGAGCCAATATTATTGGTCAGGCATGAAGAAATAAGTTGTTTATTTTATTGCGAAATGTTTGGAGCGTCAAAAGGTAAAGGCTGAGCATAGACACCCAACTGGTTTGCTACAGGAATTACCCATTCCTGAGTGGAAATGAGAATTTGTAACAATATATTTCATCACCAAACTGCCCAGAATAAACAAGAAACATGATTCTATCATGGTAGTGGTGTATAAGCTTACTAAAGCTGCCCATTTTATTCCAGTAAATCTCACTCACAAGGCGACCAACATTACTTATGTTTATATGAGAGAAATTTCTTGATTACATGGTATACCAAATACAATTATGTCTGACAGAGATCCAAAATTTACCTCAAAATTTTGGAAGGGATTCTTTAATGGATTTGGAACAAATTTGAATTTTAGTACATCTTATCATCAAGAATTAGATGGAAAAATAGAGAGGGTGAATGAAGTGATTGAGGATATGTTGAGGATGTATGTGATGTATAAACCATCAAAATGGGAAAACTACCTACACTTAGTATAGTTTTCTTATAAAAATGGTATCGAACATCTCTAAATATGAGCCTATTTGAGACACTTTATGGTAGAAGGTGCAACACACCAGTAAGATGGGATAACCCAACAGATAGAGCAGTGGTTGGGCCAGATTTACTCAGGGAAATGGAGGAGAAAATGTTGAAAATAAAACAAAATTTAAAGGCTACCCAAGACACATAGAAAATCTATGTTAATAAGGGAAGAACTCATAGGGAATTTAAAGTTGGGGACCATGTATTCTTGAAAGTGAAGGCCAACAAAAGTTTTGTGAATTTGGGAAATTGTTCAAAGTTGACAGCTCACTATTGTGGGTCGTTTGAAATCCTAGAGAGGATTGGGCTTGTAGCATACATCCTTGCCTTGCCTACATCAATGACCATTCATAATGTATTTCATGTATCATTGCTTAAAAATATATATAGTTGATATTAATCATGTTATTGATTGGAATGTGATTTAGCCAGAGCAAGAAGGTGCTTTCCAAATACATCTAGTACACATTCTGGACTGGAAAATCAAATATCTTTGGAATTGATCCATAGGGTTTGTAAAGGTCCAATGGGCCTGGTACGGTCCTGAGGATGCAACTTGGGAGCATGAAGATGTTATGCGGGCATAATTCTCACATATATTTGAGGATTTTTTAAATTTTGGTTTTATATCTGTACATAATGCACTGAGGACAATGCATAAATAAGGGGAGAGGATTGTAATACCCCTAGGCCGAACCCCAACTGTAAATGTAAATGCAAATGTACTTAATTCGATGAGTTGTTTGATATCATTTTTGTATGCAACTCCAATGGCATAGTGCGCACATGTACCACACACTAAAATGATGAAGTGTGCACATTCTAGGATACCGCACACAACAAAATTAAGTGCGCACTATTTTGAGGCCAATGAGCCTTTGTGTATATGTTTTGTTGTATAGGTTGGTGAGCCAGTTATTATAAGCTAGGAGGCTTATGTATTGAATTAAGCCAGAGAGCCTAGATGTTAAAGGTTAGTGAGCCTATTTTTTTATATGTCTTATCATTAATATAATACATCATTGTGTGTAGACCTACCATGATAAAATAGTATGGGGGACTAAACTCCACTAGTTAGGGAGGGGGGGAGGGGGGGGCTAAAAGTTAAAGAAAATGGCTAAGCTAGAGAGATTAAGCTAAAAATGAATATTATATTCATATTCCTTAAAGTATAAAGTATGGATGATTATTTTATCCTAAGTTCTAAGGATGATAACAAGTGGGCCAAAGTAGCTCCCAACATGACAAGCGTCAAGTTGGGAACATGCATACATATAGTTTGGAATTAGTTCATTTTCACATTCATTTCATCATCATTCACTCACTAATTGAGCTTTCATTTGTGCCTTTATGTTACTATCATTGTACCTGTACCTGTACCGATACTCATACCTGTATCTGGTTATCTTAGGATCTGTACTAAAGAAGCGCATTGTCAGGCCCGTGGAAGATTGAAGAGGTGGGTTGTCAAGCTCATGAGAAAATCTTTGTAGGCGAGAGAATTGTTGGGAATTAATTCCTGAAGGTGCTAAACTACAGCTACAGGGCTCTAAGACTTCTTGTATGGCCTGTTGTTGAAGCTCGTAAAGGAAGTGGGGAAGTTGAAGGACTGTTGAGCAGAGAAGGGGCACACTTATTGGGGTGGGACAGGCATGTGGGGAATGAGGGATTATAGGTTGTTAGTTTGAGTTGGTACCTATGACAAAGTCTTTCCTGTTGTCTAAGATACAAAATTCTAGTTAGGAATCTCTTTTACCCGGGTGGAGTTTATTCCCGTCTCGGGGGTGACTCACTGTTGAGAGTGATCAATAGCATGGTCTAAGGATGGGAGGTTCGTGGAAGGTCTAGACATAGTTGGTGATATTTTTACCAAGATAAGTGTCAATTGTATGCTAAATTACATGTTGCATTATTATTTATGGGTTTAGTTTTATGGGCTTTTCCTATGTGTGTTGCATGTGTATTTTTATTATTATTTTGTATGAATATGTGCATTTGTAGAATGTATTTGTTTTTTTTAAGTTTTATATTTAAAGTTACGTAATAGTTTCTATGTGTATGTGTTTTAATTAGGTATATAGTTAGGAATTTTTTATGTGGCATAGCCCAGTTGGATGTTGGGGATATTACAACAGATATTGCCAAGCTCTTCTTCGAACACGTGTGGGTCCGTTTTGGGATACCACAGACCATCATCTCAGATTGGGACAACAGGTTCTTCAACACATTTTGGTCGAGTCTCTGGTCACTGTTGGACACCAAGATCATTAAATCTATTGCCTTCCACCCTCAAATCAATGGCCAAACAAAGGTTGTCAATCAGATGATTGTGCAAATCCTGCACATGTATAACTCTAAGCATCCGCGTACATGGGATGAGAGTCTTCTCTATGCTCAACACAACTACAACATATCTCTCCATAGCTCCATTGACCATATCCCATTTCATGTGGGGATGAGATTCCAACTCTTGGGTCCCATTGATGTTGCACTACCTCTTGCAACCATAGAGGAAAAATCTTCCCATTTTCATTTTGAAGAAAAAAAAGCCACCAGATTCATTGAGTGGATTCAACCCATCCACCAACAGGTCCATGAGAGTTTGCAGAAATCTAATCCTAAGTACAAGAAACACCATGAACAACACCAGGTACCACACAATTTTTAGGTGGGAGATAAGGTATGGCTACATTTGTAGAAAGAACCCCTTACAAGGCCCCATCAGAAGCTCTGTCCACTTCTCTATGGTCCTTAAAATATCACCAAGGTTGTGGGTGACAATGCTTTTGATCTCACACTCTCGCCTTCCTTGTTTTGCACCTAGTGTTCAATGTGGACCACCTCCGACCATATTTTCCACCATTATTGGATACCTTGGAGATCACAGAACAATTGACACCAACAGAGCTCAACTCTGATTGCATGGAATAGGCATCCACTTATCATATATTGGAAACATAGGTCAAGGGCACGCACCAACAAAGGATCCAACTTTATCGAGTTGTTAAGGCAGGGCAACTCCTGCACCAAGGCAATTGCCTCACTCGGAGCAAAATTCAACAGAAATTTTCTCACATTATGGGAGAAATCAATGCAAATGGAGACCATTTATTCATAAGGGGGGAGGACTAATCTAAGTGGATATTGGTGGCCACCCACCTATTCCAGCTAGCTCGTCTTGATAGTTTTTAGTTCAACATGTTTCTCTGTAATGATGAAATTTCTTTGTAATTTTGGGTCATGCACTTCTGGGGATATCCTGAATCCCTACACAACATCCAGAAGGATATTTTTGGCTGCCCACCTATTCAAACTGACTTATTTTGGATTTTTTCATGTCAGAACATCCTTTTGTACTTCCAGGGACATTTTGGGGCCCTAAACATTGTTTTTTTTCAATTGTCACAATCAAACTATAGATGGATTTAGAGATTGGCAACATAATGTGTAGATATCTAAAATACCTTTCCAACGGGCTATCACACGCCTAAAACGAAGGTCGTATGCAAACGTTACAACCCTGGGAAGTTGAGGTACCAACTTACCCATCAGGGCCCACATAACTTTTGGTGTTTCATCTCTCGGGGTTAGGATTTTGGATGTCTGGGGTTTTGGCATTCATGAGTAATGTTAAAAGGGCCTCTGGAGCCTCATTGTAATCATTTTTCTCAGACGTATGTGCATAGAAACCACATCTCTTCTCATTTATAACTACCACCATTTGAGCAAGTTGTTTTCAGTTCCAGTTTTACAGTTTGAGCCTATTTTCTTTATTCAATAGAATTTATTGTTCACTGGATATCTATTGTTGTTCTCTGTATTTTTGTGATATTTTATTCAATCTGTTATTTATTTCAGTCCACTCATAAATCTGGACCACTCATACATCCTACATCCACGAGGAGGATTTTCAAATTCAAAATGTTATTTCAAATCTGATACAAATAATTGAACAAAATTTACAAAAGACAGGTAATTAGCAGTGAAACACTGCTGCAATCAAAGCTTGGTTTTGTAGAAACTAATGTATCATAGAAATTTCCATTGTATTCAAGAAAGAAGAAAAAAGAGTAGGATTACAATAATAATACAGTCTAATTATCAATGTGTCTGAATCCCTGAGTGCAAAGTGCTATAGGGTATGAAGCTCCTAAAATTTCGCATACCTCCTCAATAATTGAGCTCCCTTCCCTCTTCGAGGAAGTCCCCATCCTATTCTCAATGCTTTCCTTCATATATAATAGATAGGGTTACAATTACAATCAGTATAATTTGTTACAAGACAAAAGGATCTAAGATCCTCTTTGCCAAAGATAGAAATAACAAAAAATGATGTGTATCTAAAAAATAGAAAAACTGTTATAGATCCTATTTTCGTGGAAACTTATTTGACCAAAAAAATATCTTCATTCTCCCTTCAATCTCCAGCTACGAGATGGCTTTAACAGGTGTTAGAAGATAATAAATATGCTTCCACAAATCTTATGGAACCATCCATTGGCTTGAAACCTTCGATTTTAACAAAAACTGTATTTTTTAAACCTACAGGATTTCCGGTAGCGTTTTTGCATTTTTTCACTGTGATAGGCACTAACGGATCTTCTGGATTTGTTGATTTCAAGAAGTTATTCACTGACACTATCAATGTTTTGCAATCCTCCTCATGATTTTCATTGAATTCTCCAAACAAGAAAAAGTGCTACAACTACACTATCAGTCTTCAAAACATTGAAACATTGTTGGAGACATAACCCTTTTCAAAATTGCTCTATTCAAATGATGAAATATCTTGATATAATTTGGCATTAATTGGTACAACTAATAATACTAAAGAATGCATCTCTCATAATACATGTCTCATTTTGGACTCTAAATTCATCTCTTTTACCTCTCTGTTAAAACAGGGTATGAGTTGCAGAACCTCTGTATTAAATTGCTAGAGTATCACCCATACACTGGTGCATTTCTATAAATATAGCTTCAATTCTACTATCAGGATCCATTTTTGGTCTATTGGACAAGCCCAAAGAATACAAATGATGATCGAAAGCATCCAGATCTTACACAAATGTGCAACAAATGTATGATCCAAATAATCAATGCAATTTTGGACAGATCATTCCACTATGAAATATGGGTTCTCTTGCATTGTCTACATCCTCATCCAGAACAATTTTCTGTGTCTTCAACATAATTTTCCATTCTACGAAGATTCATGCTCAAACTGATAAACCTTTTTCACAGTAGCATCAAAAAACTAATATCCTCACTTTTATTATTCATCACAGATAGCTCATTGAGATATCCAATTGAAATTGCAAATGGAAGACTTGTAAGAGGCAACTTCAGAAGTAAAAATTAAATCCTAATTCTCATTGTCATCAAAGAAGGAGTGTCATCGATGCTTGACGGAATTAGGTGTTCATAACACTATCCTTCTCTAGGGTCTATGAAACGATATTGTGAAAAACCCAACAGGTGAAACACATTTGAAAACATTAACCTCCGATACTTGACTTTCATGTACTTCTTAGCGTTGACACTTGGTTCTTAGCTGTTGATATCTGATGGCCGCAACAACTGAATGTAAATATTCTGTGAGTTATGAATTCTCTTTTAATCTCTCATGACACTAGATCTCGGGCTCAGGCATAATGCATTTTGCAGTTGAACACTTCTACATATGACTCAGGCATTCACATCCATCTTTCACGAGGGATGATTTTAAGGATGGAAATTTATATTTTAATGTAGAAACATGGGATAATTTTACTAGTCCTTAATATGCAAAATGTAAAATGTTTGGCATTTGTTTGGTAAAAATATTCAAATTTCTAAGGATTTTATATAGTTTTTATAAATTTTTGGCTATTTGTAAGGTAAAATAATTTTATTCTATGAAATTTCCAAGAATTGTTTTTAGAAAAAATGGATATTGGCAAATGTGTTTTTGAGAAAAACCATGGAAAATTAGCCCATTTGCAAAATTTAGCCCCTAAAATCATCGATACCTTCCACCATTGTCTCCCAATCATTTGACCATGAATTCTTCCCCTAACACTTTGGTGATCCTTTACATAGACACATGTTGGCACTTAGTATCATCAGCATGAATACCAGACATACCTTCCTTTGACGATATGCACGTGTTCCTTTTGGCATTAGTGAGAATTATCCCACATTCATAGGAACAAACAGTTTTCATGTGTTTATATACACAAGTGTTTCAACATATTTCTGATATGTAGTGCACATAAAGCTCCATCTTGGGCTCCTCCCTTGGCAATACCATATCTTTTGGACTCTTGTGTGATGATTGTGGTGTTTGGTGGTTGACTTTGGAATTGATCTTGGAGATTGGGCCTTAGCTTGAGAACACTTTGGTGATCCTTTACATCGACACATGTTGGCACTTAGTATTATCAGCATGAATACCAGACATACCTTGGAGATTGGGCCTTAGCTTGAGAACACTTTGGTGATCCTTTACATCGACACATGTTGGCACTTAGTATTATCAGCATGAATACCAGACATACCTTCCTTTGACGCTATGCGCATGTTCCTTTTGGCATTAGTGAGAATTATCCCACATGCATAGGAACAAACAGTTTTCATGTGTTTATATACACAAGTGTTTCAACATATTTTTGATATGTAGTGCACATAAAGCTCCATCTTGGGCTCCTCCCTTGGCAGTACCATATCTTTTGGACTCTTGTGTGATGATTGTGGTGTTTGGTGGTTGACTTTGGAATTGACCTTGGAGATTGGGCCTTAGCTTGAGAACACTTTGGTGATCCTTTACATCGACACATGTTGGCACTTAGTATTATCAGCATGAATACTAGACATACCTTCCTTTGACGCTATGCGCGTGTTGCTTTTGGCATTAGTGAGAATTGTCCCACATGCATAGGAACAAACAGTTTTCATGTGTTTATATACACAAGTGTTTCAACATATTTCTGATATGTAGTGCACTTAAAGCTCCATCTTGGGCTCCTCCCTTGGCAGTGCCATATCTTTTGGACTCTTGTGTGATGATTGTGGTGTTTGGTGGTTGACTTTGGAATTGACCTTGGAGATTGGGCCTTAGCTTGAGAACACTTTGGTGATCCTTTACATCGACACATGTTGGCACTTAGTATTWTYAGCATGAATACYAGACATACCTTCCTTTGACGCTATGCRCRTGTTSCTTTTGGCATTAGTGAGAATTRTCCCACATGCATAGGAACAAACAGTTTTCATGTGTTTATATACACAAGTGTTTYAACATATTTYTGATATGTAGTGCACWTAAAGCTCCATCTTGGGCTCCTCCCTTGGCAGTRCCATATCTTTTGGACTCTTGTGTGATGATTGTGGTGTTTGGTGGTTGACTTTGGAATTGACCTTGGAGATTGGGCCTTAGCTTGAGAACACTTTGGTGATCCTTTACATCGACACATGTTGGCACTTAGTATTTTTAGCATGAATACCAGACATACCTTCCTTTGACGCTATGCACGTGTTCCTTTTGGCATTAGTGAGAATTATCCCACATGCATAGGAACAAACAGTTTTCATGTGTTTATATACACAAGTGTTTCAACATATTTCTGATATGTAGTGCACATAAAGCTCCATCTTGGGCTCCTCCCTTGGCAGTACCATATCTTTTGGACTCTTGTGTGATGATTGTGGTGTTTGGTGGTTGACTTTGGAATTGACCCTAGAGATTGGGCCTTAGCTTGAGATTTGGTTTAGAGATGAAGCTTGGATAAAGACCCAAAATTTTTGGTTTAACAATATAATATATATTGTTAATTCATTTTTATTAAAAACTACTATAAAATCATAAATTGATTTCATAATAATTTTTTTTAATTTGCTTGACTTTGGTGAAGATTAAGGCAAAGGAAAGTTTATTTTTTTCAAATGAACTCAAAGAAACTGCAAACTAGACCCAACTTATGACAGTCATGAACATCATGGATACATGGCGATATTAAGTAGACGGGGTTTAAAAAGATGTGAAACTTAGAAAACATTGATGCAATGGATAGCAAGTTAGAAAAATTGACGTGAAATAACGAGGAGCTAAAATTTTTGATCGGGTGATTTTAGGTGCTAACACCTCTTACCACCCACAACCAAGGATGTAGATATGGCTTGGGAAGCTACCAAGGAGCAAGCCATCATGTGGTCCTAACACTTGGATTTGATTTACTCTTAGTCGAACACTCTTTATGATACTATCCCACATGCTCCTAGGCCGTCGATAGATCCTAGAAATCCAAACCCAAGACCCCACACTAACCGTGTCGTGGGTTATGTTTCCCATGCCTCTATGGACTACTTAGTTGATAATATGGGTCACATGTCCATTCCATCACACCCATTGAACACTGGTCCTAATGCTCAAACTGCTACGATCCCCACTCAGAACTCTGATTTAAATCCTATGCAATCCATGCAACTGAAGAATCTTCAGCAGCCTGGAGGAAAGAAGAAGAGGAATAAAAATAAAAAACTCCACCACTAAGCAAGGAACTGCTCCCACAAAAAACAATCAAGGGGGAAGAACGAAAGAAGGATGAGATCCATCATTAATTGGCACAACTAAAGGCCTCCCAACATGCTATTTTCCTAACACATCCTTTTCCCCCTCAACCTAAACACATGGTTGCAACAAATTATGCCCCTTCACAAGGGGGCATGGCAAGTACCCCTCAGCATGAGGGGTCATCCTCGATTGCTTCAATTTTTATGTGTGACCAAACAATCAATTTGTAGACTCAAGCAAATACCTACAACAATTTTGAGCCTACTCCTACTGAGCAAGATACATA
The DNA here is from genome assembly GCA_000966675.3 of Picea glauca. Lineage (NCBI taxonomy): Eukaryota > Viridiplantae > Streptophyta > Pinopsida > Pinales > Pinaceae > Picea > Picea glauca. The sequence goes on from JZKD02S1401518.1 coordinate 451,715, forward strand.
ATCTTCTTCCCAACCCAGTGTCCCTCTTCAGATTGAGAAGTCGTCCTTTGACACATTGCTTCACCTTTTGAAGGGAATTATTCAATGAATGATACATAACTTGAATACACGGGTCACCCACAACTACATTATTGTGGAAGACTTGGCCCAGGCACCATGTTCCATGTTTGCACTTAAAGTCATCCAAAGTTTCCTAGTGCAGGGGAAACCCTTGTTTTATGCAATAGGCAGTGTTGATCCCTCTAAGTCAAGATTGATAACCTTTGATTTTGATCATGTTCATCTTAGTATTTCGCATCAAATCGTTTTCCGGATCAAGTGAGGATAACGGGGAAAATATATTTTGCACTATGATTGATGAAACAACCTCGACTTTCATTATGTCTATGTCATCTTGGAAGATTCTAGGACCTCCAAAGCTTGACACATATGCAACATTGTTGAAATAATTCAACGAACATCTGTTCAATGCCCATGCGATAATCACTTCCTTACCCATCGAGTTAGGTGGTAAGATTGTCTTTATTGTTGTGGAGTTCACCAATGCACCTCTTGAGCACCATGTGTTACTCATGCACACTTGGTTCTATGAGACGACTACAATTATATTGTCAATATTTAAGGTCTTATGATTCCCTCATCAAGGGAAAATAATGAAAATTGATCAACTTGTGTTTTGTAACCTAGACCTTCAATCCAGAGTAGGGTCTAATGTACCCTTTGTCAGTGATTCCCAACAGTATTACATGAGTGTTGATGCAGGTATGTTTAAATACTCTTCACCCATGGGAACATTCCCTCTTCCACCACCACCTCCTACTACAAACATTGCTCCAATCGACATGATTTCATCATTTTCTAGTGGATCCCTTAGGTCTATCGACCCTTGGGTGGTACCTCATCTCGATGATGTTGAATCATACAGAGCTCACATGCCACTTACCATGGTCAAGATTGTCAATATGAAAATCCCATCATCATCCGTTGATATTGGTTGGTAACTCTATCCTCATATGGAGTGTTATCTACCCACTCCACTTGAACAGGTTGTTGACTCTTCACATTCACATGATTTTCTAGATACTGAGTTTCTTTAGGATAAGGCCATCCTGGATGTCATGGCTTCTCTAGATAATCCCAAGGATGAGGTGACGCATCAACATCTTGTCCTAATTTTAAACCAATGAGAGTTATCATGATGAGTCGTGATAAGAGACTAGGGGCATTTTCTAGGCCATCAAATCGCCCCCCCAGTTTTGACCCTTTTCTATCATGGTTATTTTTTTCAGAACTCGCCACCGATTTTTTTGCTTCCCCTTACACTGAAGATTTACGTTTCATACCCCCTTTACATATTGATGGGAATCATCAAAGAGCTATGATATCTCGCAAGACTACTCATGATGAGTATCTTCGGTCCGAGAGATTCGTTCCTATGTGGCATGACCCTAGCATGGTGTGCCAAATGATGTTGACAATGGCCCTTGAGTTCATCGATTCTGAGAAAGACCCTTGGCCTGAGCCTAGCAATGGGCTCTACTTGGTGTAAATAATCAATATGTGTAGTTCCTTATACATAGGTGTGTGGTATGAGTGTTTTTTGTTTTGCATCTATCATATCCAAAAAATACAAAAATATTTTATTTTTTGAGATTTCACTATGCCTTTTGACCTTAGAATCTAGTTTACATGTGTTGAAGGGATTACAGGGAATTGTTTTAATGAAAATAGTGACTTCCTCTAAAATTAAGGTACGTTTTCTTAAAACCGGAATATAATGATAGGTTTTTCCCTGCATCCGTGATTTGCATTATTAACCATCCATGTTATTGCCACATTCCTTAGGTTCGATCCCTTCAGGTTGGGACATTAGCCACCTCATTTTTTCAATTCATAACTTGTTTGGTAGTTCCTACCCTCCATGGGCATCCTAGTTATCACCATGATTTCCATTTGGTGCCCATGCTGCGATTTCTCGTAGGCCCAGGAACCCTCATGTAGTCTCGCCATGACTTGATGTCGAGACTCATTTGTGTCTCTTCATCTATATTTTGTCCATATCCCAAGGGGGTTCCTGAAATTTTTATGTGGCTTAATGGTCACCTATGCATTTGATTCTTTCGTCATATATCCCACCATTGCACTGTTATTTTCCCAGATCCCGCTTACCGTTATTGTAGTATCCTTTGACCATCCGCCTCTTTCATTATTTGGCCTTCGTTTTGCATCCACCATGCCATGGAGAGAACAACTGCTAGGAGTGGATCTCACTTGCTAGCACCATTTGCAATCATTTTGTGTAGGTCGTTTCTATGCACTTGGAACATAGAAGCATCTTGTTAATCCACTCGTTCTCTCTATATGAGTAAACCTTTATCTCTTTTTCGGACTCATTAAAAGACACCATTACGAGTAAACTTTTACCTCTTTTTCAAACTCATTAAAAGATAGGAAAAATACACCATCATGAGTATACTTTTAACTATTTTTCAAGCTTGTTAAAATTGAATGAAAAATACATTATTGGACACACTTTTATCTCTCTTTCACACTTGTTAAACGATGAAGGAGACACCAAAAAAATAAAAAATAAAAAAGATTGCTTTTTTTCACCATTGATCTATTCTCGAAATGGTAGCATCAGTCAAGTCACCCTTGACCATGGAACCTATTTGAGTCATCATCTTACAATTGGGTGTTAACTTTCCTAAGAGTCGTCCAAATAATATTGGTCATAGATAATCCTCTGGCCGGTTACTCTTCCAATCATCATGGAGAGTGTTTCAGTGCCTCCTACGTTGTTGCACTATAATCATCTGGCTCTTGAATTTTGCTACCAAGTCACCATTTTGTTGTGTTATATGTTCAAGGGAAGTTTAAGCTTGAGCCGATCATCTGTTATTATGTTGACTTTCCGAGTCGGCCATCCCTATGTCTATTATACATGGTGATACTCTCTCTTCGCATAGTCTCTCGGTGTATGTTTCATGTTGAATGATAGGGGATACATTAAGGCCATCCTTCGATAGATCTCTTCCTATCAACTTCAATACATTATCTAGGAGAGGGATCTTGAAACTAGCTACTATATTGGAGCTTGCAGTGCTCAGTGGTAGGCCTCCATGAGATCTATAGTGGGTTTTTATCGACTCCTAAACTATTGATTCTATGAGTGTTCGACATTAGATCCTCTATTCACACTTGCTAGATTGTACCAGGTACCTTTGGGTCCATATTCTTCATTAGTGGGTCCCCTTGCATTTATTAATGGTATACATCAATGATCAGTAATCAAACGATATCTACCATGCTCAACATTAGCTCATCTATTCCCATGTTGTAGATTCATACCATCAGGGTTTGGGAAGAAGACCTTAGGATTGGGGCCACATCATTCCTTTACAACATCCCCTCCCAAGTTGTGATGGAGTATATAACTTATGTATGAGTACTTTGAAGACTTCGAGGGCACTTTCCTCAATGTTCATTGACTTCTTGATGTATACTGTGAAATAGATCCACATTGTATTTGATCGTGGCTATGATCTAGTTGATGACATGGATCCATCGATAACTTTTTCATGGCCATGCTCTTGCATTTCACTTCTTGGATCCACAATGTATTGTGTTAGCAACCATGCTTTGTTTCTCTTTAGAGCATGAGTATGCCTATCTTGGGGATGATATATATATGTCGACTTGATGTTTGATTGCAACTACTCATTGGTTCCTTGATCTTCGAGCTCCTTCCTTATGCCACTCGTCACCATGAATTTTCGTAATGTATTTCAACCATCGGTTCCTCTTCTGACCTCACACATTAGGGGGCATATGTTATACTTTTATTTTACACCATAGGTTTTGCAAGTATGTTACTAGATGTTATAAGGCTAGAATTACATAATTGAGTAAAAATCTCATAATTATTTCACATAGAAATAATTATTTTGTCACAATTTCATAATTATGAAATAAAAAAATTTCACAATTGAGAAAAAACTCATAATTGAAAAGAAAGTTCATAGTAAGATGGAAAAGCTCATAATTGAGCATGGAACTTGAGAAAAAGGTTCATAGTAGGTTGGCAAAAACTCATAATTAAGCATGAAACTTGTGCATGACTTGTAATTGCTTAGTTCACATGTCATCAAGCCTATCTATGACTTGTAATTGCTTAGTTCACATGCCATCAAGTTATCCATGACTTGTAACCACCTAATTCACATGTCATGAACTCTATCTCCATTCTGTTCTAAAATTCTATAAGAAAAGGTCAAATCAAGTACATGGGGAGAGAAGACTTTGAGAGTGGTTATGATGGAAAAATAGAAAGAGAAACTCGAGAGGCGAAGGAGGAGCATTGAGAACCTGGAACTAGGAGGAATGAATCAAGACTCAAGATAAAGAAACATTGATGTATTTATCCATTTGATTTATAATATAAACCTATGTGTTTTCCGCTCTACAAATCTGTTGCATTCAATTATATGTGGTAGATTTGATTTGTCCTTGAGTAGATTAGATTAGATTTGATATGGTTTGTGATTTCCTAACACTAGAAAGAATGTGTAGATTGGTGTTTGTTTGTCACTTGCGCGCAGGAAGCGGATCGCATGAGCTGGAGCTGGAGCTAGGATCTCAAGAGTTGTATCAGTTGGACATGTGAGGACAACCTTTTGATAAAGAGGTATGTCATTCTCCTTCTCTTAGTGTAAAATGAACTATTCTCATTAGATCTAGGGAAACCCGATAGATATCTATGCCTTCTCTCTATCTTGGATCAAGGACAAATCCAAGGGAGATGTGGCTTATCTGTAGGCCGAATCATTCCATAACACAATAACACAAGATAGATTTGATATAGTGAGGTGGATAACTCTTTTTCTTCTTAACTATTCATGTTAAACTCAATTGACGAATGCACTTTATCTAAGAGAATAAAGCCAAATACTTGTCAATACAAATTACCCAAATCCCCAACAACATTGAAAACGATCAATTAAATTAACCCTCTCTATAAAATTAATTACAAGACATGAACAATAAGAAAAAACAAAGCTACAAATACCAATCCTTAAAACCTTCAACATAAAACTAAAAACACTTAGTCATTAAAACTACCTAAACTATCTAAACATACGAAGTATATCCACCTCAAAACAAAATATATATATAGCTTTGGCTAGCTGCTCTACCAAATGGTTTTTTTGCCGAAATCTGGCAATATAAATTTACACTAATCACTATTTTTTGTTATTCAAAATCCATTACTGAATACAAAAAGAGTCACTCAAATTTACTAATCCAACAATAAATCTGAACAGTATTTCGGACAAATATTCCAAAAAAAAAATCACGCTGAAAATATGAAAATATTGTATACTTTTAAAAATTAAAACAACTTCCAACCACAAAACATACAAAACATATAGTCACTGAATTATAGCATATTAAGGAATGGTATCAAACACTAAGGCATCACCGCGATATCCTCGAGTTTAATTCATCGTTTCAATTCCGTTGGCCTCCACTAACCTGTTTCACCCCGAAACATTACTGCAAGTGGGTCATAACAACAAGCAGAATCATGTTCAAACTTTTTACGTGCATTTCCATTCACCCCTGAAAAAATTCTGAGATAACAAATATTCAGAAGAATAGCCGACTTGGAGAGCAGCAAACATAAAAATCAACCGAAAATTACGAAAGGAGAAAAGCCTCCCCTTCAGTTCTTGAGATTTACAGTTCCAGTAGTACACGTATATATCTATGTTTACAACCGACCCAGTACAGACCAAGAGTTTGCCAATTTCCGGGCTATTAATGAAGTGGCAATGTCACTTCATCCCTCCCACCACATCTCTGTTTTCTTCATGATTATCATTTCTTCAATTGCACACACGACGCTGCAGCTTCATCAAAGGAAGAGATTTAACTGTCCATGATGCTGAGCTGACAATCTCTGGGGTTCAGCCAAAGTCACTCCGAAAAGCCTTACACCTTTCTTGGTCGCGGGATCGAAACTCGATGCCGCTTTGTGTTCCGGGGCTTCCAATTCTTGTGCCGTTGAGGGCCGAGCAGGCTTGACGAAAGGATGCAGAGGCTTGATATCAGTGCTCCCGTCGCAGGAATTGAGTGACTTCTTTAGGTGGAGATACAAGTCCATAGGCTGCAATCCATCGGAATTATTGTCGTTAAACCTGTTTTGGACTGTTTGTTTGGTAGGCGGTGCCGAGAAATAAAAAGGAATCGCGCCGTTAAGGGGAGCTACAGAGCACTCAGACCTCAGGGCATCGACATGACAGATTTTGTTGACTGGGGAGGAGACGGAATGGGAACTGAACTGCGTAAAGGCGTTGGGGTTACTAGAACTGGGCCAGAAGATGGGCATCCATTGAGCTACATTATTAACAACTACAGCCTGTGCTCCGGAATTGAAAGGATTCGAGAACGACGGCCCCTTGACGGGATACACCACTCCACCCTTCGATTTTTGGTAGTGGGGATCGAATCCGCGTCCGGGTTGACCCGGCGGCCTGCGTCTCCAGCTGATGTAGAACTGGTCAGTCTGAGCAAATCCTTTGTGGAACGAAACAATGTCACCGGCTTCCAATGTCTTATCCTTAACAAAACGGCTCCACCCCTTGGTTAGCACGTAGCTCTGGCTGCTGTTCCAATACGAATAACGGAATTGCCAGACTTTCCCCGTGCTATCTTCGAAATTCAAGAGCAATCCCTTCTCGCTGGAATTGGCGTCCAGAGGAAAATACTTCTCCGCATGCTGCTTCGGAATCACCAGGCGATTCAGTTTGCCCACGTCGCTGGGCGTAAGAGCCTTGTCGAAAAGATGCTCACGAGGCAGATCCCCCGTATCTTCGGCGGCGGAGGCGGCGCAGGAGGAGACATTCGCGTTTGGGTAGACGGTCCCTTGGTTTTCTTGAGAGACATTAGCTCTCAGGCCGGACACCTCCAGCCCTGACGCCTCGGCGTTGTTCATGGAGGCCGACCAATCTTCCGTCATCATGATCCTCTTTCTATGATGGTCGAATTCTGCGTCATATGTGTGCTTTCGGAGCATGTCGACGATTTCTTCCTTGCTGTACTCCCTCATGAAGCGGGCCTCCGGATCGCCGTCTCGCACAGGACTGAAGTTAGTCATGGCGTCTCGACCCCGGAACTTGAGGGCCGCTCGGTCGTAGGCCTTGGCGGCGTCTTCTTCCTTGTCGAACGTTCCCAACCACACACGCTGGTGTTTCTCGTAAATCTGCGATCCCCATCGGCCGTTGGGCTGAGGAACCACGCCTTTGTACTGAGACGAAGGCAGCTTCCCAGCATGCTCCATTGACATTGAATACCTTCTCGGATCCTCAAATACGTTCGACTCTCCGCCAGATCCTGACACCACGCTCATTCCGCTCCCCATTCTCTCCAGCCCTCGAAGGTTCTTTTCCATGGATCTCGGCGAACCCCAATCCTTGAACAAAACTGCTTCCTGCTTCGGCTGCCTTCCGTTCTCTGAGATTCTCATGGCAGAAGAGCTCAATTCTTCCGTCATAGCGCTCTCGACGTCATCATCTTGCCTGTCTTCTATGGAGCACATACCCTTCATTGCCTCGTTCGCTGTCTGCTCTTGAGCTCTATCTCTTGCAGAGTGATCTTGGCGGCCGAGATCGTGATTAGCAGGGGTGGATGCAGAGGCATTCTTCTCGCTATATATGGTAAAGCCCATTTCCACGTCCGTGAGACGCCAACGTTCTTGCTGTGATTTAAAGCCGATCTCCATTCAGTTATTGGAAACAATAATTGAGCATAAGAGATTCTTTGAAAATTTTAAGTTCACTTAAGAAGGAAATAATATACGTATTATTAATGCACACGGAAATAATATATGTACAACACCAGCACCGTCTCTATTGGAAATAGAAAGACAGTGCACCATTCATACAGGCCAAAAGAGGGTGCCTGCCATTGCCAACCCCTGCTTCATAGGTCAACTCTTGCGACCTGCGAGCCAATAATTTGGGGCAAAACAAGATTCAGATTGCTAACAAACTTGAGTTTGGGAGAGTGTATGCGCGCTTCTATCCTATTTATTGCTACTTCGTCTCGAACATGTATGCTACCCTCTGCTTCCAGACGAGGGTCCACATTCAGATTGAAACATATTTTATATATTCAACCCCCACTTGCACAAAGCGTACTTACAGCAAGCGGGACATCTACCCCTCCTGTTCGTTCCTCTACGCTTTCATACAAGTTGGCAGTGGGCACGTTTTATATATTCACACCCCACTTGCACAAAGCGTACTTACAGCAAGCGGGAGATCTGCGCGTTTTCCTTTACGCTTTCATACAAGTTGACAATGAGCAGGTTTCTCTGTACCTTCGTATGGTTGGAAATTTCTGACTTTGATACCTTCTTGTTAGTGGCACAATTTCAATTACGTATTCTATTTGGCTTTCGCTGGTTGTCCTACAAAAGTTGAACTACAGCAATGACACAATGCTGTGACACAATTTCATAGTCTTTCGTTTGATTTTCCTTCTCCTCGGTCTCTATTGCATTTGTTTCACTCTTATATGAAGAAAATTGTAATTTTGATTGGTCTAAATTGTATTTGTTTCACTCTATTGTAGTTTTGATTTGACTAAATTATTATCACTAAAAAAATGGTTTACCCATTATACTGTATAACTGATCATTATAGAAGTGCTCAGTTCAATACATAAAAGTACATATTCATGATATTAATAAATTTCACTTAATCAGAGAAGTGATCAGTCCAATACACCAAAGTGCATATTCATGATATTAACAAATTTCACTAAACCAGAGAAGTGATCAATCTAATACATCAAAGTGCATATTCATGATATTAACAAATTTTACTTAGAAAAAAAACTATGGAAAGTGGGTTAATTGGCCAGGCCTAACAATGTGAATATCCCACATAAGTGAAAGTTCAATCACATTTGAAGTATTTATGAATAAAATGCTATCAAATATTTTTCAGTCAAAGTACTAAGAGAGATTTTGAGCATTAAATACTGGTAGAACAGGTGGCTTTCTACTAAGCCAAGTGATGTATTGGATCTCTTCCCTTGAAAAGATCTTTACAGGTCTTCTTGTAACATCCATAAGAAAGAAAGAGAAAGAGAAAGGGTTCATTTGGAAGAATAAGGACCCTTCTAAGGAGGAAAATTTATACTTTATTGTAACATCTATAAGAGAGAAAAAGAAAGGGTTCATTTGGGAGAAGAATGACCTTTATAAGAAGGAAAATGAGAGACTCTTATCCTCACACTATCCTTTCTAGTGTTATCATAGCTTAATCCATTCATAACAATTTCTTATTTTGTTTTGTTTTACTCTTACCTCTTATGTATTCATTTCTTTGTTTTTATGAGAAAACTCCCATCACATATTTTTTAATCAAAGTACCAAAAAAGATTTTGAGTATTGAATACTAGTACAACAAGTGGCTTTGAATACTAGTACAACAAGTAGCTTTCTAGAAAGCCAAGTGTATGTATTGGACCTCTTCCCTTGAAGAGATCTTTACACCTTCTTGTGACATCCATAAGAGAGAAAGAGAAAGGTTTCATTTGGGACAACAAGGACCATTCCAAGTAGAAAAATGAGGGCCTCTTATCCTCATACTATCTTCTCTAGTGTTATCATAGCTTAATCCATTGGTAACAATTTCTTATTTTGTTTTGTTTTAGTCTTACATCTTATCTTATGTATTCATTTCTTTGTTTTTATTTATGTTTTATGTATCTAAGTGTTCCACTAATACTCATCTCTTATGTGTGGTGATAGTATTCCCTAGCTAACACTCAATAGTATTCCCTGCCTAACACTCAACAACTTTTTTTTACTCACCAATATGGCAAATTAAACTAAACATGAATAATAAAGCTTTTTAATCATAATTCAAGTGTGTTAATTGTTCTAATCATGTTTCACTATTGACAAATTAAACTAAACATGAATACTAAAGCTTTTTAATCATAATTCAACTTTGTTAATTGTTCTAGTCATGTTTCACTATTGACTTTACAGTGAACCAATATGGCAAATTAAACTAAACATGAATAATACAACTTTTTAATCATAATTCAACTTTGTTAATTTTTCTACTCGAATTACTTACTATCCTATCCCTCATCTATACCTATTTAGAATTATACTGAGGTAAATTTTGGTGTAACCTCAATTTTTAAGGAATATTAATGGGTGAAAGTAGAGGCTAACCTCAATTTTTAAGAACAGTAAGTGTGTGAATATAATATGGATTGTCGTAATAGCACCCTAACTTGCACTTGAAAATGTGCTGATACGATACTTAAGAATCGTTATTTTAAAACAAGGGAATATTTCAATTTCATTCCAAAATCTCTAAGAAATATTCTCTATATTGCTGTATATTGTGGAACATATCTTCACTTTCTTGTCGATTATGGAACATATTTCCACTCCGTCGATGTTTGAAATACACCTACATAACACAGGGAAATGCAAAAGGATCTTTTTGTTTAATTAAGTTAAACCGCAGGCATTGTATATCTGATTTGAGTTAAACAGTAGGCCTGGTATATATGATTTGAGTTTGACTTGAGATTCATAGCTCGCTTTTAGGTCACTTCTCTTCCCACCTGCCAACCACCATACCATAATAAATGGAATCAGCTTGAGCAAGTTGCAGTGCACGAATCCATAACCTATTATAATACAATCTGCATCCACCATGCCACGCTATTACGCCATTTACACAAAGGTTACATATTTCCAGAAATGTATTTTCTGGAATACTTTTTCATAATTCATGCCATTTGCAGAAAGGTTACATTTTTTTGGAAATGTATTTTCTGGAATACTTTTTCATAATTCATTCATGGATGGTAAGTAGGTAGTACAACCAGTGACTAACAACAATCACCTTTGGCTTTACACCAATTTAGCTACCAATTTAGCTAATTCTCAGACAGAAGGTTACATGACCATTTTTTTGGAAATGTATTTTCTCTAATATTTTTTCATTTTTTGAAAATGTATTTTCTTCCATACTTTTTCATAATTCATAGATGGTAAATAAAGTAAACAGTTTGGCATCTAGCTTTGAAGAAATCAAAATAATTAAACCTGGAACCAACAACAATCACCTCTAACTCTACACCAATTTAATTAACCCTCATAGGAGGCTACATGAACCCACCACTGGCCATTATATACAATATTCTGAGTCCAACGTTTTTAAAAATCATAATTCATGCCATTTACACAAAGGTTACCTTTTTTGGAAATGTATTTTCTGGAATACTTTTTCATAATTCATGAATGGTAATACAACCAGTGACTAACAACAATCACCTCTGGCTTTACACCAATTTAGTTAACCCTCAGACTGAAGGCTACAGTAAGCATCACTAGCCATTTTTTTTTGAAAATGTATTTTCTTCAGTACTTTTTCAATTTTGGAAATGTAGTTTCTCTAATACTTTATCATAATTCGTGGATGGTAAGTAAAGTAAACAGTTTCACATTTAGCTTTGAAAGAATCAAAATAATTTTTTTGGAAATTATTTTCTCCAATACTTTTTCATTTTTTGGAAATGTATTTTTTCCAATACTTAGTCATAATTCATGAATGATAAGTAAAGGAAACAGTTTCAAATTTAGCTTTGAAAGAATCAAGATAACCAAACCTGCGACCAACAACAATCACCTCTAACTCTACACCAATTTAACTAACCCTCATAGAAGGCTACATGAACCCACCACTGGCCATTATATGCAATATTCTGCGTCCACTTTTTTAAAGAACCATTCTCTAGCATATGGATTCGATGCAAGTATTCAATGCCCAGTCTTTAGCGGCCAGGAGGAAAGTGACCGCCCAAACAACAGTCGATACAGTGAGACCTGTTCTCCTGCTTTCGAAATTTCAATTAGGTCTTCATAATCAGACCGTTAGTCCTTCAGATGTTTCTCAATTTCCTTCTCGCATTTCCGTCCCCCTGATACAGGTACTCCATAAATCACCACTGCCCTCCCCAATAAATCTGATTCGTCGGAAGTGGGGACTACATCAACTTGCAGCGAATCTTACTTGCGGTACCACCTCTCACGTCTCTTTTATTTTTTAATAAACAATTACATGAACAGCGAGGCAACAGTTAGCCTAAAAGAGGGACTGACGCGAAACATCACATCTTAGAATAGAGCAAACCTGATTCTTTTATGACCATTGGTGCAGCTAATAATTAACCATTCAGTTCAGGGACTGGTGAGACGCCTTTTTGTTTTAATCAGCTACAGCGTTAGGGCGTGGGCTATGCATGGTCGATTTTTCCGGGTGTTTTTTTCCATTTTTCTATTCTCTTTAGGGTTGAATTTTATGATTCGCGTCTTATTATCTCAAAGCTATAATCTCACTCGGTTCAAAAGTGTGATCTCTGAGTTTTGGAGATCTCCAATCATATTATGTCAAAACTATAGTCTCACCAATAAAAAATGTGCTCTCTGCTTTTCGGAGATTTCCAGTCGATGTGTTTTGGAGACAATCTCAACAAATTGATCATAAATCAAATCATTTTCGTTCCTGATCTTCGGCGTGGAGAGTATAAAAACCCTAGCCTATGACGTTGAGTGTGTAAGAGTGTCGGAATAAGAGAGCTCAAGTAGAGCCAATTGGTACAAAAGCTTGACTTTTTTGCCAGTAGCACACTACCCATTATCAGTTCCTCATTCCAATATTTTTATGGCATAATCTCGTTTGAATTATGTAATTGCACTTTAAACAATTCAAAACAACAATTTTAAATTCAAACTTAATTTTAAAACATGTTAAATTAGATCAAATCGTTCGAATTTACGATTTTTTTATTTGCCTGACTCCAATCGAAATGAAACATTTCCATTATAACCATTATGGAAAATGGTGAAGTTAGTTGAGGTTGGTGTAGGTCAGCTCAAGGAGAAAATTTGTAGTGGCTCCCTGTACCCGTGGGACAAGGAGAAACGTCAATCCCAACCTCCAAGCATGTGACAAGCCGCCCTGCATGC